>CM077156.1:115537605-115642914 GCA_039583875.1 Platanthera guangdongensis
ACGTGGCTCTGGCATGCTGGGCGACATGCAGGGTCAAGTGGAAGACTATGACGATGGCGGTTTCTCCAGGACGGTCGGGAGTGTTGCCTATGCTGCACTACTTCGCTCTCCCGCCACCTTCCGCACGATTCAGAAGACTTCGGACGCCGATTTTTTGCATGGCTCTAGTCAATCTCGGACGCCGCACGACAGGCCCCATCACCACAGTTGGCCTTTTAGGCCCTCCTTGACGAGTTTGTGGACCTCTTTACTGCACCATCCGGGTTGTCGCCGCTCGGACGCACGATCATATCATTCCTCTTCATCCTGGCGTGTCGACAGTCTCAGTCTGTCCATACCGATATGGGCACGTGCAGAAGAACGAGATCAAGAGGCTCGTACACGACATGCTGATGGAGGGCCTCATCCTCCCCAGTGCAAGCCCTCTATCAGTCAGATCCTCCTGGTCAGGAAGGATGGCAGCTGACGCTTCTGCATGGACTATCGGGAGCTCAACAAAGCCACCGTCTCAGACAAGTACCTGATTCCGAAGATTCAAGAGTTGTTGGATGAGCTTCACGGCACGACCATCTTGACCAAGCGGGACCTCCGTGCGGGCTACCACCAATTCGCGTCCAGCCGGCCGATGTCGCCAAGACGGCCTTTCGGACCCATGATGGCACTATGAATTCCTGGTTATGTCATTCGGCCTGACCAACACGTCAGCCACCTTTCATGCCACGATGAACGACATTTTTTGTCTGGTACTTCGTCAACACATAATTGTTTTTATGACATTTTCTTTGCATTACATTTTCTTCATGGTATCAAAGAGAGATTACTTCCAAACACAAAACTCTCGACGTTTGAGCTTTCGCTCTCACCGATTGAGCCTTTTTTTGCATGGACACTTCTCTTTCAAGTCTCAAGTACACGTAGCTACTCCCAGGAGCTCGCCAAAATTTGTCGCTTGTTCATCTACTAGATTGAGCTCACTGACCTGCCTTTTATAGGTCCTCTAACTTCTGCAACACTCATTTCTTGTTCGCAAGCAGGACTGCTACTGGATTGAGACCATGCCCCGCCTTTTATGTCCCTCCAACTTCTATAGCACGCGTTGCTTGTTCTCCAGCAGGATTCGGCACATCCGGTCTCATTAGGATAGACTTCTGTCTCCTGAACTTGCGGAAGCTCGCCGTTTTTGAACTCTCCTCTCCATGCACGCACTTCATTTGAACTCTGCGATCGTCGCCTCTCCATTCACACACGTTCTGTTGTATCAACGCGTTCAATGCACGCACTTCATTTGATGCTATCGTCGTCAAAGTCCTCGACGTGTAGGTAGAAAAGCATGTTGCACCTGTGGCCGCGCGTGAACTGCTCGTCGCATTTAAAACAAAATCTTGGGCGCGTCGTTGCGGCATCTCAGTCCGAGATAATCGGCGGACTGGGTGGGGCTGGAAGACCCTCGATACCGCCTTGTTGAACGATGTCGGTGGTAGGCGGGTATGCCTCTTATGCTAGCTGGAGGCGACGATCGCAGAGTCGGGCCAGACTCATAGCAGTCACTAAGTCTAGAGGAACCTCGAACTCGACATCCAGTCGCAGGCGGTCGCAAAGTTTAGTAGTGAAAATGTCCACCTGCATATCGGGGGCAAGAGTGACATGGGCCAAAAGAAGCTGAAATTGTTCCAGGTGCTCGTCCACGGACCCTGTTTGTCTTAGAGATGTGAGTTCACTGAGGGAGTTGTTGCGGATAAGAGGTCTGAAACGCAAGTTGCATAGCCTCTTGAAGTCATCCCAAATTAAATTTGGTCGGTCGGTGTGAGAGTCGTGAAGCCCAAAAAGAGCGGAGTCGAGCATGTAGAAGGATGCTAGATGCATTCGGTCTGCTACCGGAGTTTGTAGGTGGCCGAAGAATTGCTCACACTTGGTGAGCCAGCCCAGAGGATCACTTTTCCCATCATAGGTTGGAAAATCCAGCCTGGTGTAGTGTGGCACAATAGCAGTGTTGGGGTGCACGAGGGCTGGCAGCGGTGGCTCTTGAACGGTCAGGGGCAGTAGTGCACTTAGTTATTAAAGGCACAAGGCACACCAAGGCACAAATGGGTCTTGAAGCCTAGGCGCAAGGCTCGAGGCGTAGACGCGTGCCTGACGAAGGCAAGGCGCAATCACATCCATTTAAAATAATCGGCATCAAACATCATCTCAGCTTCTCGATTAAATTCTTCATCTAGTCTACAAATTAATTATTCATTATTATCGTTTGTATCTCTTCAAAAAGAGAATCAATGTGATAACTTGCATCATATCAAAGTTTCAACGCGCAATTATCTTTCATGAACACTAAATCAATAAAAAATTATTAATTCTTAAATTATTTTTTTCTTAATTTTTGAAGAAAGAAATTTACAATAAAAATCTTACTCAGACGCACTTTTTATATTCTAAAGGAACAAATAAGTCACACAGAGGCGTAAACCTCTGAGTCTGGAGCCTGAGGCACCCCTTTAATAACATAGGCGGTGCATCGCGGAGAAGTGGCGGTGCCCGACTGCTGCTTGTTTGATCGTGTGCGGGGGCGGTCAAAAGATCAGTAATGCGCTTGGAGAGCGTAGTAATGTCCTCATGATGACGGTCCACAAGGGCAGTTTGCGCAGCTTGCTGCGCCATGACGGCCTGCAGCATGGACATAATCTGCCTCAGTTGGTCAGACGAGTCACATATAGTGTAAGATAAGGACCGAGAAGAGGAGCAAGTGACAGGGCAGTCGGATTGCGCCGAGTCGGATGATTGGGAATGGCCATGAGAGTCGCGGCGTCGCCCAATGGTGACACAAATGTATATGCTCTAAGCCTTCACTCTCCCTTGCCTTGGAGGCACTGGAATAAGAGAAGTCCAAAATAGTGGTGCGAGAGAGGCGAAAGAAGATGATGAACGGGTTTGCTGCGGGTAGGAAGGCGGATGTAGGATGTATAAAAATAAAGAGGAGTGGGATCTGCGGCATGAATAAAGGTGGGTGTCATCAGCTTAAAAGGGAAGAAAAAAAATGGTGTGGGGCCCACGGGAACAGCGGTAGTTTTAATAAAATATAAAGTTTGTGGGGCTCGAGGGATGAAAAGGGACAGCGAGAGCAGAGGCAGGCAGGGCTCGAAAGGAGCAGAGACGCGTGGGGCTCTAAAGCAGCAGGGGCGCGTGCGGAACTAACGTCGACGCAGAGAAAGTCACTTGAGTCCTTCGTCGCAGGACGGCGGAATCGATCTGTGGGTACGTCGCTGGGACGGCGAAAGTTGCCTGCAGGAGGCATCCAAATCGACGTAGAGAAATGTATGTGTTGGAAGAGCACCGTTAGTGTGGGGGTTGAAGCACGCAGGCAGCGGCTGGTTGGCGAGGATCTGGCACAGGAGGGGAGGTTGGCGCTGTTGTTGACAGGATGGGCGGGAGGGCAACGGAAAATAATCTTGCTTGAGGTGGTCTGAGGCAGTGGCACGGCTGGTCTTGGAGGGGTCGTGAATCGCAGCGCGGAAGATTTTATCGTGCTAACGTGGAAGATGAAATAATCGTGCTTGAGGTAGTCGAAGGCACTAGCGCGGCTGGACTTGGAGGGGTTGTGAATTGCAGCGGAGAAGATGTTGGTGTGCGGACGTGGAAGAGGGTCGAGAATCTTTGATATCAAGTTGTTACGGGCCTACTTTTGTAACAATGGTAACTCGACTGAGTAGTGGTCGAAGTCGGAGAAGATGGCAGTGGTGTTGGATACCGTCGAGCCAGAACTGCAGCTGCCAATGCGGGGCTTGCTCGTTAGAGGAGAGAGGTACCAATATCTCACCATAAGAGACAAGAAACTAGACTTTTTCATTCCTCCATAAACAAGACCCCAAGAGTCTCTTCAATATAAACATACAATGGGCATTAACGTAATTAGCCTAACACATACTAATAATAATAATAATATAAGAAGAAGAATATCACACAACTCGATAAAATAAGATAACTTAATAAGAACCATAACAATTTATTCGATTCTTTAAAGATCTCAGCACCATGCTTCTCCTGTGATGGATGATCCTACCACATCCTGCTTTGACACCTTGCGAGAGGAACTCAGACATCTACGGGGGCTAGATACTCGTACCTCCAGCTCCGTCGCCTCCATCTCTAGCAAAGGTATATTGTTACGGTTGTGCCTGCCGACGGGACACGCACGCGCCGACGAGACACTGTGGCGAGTCCGCACGCGGAGGGAGATGATGACGAGTCTGTCTGGAGGAGAGACCGAAGACACGACGGCAGCATGATTATTTTATTTCTATTTGCTTTATGTTATTTCATATTATGTTGTGTATGCTTTAATTATGTGCTTTCGCTATACACACCTCATGCCTATAAGGGGTGGGGTAGTACTTTTTTTAGGATTATTCTTAGATGAATGAAAATTAGGGCTGCTTCCTAAGATTTTCCTCTCAAACATAATCTTCATTCTTCTTCCTCACCTCTGTCGGCCCACCCCCTTGTCGGATTCCTCTCGGGATTGTATCAATTTGGTCTGACTTGTCGCACCGCCCGCCATCTCGCCGCCGGTGATCGAAATCTGCCATGTGTTTTCCGCTACAGTCAATTCACGCGCGCTTCCGCAAATTTTCCGCGCTCGTCTGGCCAGCTTCCGCGCGACAACAGGCCATTTTGTCGAACCCGCGTCGAACCACCCCCGTACGCCGACTGCAACCCTTTCTGCTCTGTCGCTTCTTACATTGAGTTGTAGATACGCCGTCCTAGCACAGCGCCAGACCAACGGGTCGTTGCTCCGCCGTCGACGGGTTTTTCCCGCCCTTGCTGCGACTGCCGATCCGACCCGTGTGCCCCGTTCTGCCGCAAAAAACACCTGAGCCCCCTGTTTCGGCCATTTTGCGGTTTTCAGTCTGCTTCGTTAGGTTTTGAGCCGTCGGTCCACTGTTTCTTCCACTGCCAGTGGATTCCTTCCCTCCCGCCGGTTCCGCACACCAACACCGCCGGATCTGTTGTGCCATCCGCCGATTCCGGCGACTTCCACGACACCTAGCACGTCCGTCCAGATCTACCGTTCCAGTTGCTTCCTTTCGTTCCGCCAATTCCAGTACATGGCTCACAACACTCACTCGGCTGGAGATCTACCTCCAGATGCAACCGCTGAATCCCTAAGTCGCCGCTTGGAGGCTCAAGAGTAATCAGTCGGCTCCATGCACGCCTCGCTCCTCGCCCTCCACTCCAAGATTGACTCCCTGCAGGCGTCCACCGCCGCCGTCTCCGTCGCGCCCGGCTCCGACCCACCTGCGAACTGCGGCTCTCTCCTCAGAGCCGGACCGCCATCCATTCCCTCAGGGACTACTCCGCCAATTTCGGGCCGGTCTGCTCTCTCCCTCGACATTCCCTCCTTTGTCGGTGTTGACTCAATGGGTTGGATCGCCAAAGCGAAGCAATATTTCGACCTCAACTACACACCAGAGCACGACAAGGTGTCGACGGCGGTGGTTGTCCTGGACGGCTCGGCCCTCCACTGGGCTCAGTGGCTCCGCCAATCCAACCTGTGCCTCTCCTGGCCCGAGCTCAAGCAGAAGATGATCTGGCAGTATGATACCCGTTATTCCGGCCCCTCCGCTCTCGAGCGTCTTTGCGGCGTTCACCAAACAACCGGCCTGGACGACAATGTTGATGAGTTCGTCGCCCTGGTCTCCAACGTTCACGGGCTACCGCCCTATCATTACATGGGCTTCTTCATGTAGGGTCTACTGCCACATATCCACTCTCGTCTCTGCACGGATCACCCTCACACAGTCTCTGATGCCATGGACTTGGCGCTTCTGATGGAAGCCGACCTCTTCCCCTGGCTTGCTCCTACGGCAGACCACCACCAGCCCCGACCGCCTTGGCGATCGCAAGCCACGGCTCCTCCACCGCAGCCGCTGTGACGACCCAGGATTTACCCTGCCTTCACAAAGGACTCTTCCTAGCTTCATGGTCGTTACCTGGCACTGTCACCGGGCTGCAGCCCAAACACGCAACCCATCTCTGGCCTTCTTTTGGGCTCAGCGGGTTGTTGGAGGCCTTTGCCCCCCTTTTGACGAGCAAACTCCATAGTTCAGTGTGTCGTACGCTTACGGGGACTTCCCAGTTGGGGCAGCTCAATTGGTGATGAGAAGTTGAAAATTTTCATAGTTAAGTGTGCTCAGGCCAGAAAAATTTCAAGATGGGTGACCTCCTGGGAAGTCCCTGTAGGGCACGCTGAACTATGGAGTTTGCACGTCAAAATGGGGCAAAAGCCTCCAACAACCCGCTGAGCCCAGAAGCAGACCAGAGATGGGTTGGGTGTTTGGACTACAGCCCAGTGAAGGTGCTAGATAAAGCCCAGGAAGCCAGGAAGAGTCATGTCCGAAGGCAGGGTAAATCATAGACGTCAAAGCCACCTCCTTGGGGAAACGGGTCGGGCTGTCCACCGGCCCCTCAACGCCTCTCGAACAGTGATTACAATGAACTTCGCAGCAAGGGTCTTTGTATTCGGTGTCTCCAACCGTACTCCCCAACCATGAATGCGTCGTGAAGTTCCACGCCATCATCGACGACGGTGACCATGAGGTGACCCTGGCCGACTTTGAGGCCCTGGAGCTCTTAAAGGGGGATACAACTCTTGAGCCCACCGCGGATACGTTCTACCTCCTGGAGTTATCTCGTGCCTCGACGGGCGGGACCTCCGGCCAGCAGATCATGCAGCTCTTGGGCACACTGCGGGATCGCCCGGTCATCATCATGTGGACAGTGGCGCAAACCACAACCTCATCAATGATCACCTGGTGCAGTAGCTCCGTCTTCCCTTGGTTCCCTCCCCGGATGTTGCGATTTGTATGGGCGATGGGCGCCACCGACTGACTCAGGGTCGTTGCACTGTAGTCTTTCTCTCTGTGGGGTCCTGTTCTGTGACCGTGAACTTCTTCACATTCGACTTAGGCGATCTCGACGTCATTCTGGGAGTGGATTGGCTTCGCACGCTCGGCGAGGTATGCATCAATTAGGAGACTATATCGAAGCAGTTCATAAGCGAGGCCAGCCATGTCGCCTCGACGGTGACTTCGCACTCTGAGGCTCTCTGATCTCCCTCTGTACGATCTGGCAAACCACGGACGTCGGTCACTCCGAGGGGCTGGGCCCCCTCGGGCCCGCCCGTTGTGCCTCTTCTTTTTCCAACGGACCACCGAGAGCTTTCTACTGCGCTCGCCGACGTCATCTAGCCTCCAGCAGGGTTACCACCAGCCCAGCCGACTCTGGTCTGAAAGAAAGACGGCAGTTAGCGTCGTACTTCCCAGCCAAGCTACATGATCGTCGTTACCACCTTCAGGGGGACTCTGGCTCGCAGGAGGTCTCAGTTGTGGGGTCTTACCGTCTGAAGTCCGAAGCTACGCGGCTGCCCCAGGATGACTATTGTCGCTGCCACTACGACCACTGTCTTGGGGACAAGGCATATTTTTCAGACGGCGACATTGTTACGGTTGCGCATGCCGACGGGACACGCATGCGCCGACGAGACACCGTGGAGAGTCCGCACGTGGAGGGAGACGATGACGAGCTCGTCTGGAGGAGAGACCGAAGACACGATGCCCGAATGATTATTTTAGTTTTATTTGTTTTACGTTATTTCATATTATGTTGTGTACGATTTTAATTATGTGCTTTCACTATCCGCACTCTGTGTCTATAAGGGGGTGGGGTCGTATTTTTTTTTATTATTCTTGGATGGATGAAAAATTAGGGTTGCTCCCTAAGATTTTTATCTCAAGCCTAATCCTCCTTCCTCTTCCTCACCTCCGTTGGCTATCCCCCTTGTTGGATTCTTCTCGGGATTGTATCATTCATCATGTTTTCGCAAAGTCCCTCTTAAATAATGGAATCTAGGGCCACGAATCACATTACCCCGCAGAAATATTTTTGGCATACGGATTGTGTTTTTCCAAGTTTATCATGGCGACCAATGGAGAAATCAACCCAACTTGTGTGTCTAGAGATGTGTCTCTCACTTCGTCTTTCTCTCTCTGCTTTGTTCTTAATGTCTCTGGTTCCCAATTTAATCTTTTCTCTATTAGTCATCTTACTTATGATCATGATTTCTCCATTACTTTGCCACTTACTCCTTAATGGCGTAGGATCGACGGATACTGAATATCATTGGTAGAGGATGACTGTCAAATGAACTCTATACTATGTACCTTCCCACCACGGCTCTCTCCTCTAACACCTATGTTGATTCTTGATTGACATTGGCAACTTGCTCATGTTCCTCTTCATATCCTGCAGAAAACTCTTCCTGATTTCTCTCTCTGAATTTACATGTGAATCTTGCATCTATGGGAAACAACATCGCTTTACATTCTCTCATCATTATACTAGGACCTCTATTCCATTTGATTTAGTTCATTCTAATATTTATGGCCTTTATAAAATGTTAGTTTATTTGTATACTGTTATTTTCTTACATTTATTGATGATCATTCTAGCATGACATCATTATATTTGATGCACGATCACTTTGAGTTATTATGTATCTTTTGTTCCTTCATCGCCGAGACTCGTACTCAATTATCGCGCTCAATTAAAATACATTGAACCAATCATACACGTGAAAGTACAAGCCACAAATAGTAGGAAACTTGTAATATATTGGGTATTATCCACCAAACTTCATATGCTTATACACCACAATAAAATTGTATGGCCGAGCAAAACAATTATCATCTCCTCAAAGTGCATGCTCTCATATATTTCAAATGCAGGTACCCAAAATCTATTGGCACTTTGCATTCTCCACTGCATGTTATTTAATTAATTACATGTCCTCGCCCCACGTCCATTCTCAACTTTATGACGTCATTCTCCATCATTTTCCCTTCCACACCTCTCTTCCCCTTGATTACTCGTATCTTTGGGAGTGTTCATTTTGTAAATCAACTTGGTATTGCGATAAACAAACTAGCCTCACGCACTACCAAATATATGTTTGTTGGGTGCCCTCACACATAGAAGGGTTATGTGTGTTACTCTCCCACTGATCAAAAAATTATCACAACTGTTGATGTCACCTTTCTCAAGTATCAACCCTTCCACTCCTCGACTCCTCATGATAACTTCCCGCCTATTATCTCGCATCCTAACATCCATATCCAACAATAACACGCCTCATATGCTCCCATCTCCACCTCGCATGTTACCAACAGTGTCACTTCCTCAATTTCTTGTGTACACTTGTTGTCGTCCTCGGACTGATGTCCTGAGACAGTTGCCCCTACTGATAACGTTCCACGATAACAAATATGATTATGGTTCCTCTCAAGATGCAGTCCCTTCTACCACTCACCCTCTCTCTCATTATGTCTTCCTTCACCGCTTATCTCAAAAACTTCACAGGTTTGCCACTTCTTTGTCTTTTATATACACCCCCTCTTCGGTGCAGGAAGCTCTTCAGCATCCGAGGTGGCGGGCGATGGATGAGATAATGGCTGCCCTCTGGAACAATCAAACCTGGAACCTTGTCCCCCTTCCTCCTGGCTAATCTCGTAGCTCATCTTGGAGCTTGTGGTTTCACTCAACAATATGTCGTTGATTATGAAAAGACGTTCTCTCCAGTCGCTAAGTTGAATACCGTATGGGTCTTGATTTTCTTGGATGACCATCGTCATTGACAGCAGCAATAACTTGATATCAAGAATGTATTCTTTAATGGCGATCTAGCAGAGACTGTCTACATGCAGCAACCACCTGGTTATAAAACCAAGGGGAGACTCTTGTCTGCCACCTCAAGAAATCTCTTGTTTGTTACCTCAAGAAATCTCTTTATGGCCTCAAGCAATCCCCTCGGGCTTGGTTTGATAAGTTCAGTCAGGTCGTTTGAGATTTTGGCTTCATTCGGAGCTCGGCGGACTTCATTTTATTTACTTGTCGTCGCCCAATAGGCACAGTGATACGCATTGTATATGTCGATGATATTCCTATCACGAGCGATGATATGAACGATATATTCATGATTAAGAAGCACTTGGCCTCACACTTTCAGAACAAAGATTTAGGACGCCTCCGATATTTCTTGGATATTAAGGTAGCGCGTGGACCTGATGGACTCATCTTGTCTTAACGGAAGTACTGTGTCGACCTTCTTCACAATGTCAGCTACTCAAGATGTAAGCTTGCTGACACACCAATGCATGTCAACCACAAGCTCTGTGCTCACGCATCCGACACTGATTTGTTTCTCTCTAATCTGGTGTACTATCGTCGTCTTGTTAGCAAGCTTATTTATCTGACTCACACTAACCAATATATCATTTGTTGTGATGGTGGTCAGTCGCTTCATGCATGCTCCTTGGATGTCCCACATCCAAGTTGTCGAGTGAATCCTTTGATATCGGAAGAATGCTCTGGAACAGGGTCTTGAGTAGAAGCCCTCATTTTCTTCTTTATCATTAATTGTCTATTTTGATGCAGACTAAGTCGTCTCCTTCAATAATCATCGGTCTAAAAGTGGCTAGTGCACATATTTTGGAGAACACTTGGTCATTTGGCAAAACAAGAAGCTGAGGATGGCGACATGCTCTTATGTGGAGGCCGAGTATCATTCAATGGCGTATGTCATTTTGAACTTATGTGATTAGAAAGTCATCTTACTAAAATTGGTGTAAAGCTACCCTCTCCGGTCATATCGCCGAAAATCTCATTTTTCATGAACGTACTGAACATATCAAAGTCGATTGTCATTTCAACCGGGAAAAATTCAACCCCGCAAACTTGATTTGGGACATGTACCCGCTACAGAGTAAATTTTGATATCCTCACCAAGGCCTTGCCACGCCTATCCTACCAACAATTCATTTTCAAGTTTGGCGCCTACAATTTATATGTTCCCACTTGCAGTAGAATGTAGAAAAACTAAATAAGCTCATGTAAAAGCACATATAAAGGCCATTTTTTCTTGTATAGATTAGTCTCACATATTAGTTTGGAGATGAGATTTTGCTCATCCAACCTATAAAATGTGTACAAATTCTCGTATTGAGATATATATATTAAATACAACAACACTCAAGCCTTTATCTCACTATAGTGGGGTCGGCTATATGAATCCTTTGTCATCATTGTGCACTATCTTTAGTCATAATCTCATTAATGCCTAACTATATCATGTCTTTCCTTATAGTTTCATTCCAAGTCTTTATTGGCCCACATCTACCCCGTTTAACATGTCTAGTGACTAAACTCTCACAGCGCCTAACAGGTGTCTCTAATGGTCTCCTTTGTATGTGTTCAAACCATCTTAGTTGAGCTTCTCGCATCTTCTTTGTAATTTTTGTCACTCCAGTCTTATCCCTAATACATTCATTCCTAATTTTATCCAGTCTTATGTGTCCAAACATCCACCTAAGCATTCTCATCTTCGCAACTCATGTACACAATTCACTACCCAACACTCACCACCATAAAGCAACGCTGGTCTAATAGCAGTGCAGTATAACTTGTCTTTAAGTTTTAATGGTACTTTACGATCACATAAGATCGCTAATGCATCTCTCCACTTCAACCAACTTGCTTGGATTCTATATATCACATCTTTATCAACACGTCCATCTTTTGGAACTATCGATCCAAAATACTTAAATCACACGCTGTGGGAAATATCTTGATCACTCGACTTAATAACGAAGTCATCTGTCCTTGTGCAGATAAATTTAAGCTCAATATACTCAATTTTTTCCCTGCTCAACCTAAAACTCTTCTTTTATAAAGTTTCTCGTCAAGATTCAAGTTTCGCGTTTAAACCCTCACGTGTCTCATCGACCAAAAAATATCATCCGCAAATAATAAACACCAAGGTATTGCTTATTAGAGATGTCTGGTGAGCTCATCTAAGATAAGAGTTTAAATCTAACCTTGATGTAAGGCAACAGTAATAGGAAATTCATGTGTTAATCCTCCAGATGTCCTCACCCTCGTTATTGAATTTGTATATATATGTTCAATTATGTCAATGTATGATACATTTACACCTTTCTTTTCTAAGACTCATCATAAGATCTGATGTATACTAAAAGGGTTGCTGATATTTGTACACCTGTCTATTCCCATCCGTTCCTGATTCAACGAGGAATTCCTCTGTGACTTCTCTTATCAGTTCGTTATTGATGAACAATAAAAACATGTTGAATATGAGAGAAACTGGGATAAAAACAACAAGAGGTTGAGTGCATGAATTCCAGCTTTCAATCATATTTATTTCACGCTGCGTTTGTTTTTTATTAATTAAATTTGTGTTGGGGAACAAGGAATGCTTTTTGTTACTTCAGTTTCTTGGTTGTACGTGAGATTATAAATAAAAATTTACAAATACAGTGTATTAAAAGAAATGTCATAGCCTTTGAATAGAGCTCTATAATCTATTGCATGAACTCAAACATTGGGGTATAAATAGTCTATCGGGTTACAAATAAAATTTTAAGGTGTACAAATATTCATGGGTTATAAATAGTCATTTATGTTGTACAAATATCAGCACCCTACTAAAATCTGAAATTGATTTTAAAAAGATAGTTTTGAGTCTCTTTTAAAATTTTGTGGCGTATCCTAGACGTCTCGAATAATAACACGTGATAATTTAACAAAGGATTAGCAAACACGCATATGGTGACTACCAATTGTCCGCATTCAACAATATAACTAGTTATTTCATCCACAAGTTTCTCAATAACAAAGAGCGACAATAGTGACAACAAATTAACGACAAAATAAAGGTAAGGTTAAAGTTGGCAAGCAAGATCTGAAAATATTAAACATTTGTTTGCAGTCATGAACAAAAGACTAGGAGCAATCGAGATGCAAAAATGAGGAGAGTCATACCAACGACTGTGCACACGACGAGTTCCAGCTGAGAGGAGTAAGTATTATGGTAGAGCTCTCTTGAAATAGTTCTGGTTGGCGGAACGGCTCCGGATGGGAGGTCAAATTCATGGCCGACTTCAGTTGAGGTCCAATGTCGAGGAAAAACCTGGATTCGGCGGCCAGGGAAGATTCGCAGGCGGGACTTTTAGAGAGGGGTGCGGTGGTGGCTGTAAACAGGATTCAGGCTTCCTGCCGCTGAAGGCAACGGAAAAAGAGAGGGAGAAAAGTTCTGGTCTCGTTGACGAGTACAGCGGCGGTCCTAGAAGTGGTCACTGGGATCGCCCAAGGCCTCAGGTGGCGACGATAGAGCGAGGAAGAATGGCATAGGGCGTCGGGGAAGGATTTGGCGTAGCAAGCGGGCAATACCTAGCAGAGGGAAGAGTTCTCTCTGCGAGATTCTTTTCCTGTCTGCCTTTTCTTTTTGGGTCGGCTGAGTTATAACAGGGAGAAGGGGATTACTTTTAGTGTTTTAAATGAATTTAATGGGTAAGGGGTTTCACATGGCTACAATAATGGAAAGGAGGCAGTCAGCTCTTTAGATTGAATAAGATGATTTTTAGGAGGTTTGGGGTATAAAAGAAGGATTGCAAGAGTCATGACATTAGTGTATTAATTCAGATTTAATTATTAAAAAAATGTAAATCATAAAATTCTTTATTTCTCTAGAAATTTTCATACTTCGATAGTTAATCGTCTGGCCCAACCGTCTTTTCATTTTTCATCTTTTTTAGAACATTATTTACCTCTGATACTTGAATTTTATAATAAAACATTATATTTTTATACTCCTCTGATTTACATAACTCCTCCAAGTTCAGTACATTATCTTTTGTTTCATTACAGAGATGATAAAAATATCTTTTCATCGCTCTTTAATAGCAACATCATCTGTCCAAAATGTATTTGTTTCATCCTTTATGCATTTAATTTGGTTTAAGTCTTCTGTCTTCCACTCTCTAGCTCGAGCAATTTTATATATATCATGTTCTCTATCTTTGTTATCAAGTCGCTTATAAAATTCATCATAAGCTTAACTTTTTACTTTACCTACTGCAAGTTTAGCTTCTTTCTTGACGACGTTATACCTTGTCAAGTTTTCATCTTTCCTATAAGCGAAGAGTATATTATAGTTGACCCTCATTACCGTCAATTTGTCTTGTGCTTCCTTTTTTCACCACCAAGATTCTTTATTTGGGGGTGTACGGTTTTTTGATTCTCCAAGTACGATCATTTCAGTTATCCTTAAATGTAAAGACATAACTTCTCATGAGACACTGAGATCAACATTATGATCATCAATTAGTTGTTTCATAAATGTTGTCTTGAAAGCAACCTGTGTTTTCATCTTCAAGTACCACCACTGAATTTTTGGCAACGTGTGTCCTCTTAAATTTATTATATTTAATGTGCACGTCCAACACCACTAACCTGTGATGTCACGGTCTACCGTAGGTGCGCTACAGGTCTGCTAACTAGCGATCCCAACTCATCTCCACAGATCTGATTGACAGCAGCCACTAATTCCAATTGCGGGTTGTTAAGGCTAGGGGCTTAAACCCTAGACCTCCTAGATAAAAGAGTTATAAATTGGTTCTCATCAGTTCAGTTGATGATGAGGACCAGTTTAGAGCTCTCTTATTTAGGAGGTCTGGGGTTCAAGCCCCAGCTTCAACAACCCGTCTGGAATTAGCGGTTGTGTCAGATCAGATCTGTGGTGATGGGTTGGGGTCACTAGTTTGCAGACCGGTATCGCCCCCACAATAGATCGGGGCATTACATAAAAAGTGCAATAACGGAGCTCTAAACAGGTTCCTTTATCTAGGAGGTATGGGTTCAAGCGCCAGCCTCAACAACCCGTCATTAGAAATAGCGATTACGACCAATCAGATCTGTGGAGATGGGTTGGGGTCACTTGTCTACATACCTGTAGCACACCCACAGTACACCGGGCAGGGCGTTACATAATCTATGTTGTGTTGTCAAACTTTCTCCTACAATGACTTTACAATCCTTGCATATCATTTAATCCATTTTGAGAGTCATAAAATAATCAATTTGTGACTTATTTGATCAGCTTTTAAACATAGTTAAATGTTCTTCTCAATTCATGAAAAGCGTATTTGACACAATTAGTGTGAGAGAGAGAGCTCAGGCAACGCGAGAGCGGGAGCCCACGCAGCGCGAGAGCGGGAGCCCAAGCAACGCGAGAGAAGGAGCCCAGGCAGCGCGAGAGCGGGAACCCAGGTCGCATAAGAGCAAGAGCCCGGGAAGCGCGAGAGCAGGAGCCCGGGAAGCGCGAGAGCGGGAGCCCAGGAAGCGCGAGAGCCGGAGCCCAGGTAGCGCGAGAGCCAAAGCCTAGGCAACACGAGAGCGGGAGCTCGATTGCATGAGCGATCTTAGGCGATAGTAGTTCGGATACCATGTGAGAAAATGTCAATCAGCATAATAATATTTATTACTTCGTGAGTATATATATACTATCTTAAAAAATATACGGTGGTCTGTCAATAGTGAGTTCGAAAATAGGGGAAAATAGGTGGCCGTCGGATTTGAGTGTTTTGATCCAGAACCGTTGGATCTTGGGCTACAAATAGCGAAATAGGTTTGCAAATAAAAAAAATCCAAAAATCCTAAAAGCTTCTCTCTACTAAAACCCGATCAGGAAAATCGCCCCCCCCCCTAAATTGCGGCCTTCTCCACCGCCGCCGGCGGCCTGACCGGAGAACCCTAGCAGGTTCGTCGGGAGCAGTCGAACCTGCCGGCGATATTCCGGTGGCGCTCCGGCGGGGCCACCGCCGGAGTGCCACCGGAATACCGTCGGCAGCTTCGCCTGCTCCCGGCGAACCTGCTGGGGGGGTCTCCGGTGAGGCCGCCGGCGGCTCCGCCGCCGGTGCCAGAGAAGACCGTGATAATCGGGTTTTTTTATTTTTTTCAATTATAAAAATTAATATATATAATATATTTAAATGTAAATTAAAATATTAATATATAAAATATATTAAAAATGTAAATTAAAATTAATATAGAAATATATAAAATAAATATATATAAAACATTTAAAATAATTAAAAAGGTAAAATTTTAATTACAAAAAAGGTGTCACATCGACTCGGGGGGGCGGGTGGAGGCGGAGGGGGCGGAGCCGGCCGTCGCCGACGCGTGGCCATCGGGCCGGAGGCCCGTGCCTGTCACTCGTGTGTGTGTGTGTGTGTGTGTGTATATACATACATACATACATACATATATATATATACACATATACCATATATATACATATATAAGAGGATTTTTCACATATTTAAGTGAGGAAGAGTGACATCACAACCCTTATCCACAATGTGACTAATTTATACAAGTTAAACAAGACTCTTAATAGGTCATGGTAAGCAGGTTTTTGTATTTTGTGCTTCAATACATTTCTTTTATAAAACCGTAAAGGCACCTGGAACTTATGAGCAAGACTCAAGGTGTACGCAGGTGCCAGATGAAAGGAAGACACAATTGCATCCCATTTTAAGTAAGTATCATTAAACATCAATTCATCTTCTTGATCTAGTTGTTCATCAATTGCACTCATCAACCATTCATTACTATCATTTATATCTCTTAAAAAATGAAATCAATATAGTCACTTGCATCACATCAAGGCCTCGATCTAATTCACAAATACATAATTATTCAAATGTTTTTGAAATATTACAATATTTTCTTTTTCATTATAAAAAAGGTCTTACAACTGAAACATCACTCGGATGTGACTTTTATGCTCCAAATGCGCAAAAAAGACCGGCATCAAAGTTATACGTTTAGGGAGCGATCTGGGTGAGGTTGTCGGCCTTTGATATGCTAAGGAGAAGACCTTGAGCTTGATGAGCATTGAACCTTAAGGTGAATTTGAGGTGCGTCTTTAACAACATAGATTTTAACAAGAAGAACTTGATCGGGATCAATGCAGAATAGGTAAGAAATGAACCAACAAAATAGTAGAACAACATTCAAAATTAAATAAAGTAGTCTCTAATGTCACTAATGATTAAATGTTAGAACAACATTCAAAATTAAATAAAGTAGTCTCGAATGTCACTAAGGATTAAATGTTTGAACCTGTTCATCAGGAGATCCAAAAGTCAGGCACCGAGTAAGGGCGGGAATAACATCAGCTTTGATAGCTGCTTCAATTGGAGGAATTTCATTCTTCGAAAGTAGCCATCTCAAGGAACGAAGTCCATCCACCTTTCTCTCTGTAGCACCTTTTCCTCTATTTTTTGGCAAAGAAATATCACAAATAAAATCAGGAAATTGTAGGGACCAAATAAAAACTGGATGAATGTCTGAAAATGCCATAGTAGATTTAACTAAAATATCATTGACATCAAAAATGTAGCTGCAAGTATGGTAACAGTGATCATAGTATAAACAAGTGGCTCTTAACTTAGAGAACTAACTAAAATTTTATTGTAATGAACTAAATGTTTAAAACTTGTTAGAAGACACAAGGATAAATAATGTAAAAACCCGTCCATTTCTTCCTTCTCCTTTATTCCCACATCTATTGTATAGGATTCTTCCTTCCTCTCTCCTCCTATATATTTGTATTTTCTCTTGTATTTGATAGATGAAAGAAGTATATACAAGGTTCGCCTGTTGTTTTCTACATGGTATCAGAGCGAACCGGTTTGGCCTGTTTTCTAACCGTTCGGCTTCCCTATCCGCTCGGTTTCTCTTTTTGCCTGGGCGGCTTGGTCTTCCGCCTGGCTCTCTTTTTTTAACCGGGCGGTTTGTTCTTGCGGCCTTTCCTGCTTCTAACTGCTGCTTCCCGCACGGTCTACTGTTTTTCTGACCGCTCCTCTTCCTCTCTCTCGTGGCCTCCACCTCGTCTTACCCCCCCCCCTCCCTTTATAAACCTCTCGGTCTGGTGGGCCATTCCCCCTAACCGACCGGTTTCTTCTTTCTTCCCGTCCGGCTTCTCGCCATCTCGCTGTGGTTTCTTCCTCTACCCGCAATCTCTCCTTCTCTGATCTTATCGCGCGACTTCGTTCCTTGTTGCTGCAACTTCTTTTCTCGCTACGGGTTCTTGCGAACCGTTGCGAGCACCGCGTCTGGTCGTGGCACTGTTCTGTATCGCTGGTGTTATCATCGAGACCGCGCAATTTTCCTTCCCGCTGCTGCTCTCCAACCCGATCTGTCTCTCCCGCCCGGTCTTGTGCTTGTTCGTTGGCCTCTATTCTTTCTATCCGCTGCCGCTCACGATTCTACCCGCAACGACCGGTTTCTTTTCGCTACGGGCTCCCTTCTACTCACTACCTCTCACGCGATCTCTTCTAGTCGCGTGCGACCTCGTCTTACCGCTTGTGCTCGCGCGGCTTTGATTCTCGCTGCCCTCATCGTTCTTCCGGAGTAACAGCTGGTTCTGTCCGGCAAGCCGCCTGCCTCCTTGCCGCCCGGCTTCTATGCCTATTCGCAGCTCAGGATTATGGCATCTGGTTCCACCACTACTGATGATATTGTCGTGTTGCGTGCTCAACTCCATCAGCTTCAAGAGGTGGTTAGTCTCTCATCCGGCTCTGTGGCTTCGATCTTCAAGAACAGTATATCATGCTTCTCACACAGCTCTTACTGGATTATGGACTCGGGTGCTACACATCATCTTTCTCTGCACCAGCCGCCCAAATACTTAGATATTGCTTACCCCAAGCACATCACCGTGGCCAATGGTGATAGGATCTCGGTTTTTGGCGTTGCTCATCTGCCTCTTACTCCTCTCTTCTTATCCTCGGTTCTTCATGTTCCGGGCTCTCCTTTTAATCTCCTCTTTGTTAGCCGTCTTACGCAAGACCTTGATTGTTGTGTTACTTTCTCACGCTCTTCCTTTGTGGTGCAGGATCGACTGACACAAAATATACTTGGTAGAGGACGACTGTCTAATAGGTTATATCTTCTTGATGTTCCTCTCGCTGCTCTCACTACTGTCTCCACAACTGATTGTCATCGTCGTCTTGGGCATGCCCCTCTTCCAATTCTCAAGAAAGCTCTTCTCATTGTCTCTCTTCAAGAGTTCTTTTGTGAATCGTGTATTTTCGGCAAACAACATTGTGTCTCTTTTTCTCTTTCATGTACCCGGAGTGATGCTCCTTTAGCCTTAGTACATTCTGATATCTAGGGGTCCTATAAAGTCTCTAGTGTCTTTGGGTATCGATACTTTGTTACCTTTATCGATGATTACTCACGGGTAACCTGATTGTATTTAATTCGTGATCGTACCGAAATCTCAACCACGTTCCGTACTTTTCTTATGGAAACTCGCATTCAGTTCTCTATCTGTGTCAAAACTCTTCGTACAGACAATGCTTGCGAATATACTGGTCGCACCTTCTCCAACTATGCGCTGAGTTCGATATTATACATCAGACTTCATGTGTCTACACCCCTCAACAAAATGGCATCGCGGAAAGAAAAAATCGACACCTCCTTGATGTGGCTAGATATCTTATGATCCAAATGCAAGTTCCTCCCCTCTATTGGAACTTTGCAGTCTCTACTGCTTGTCACCTGATCAATCGCATGTCTTCGTCTGTCCTCAACTTTATCGCACTCATTACTCTCCTTTACTAATCCATGAATCTCTTCTCTCTCACATCTCGTGTCTTTGGGTGTATCTGTTATGTCCACCATCTTGGTCCTTCTACTGACAAGCATGCCCCTCGTGCTACCAAAGTTATGTTTATTGGGTACTCACGCACTCAGAAGGGGTATGTCTGCTTTAATCTCATCACTGGAAAGGTGGTTGTGTCTGCTGATGTCTCTTTTCATGAAGACCAACCATATCACGTCAGTCCTTCTGATCCCCTTCTTCCTCTTCCACTACCTCGACCCATCATTCCCGTAACGTCTTCGCTTCCACCACTTCTCCTTACTCCTCTGCTTCTGATTCCTACACCACCACCAGTACCCTCCAAACTCGTCCCCTCCAAACCTCATATCATTGAAGTTTACACTCGCCGTCCTCCACGTCCAACTGCCCAGCAACAGCTTCCTTCTACTGGTGTGATCTCGCGGACTGTTGATCCGGCATCCTCCTTGACGACTCATTCCTTGGCCAATTATGTCTCTCTACATCGGCTCACTCCACCTCTTCTTACCTTTGCTCTCTCTCTCTCTCTCTCCTCTATCGTTATATCTAACTCTGTGTAGTAAGCTCTCCAACATCCGACGTGGCGTGTCACCATGGATGAAGAAAAGACTGCTCTGTGGGGTAATCATACTTAAGATCTTGTGTCTCCTCCTCCTGCTCATAGTTGTGTTAGCTGCAAGTGGATCTTTACAATCAAACATGTCGCGGATGGGACAGTTGATTACTTAAAGGCTCGGCTTGTGGCACGGGTTTTTACTCAACAGTACGGACTTGATTATGAGGAAACGTTCTCCCCAGTCGCGAAATTAAATACGGTTCGGGCCTTGCTCTCCTTAGATGTTTATCGCCACAGGCCCCTACACCAGCTGGATGTCAAGAATAGCTTTTCGAATGGCGATCTTCTTGAAACTATCTATATGCAACAACCGCCCGAGTTTGAGACCACGGGGGAGTCTCGTGCCTGTTTACTTCGCAAATCCATTTATGGTCTCAAACAGTCTCCACGGGCGTGGTTTGAAAAATTCAGCAAGGCTGTTTGTGAGGTTGTCTTCAAACAAAGCTTGACAGATTCCTCTCTCTTCACTCGTCACCAATCAACGGAGACTATAATACTTCTGGTTTATGTGGACGATATTCTGATCACTGGTAATGACTCCGCTGGGATACAACATGTTAAGCGGCATTTAAATTCTATCTTTCAAATCAAAGATCTGGGAAATCTTCGATATTTTCTTGGACTAGAGGTAGCACGGCGACCTGATGGCCTTGTCTTATCCAGACGTAAGTATTTCATTGACCTTCTGAAAGATGCTGGTCTCTCGGGTTGCAAACCAGCGGAAACCTCGATGAAAGTTAACCATATGTTGTGTGCTCAGGGATCAGAGGCTGAATCTCTACTTCCAAATCCAGAATACTATCGTCGTCTTGTGGGAAAACTGATATATCTAACCGTTACGAGACCAGATATATCATTTGCGGTTGGAGTGGTTAGTCGTTTATGCATACCCCACGGGTTTCTCACCTTCAGACAGTGGAACGGATTCTCAGATATCTGAAGACTGTCATTGGGCAAGGACTTGTGTATAAGCCAAATTCCTCAATTTCTCTTATTGCATACTCTGATGCGGATTATGCGGGCTCGTTGGATGATCGACGTTCGACTACTGGTTTTTATACTTACTTTGGAGTAAATCTTATCACATGGCGGAATAAGAAGCAGACGGTGGTTGCTCGCTCGTCTGCTGAGGCTGAGTACCGTGCGATGGCAGTCGTTACATCAGAACTAATCTGGCTGGAAAATCCTCTAATGAATTTAGGAGTTAGGTTGTCCTCACCATCGACGTCGTTTTGTGACAGTCAAGCTGCAATACATATTGCAAAAAATCCTGTGTTCCATGAGCAGACTAAACATATTGAGGTTGATTGTCACTTTGTTCGGGAAAAGGTCCAATCAAAGGTGTTAAAGCTTGAACATGTTCTGCGTCTGGGCAAGTTGCTGACATCCTTACCAAGGCATTACCTCGCAAATTGTTTTACCAGTTCTTGTCCAAGCTTGGTGCCTACGACTTATACGCTCCAGGCTCCAGCTTGCGGGGGAGTGTTAGAAGACATAAGGATAAATGATGAAAAGGCCCATTTATAGGCCCCTTTCTTCCTTCTCCTTTAGTCCCGCATCTATTGTTTAAGATTCTTCCTTCCTCTCTCCTCCTATATATTTGTATTCTCTCTTGTATTTGATAGATAAAAGAAGTATATACAAGGTTCGCGCTTTGTTTTCTACAAAACTAAACAAGAAAATCTGTAATAATTCTATAAACTAAAAGGGAAGAAGCTGGAGGGTAGATTTTAGATTCTTACTGAAGCCGGAGAGCAGATTTCAAATCCTCCACAACTTTGGAAGCCTGAGAATCTAAGATCGCCTTCTCTTCATCAACAACCATATCAATCTCCAAAGAAGTTCCATTATAATCAGCAGGCCCTTCTCTACACATGCGTTTTGTTCGGATCAGCACTTCTCTTCGTTCCTTTCCCAGGGATATAGCATTCTTCCGCCTTCTCTGTGCAGCTATATTGTTTGCTGAGAGACAAGCTCTTTTGATCAGATCGATAGAAAAGAAAATCAATATAATCTACAACAGGTTAATGAATGCAGATGACGACATCTTAACTTATACAATCACATGATAATCATTCTAGAAATGGAGATTACTCCACTAGAATGAATTGATATTGAGACTGTTGAATTATAACTGAAGTCAAGTCACAATATCAAAGCACTACTAAGAAATCACAATATAAGTCAGAAAATTTTAAAGAAAAGACATGTCATTGCAGAGTTAACAATGTAAAATCATCTCCTGATATTACAGCTTACACAATAATAGATTTAAAAGCTGAAGGCTTGATTTGTCACTGACTGACAACAATAGATACATAGTCAAAATGGTAGGGGTCACTCAGAGGACGCTGGGCTCTTATGCCCCTTCCTATCAAAATTCCAATCTATGGTTACCCAGATTTTAGAAGCCAATGTTCTCGTCTTTATCTAGCCCCAAGCCATTTTCATATGATTTGGTAAGTGACAACATTAACAAACCACGTGATACAACACGGACAATCTATCATTTTTTAGGCATCGTGTCTTTCTTCATTTCTGAGTCAATTGATTTTGTTTAACTCCATTGGCCTCAGTTCATTTGGACGGAATTGGAATTGAGACATAATCTATTCTGACACCGTTAAGAAGGAATCAAGATTACCATAAAATGAACTCTACGGAAATTAGTATGATTTTCAATATCTTCTTTTATTTTATTATGTTTCTCACTGACCAATGAAACTGGAATTGGAATTTAACCTTCCAATTCCAAGTCCAACCACTCAATTCCATCCAAATGAACAAAGATTTGGGGAAATGGTGACCAAACTGGTTATATAATCCACAAGAATTACAAAATTCTGGACAGTAAAATTTAGATGAATTACACATGCAAATCCTGACAGATAGATGCATTCATGCGCAGGGGAAGAACCTAGCCATGCCAAAATTATTTACTTCGGTAAAGTGCCTCATTGGAACCAAAAGTGAAGAAGGCATGAGATTTATGTTCATTGACGGCTCAAGGATTACTTCGTCGAGTCCATGAATTGTACCGACCCTGTCTAAGATAAAGTTTGGTCAGTTGAGCCGCTCTTCAACTTCGAAACCAGAGAAGTAGCAGAAATTAAACAGACTTCGCATCTATCAACTAGCCTTCTTTGGACCTAAACAATGTTTATAGGTAGCAGACATTAAGTAAGAGACCCGAGGCCAACTTCGCGAAAGTCAAGACAGAGCATTCGGAATGAAAAGAAAACGTTGAAGCTAAAGCGAGTGGCCGAAAGGGAAGGGGAGGGAAGAAGAGAAAGAAGCCCACCTGAGAACTTGATTCCGTCTCGGTGTTGGGAAGCGGGGGAAGATACTTCGTCGGCCATTGTGGCCGGATTCACAGGGGAAAAAAAGGAGATCCGTGCAATTCAAGAGCGACGCCTAGCTTTCGTGAAGTTTTGCCGAAGAAGGTTATTGCGACGAGACGGCGCGGCCACAATGTTCCTCCGTAAATAATGCGCCGGCAACCTCGAGCTCTCTACTTTTGATGACTCGTGTGACCTTGGACGGCTGGTAATAATAATTAGCGGACTCGATAAAAGAATAAACAGGCTAGAAGACCGAATCATATTGTAAGGATGTTTATATTAGCACTTTTTTATTATGCATATCCTAAACCTAAGCTAAGGCTCTGTTTTTGTGTAAAATGAAGTTTGCATGATTGTTCTAAAAGTAGTACACACAATTTACAGCTAGTCCCTGCGGTTGGGAAATAGTCTTCCGCGGTCCTTATTTTAAAGGACAGACTACGGTTATTTGCCCGCAAACAATTCATTTCGGGAAATCTCCATGACTGAAACAAGCACAGCCTAAAGAAGATCTTTTTTATATTTAAAGAATTATAGTGCAGACTTATTTCTCAGAGCATACGGCGGCCTCCAACATCCTCTATTCTCTAGTCACATCACTTATTTTTCAGATCTCTTAGCATCAAGCCATCAACTAGGAAGTGAGAAAAAATATTAACTAAATACTTTTTTAGATTTTTTTTGGGAGAACTTATTTTCACCGGTCAAGCGGTTACGGCTGTATGAACCGGACATTAAGGTCCAGCTCATGCGCGGAGCCTTAGAACTCATCTTTTACCCACTTTAAGTTTCAGCTCAAAAGTTTGTTTTTTTAGATTTCAATTCCTAACTTCCCACCTCATTCAGCTGTCTGCTTGCTATGCCTAAATCCTTAAACCCGATGAAGCTTTGCAGACATTGTTTGTGATCTCACCAGCGACGTTGATCCACTAAGGTTCTGTTTGTGACAGCTTATGATGATGAATAAGTCGCTAATTTAGGCTCTATTTGGGACAACTTATGCTGATGAATAATCTCAATTTAAACGCAAATGCAGTTTTATTTCTGTTTGTTTGGGCAGTTTATAGAAAATCACTTATTTTAAAATCGATGATAAGTTGATTCTCCATAAGCTACTGGAGTTCAGCTTATAGCTTCTCATAAGCGATTATCTCTTTAAAAAGTCATTTGCGTGATTTTTTTTCCTAATGTGATTTTTTTATCCGGACGCGATATTTTCACTCGGGTGCAAATTTCTCGTCCACGAGAGAATTTCTCATCCGAGGGCGATTTTTTCGACCAGGCAAAATTTTTTCGCAAGGGAGCAGTTTTTTCAACCGGGCGCGATTTTTTTGCCCGGGCGCAATTTTTTCGATCGGGCGGGAATTTTTTCAGCCGGGCGGGAATTTTTTCCCCTGTGCGCTATCTTTTCGTCCGGGCACGATCATTTCGCTCTGGCGCGATCTTTTCGCCCTAGCGCGAACTTTTAGCCATGACCTGTTTTTTATGCCCATGAGTGTTTTTTTGTTCGGGCGCGATATTTTTCGCCCGGGCGCGATATTTTTCGCCCGTGCGAGATTTTTTGTCCGGGTGAGGTTTTTTCGCCCGGACGTGAATTTTTCGCTCAAGCGCATTTTTTCTCCCGGGCGGGTTTTTCGCCCGGGCGCAAATTTTTTTCGCCCTAACACGATTTATTCGCCAGGGCGAGATTTTTCCCCTGGACGCATTTTTTCGCTCGAGTTTTTCGCACGGCAAGATTTTTTTGCCCAGGCACGATTTTTCGGTCGGGCGTGAATTTTTCGGTTGGGCGCGATTTTTTCGCCCGAGCGCGATTTTTTCTCCCGGGCGCGATTGTTTCGACCGGGACCGATTTTTTTACCCGAAAGCGATATTTTTCTGGGCACGGTTTTTTCTTCTAGGCGCAACGGAGACCGATTTTTTGCCCTGTCGCGATTTTTTTCTCGTGGACGTGAATTTTTCGCTCAAACGGGTATTTTTGTTCGGGCGTGTTTTTTTCACGTAGGCATGATTTTTTCACCAGGACGCATTTTTTCATTTTCTCCTGGGCAAAAAAATCACACTGCAACGAAAAAATTATGTTGGGGCGAAGACATTCCGCCGGTGTGAAAAAATCGCGTCTGAGAGAAAAAACACACTCTTTCAAAAAAATAGCAAAGGGGCAAAAAAATCGCGCCCCGGCGAAAAAACTCGCCCGGGCGAAATTTAATAAATTAAAATTCGCATTAAATTAAAAAAATCCCGCCGGGCGAAAAAACCGTCCGGGCAAAAAAAACCACGGTTGGGCAAAAAACGCTATCGGGCAAAAAAAACGCTACTGGGCGAAAAAAAACGTGCCCGTGCAAAAAATATCGCGCCCAGTAAATAAAATGCGCCAGGCAAAAAAACGCGCCCGGGCAAAAAAACCTCGACCGGGGCGCCCGGGTGAAAAAAATCGTACGAGCGAATAAAATCGAGCTCGGACGAAAAAAATCGTGCTCGGGTGAAAAAAAATCTTGATCGGGCGAAAAAAATTTGCGACCACGCGAAAAAACGCGCTAGGACGAATAAATCGCGTCGGGCGAAAAAACGCATCCCGACGAACGGACCCTTATGAATGAATAAAATTTTAAATAAGCACGTATGAACAAACTATCCAAACAGTCGACTACTTATTCATTATTGTTTTTATAAAATTTATGTGCAAGCATTAATTTTCAATTAGCGGTTTATTCATCATCATAAGCTGTCTCAAACAGAGCCTTAAAATTGATGTTTGCATAGAGATTTTATAAAAGCAATGATGAATAAGAAGTCGACTGTTGGGATAGTTTGTTTATAAATGTTTATCTAAAATTTCAGTCATTCATAAGGGACCGTTCGTTTGGACGTGTTTTCCCCCGGGCGCGATTTATTCGTCCGGGTGCGTTTTGTTCGTGTGCTCGCAATTTTTTTCGACCGGTCGCCATTTTTTTCACCCGAGCTCGATTTTTTTCCACCAGACAGTTTTTTCACTCGAGCGAGATTTTTTTTCTCCGTGCGGTTTTTTTCGCCCGATCACGGTTTTTTTAGACCGGACGCGGTTATTTTCACCCGTGCGGCTTTTTTTTTGCCCGGCCGCGATTTTTTTGCCCGGGTGCGATATTTTTTGTCTGTGCATGTTTTTTGCGCCCGATAACGCTTTTTTCACCACGTAGCGCTTTTTTCGCCCGGTCGTGGTTTTTTTTGCCCGGGAGTTTTTTTTCGCCCGGCTGCGATTTTTTTGACCGGTCGTAATTTTCCCCCGGTTGTGTTTTTTTCCTCGTACACGGTTTTTATCCGGGGCATGTTTTTTTTCGCCCGAGCGTGTTTTTTTTTCCGGTCGTGATTTTTTCGCCTGTGTGCGATTTTTTTTAAAAAGGCGTGTTTTTTTCTCTCGGGCGTGATATTTTCAGCACCGCGCAATTTCTTCGCCCCAGCACAATTTTTTCGCCACACTGCGATTTTTTTGCCCGGGAGATAACGAAAAAAATGTGTCTAGGTGAAAAAATCATGCATATGCGAAAAAACACGCTCGTGCAAAAAAAACGCATCCAAGCGAAAAAATTACGCACGCGCGAAAAAAATCGCTACCTGATACGCCTGGAAGAAAAACCCGTGTCCAGGAAAAAGTCGTCGTAGTATAAAAAAATCGCGGCCGGGCGAAAAAATCGCGTCAGGGCGAAAAAAATGATCCCTGGCGAAAAAACGTGCCCTGGCGAATAAATCGCGCCCGAGAGAAAGAATCGCGTTGGGACGAAAAAATCGCGCCCAAGCAAAAAAATTTGTTCCCGGGCGAAAAAAGGCCCCCGGGATAAAATATCACGCCTGGGCTAAAAAACAACCCCTGGGTGAAAAAATCTCGCACGGGTCAAAAATATCACCACCGGGCGAAAAATATCGTACCCGGGCAAAAAAAGGCTCTCGGGCGAAAAAACATGTCATAGCTAAAAAATTGTGTTTGGGCGAAAAGATCGCGCTAGGGCGAAAAGATCGTGCCGAGGTGAAATGATCGCGCTCTGGAGAAATGATCGCGCTTGAGCGAAAAAATTCCTGTCGATCGAAAAAATTGCGTCCGGGCAAAAAAATCGCGTCTGGTCAAAAAAACCGCTCCATTGTGAAAAAAATCCCTCGGTCAAAAAAATTAAGGTCGGTTGAGAAATTCTCTCGCGATCGAGAAATTTGCTCGGGGGTGAAAAAAACGCGTCTGAATAAAAAAATCACATTCCGTCAAAAAAATCACGCAAATGACTTTTTAAAGAGATAATCGCTTATGAGAAGCTATAAGCTGAATCCCAGTAGCTTATTAAAAATTAACTTATCATCAATTTTAAAATAAGCGATTTTCTATAAGCTGCACAAACAAACAGTTATAAAACTGCGTTTGTGTAAGACCCCCCTCCCCCTTACCAAGGAGGGCTACCGGGTCTTATGCCCAGAACCGCCGTCTTACGGTGACACTAACTCACGGGTTAGTCGACACCGCAACACGCCGATTCTGCCGGCTAGTACGATCATTCAACCTGTAGGCCAATATGAGAAGAAAGAAGTAAAACTGTATATAAAACCATCAGTCCACAAGTCAGATGGTACAATCATGTAAATGAAATGAAAAGTACATCACTATAGTCCACAGAAGAGTACAATGAAAGAGTAAAAAAGGGCTTATGCCCAGTACATCAAAATCACTCTCTCACAAAATAATAAATGCGGAAGCTATACTAAAACATCAGATCTCGTCCCACCTGAGGACGCACAGTAGTGGTAGTAGCCTGCTGAAGCGGTATCTGCTCCTCATGTCCTGCCTCCTCGACGTGCTGGTGCTCCATCTCCACGGGCTCCTAAAAATAGTTGGTCACCGACCATTAGTCAAAAATACTAAGTCGTTTCCTTCGCACCTCGCCCCGCAGCGCCTAGGCACCGAGCGGGAGGACGAAGCGGAAGACAACAAAAGGGGTAGCAAAGTGGAAGCAGGTGACGGTATCTAACTAGAGTTGTAATAAGTAATGTAGTTCTACTCTAGCAGTTCTAAGTACGGTACAGGTAGTAAGTAAGAGCAGTGCAGTAAAGGAAAGTAAAGAACAGTAGTATGAACAAGTAAATAAACTAAACTACCACTATACTATCATCACAAACGTACCCTAACTTATATAAATGCCCATACAAATATATAAGTTAGAATTTTCAGGAAATTTAACTTATCATATAAAAGAGCCCATACTAATTTATATGATAAGGATCTATGAAGCGTATGACCTAATATGAATGAATGATATGATGCAATTTTATGCGCAGGCAAGTGCAACTCACACACAACGACTCTGTGATCACAGACCTTTAGTTCCCACTTTTTGAGAGCTAGCATCACTCTCGGGTACCACCGCTGTGGCTACGGCAGCAGCGGAGCGGGCGTCTCCGCTTCTAGACCGGTATGCACACTACCAAGCCTTAGACCCCTCTCATACGCCTCTGTACACGTCCAAGGTGCACTCTAGAATCTCGCGTACGTACTTTGCTGACAAACCCGTCAGTCTTGTTGGGTCGGATGTATGTTATCGGGGATCGTCCTCCAGACCGCAGTGTAAAACAACCCACTGGCCCCTCTAACTCTCACAACCGCCTGGTGCACCGTACTGCCATCGGTGTGACGAACGGCCAGTACCGCATGCCCCGCCACGATATTTATGCACATGCAAGTAATTCATTCCGAGCCTCCCGCTCGCAGGACCAAACCCGTCCTGAATCTCTCAAACCCAAACCCGGGTGAGAACGCACATTAGTGCCTTTATACCAACTCCCTCAAACCCTAGAACGGGTGAGATCGCACATTAGTGCCTTTATTCCAACTCCCTCAAACCCCAAAACGGGTGAGCATATATCATGAATCTCTCCAACCCTACACGGGCGAGAAGGTACAACAATGTCCTAACCTATTAGACTACTCTTGTTTACGGGTTATTATACTTAGAGATTTAAGATTAATCCCAGGACTGCCCCCGGTATTCCCTGTGAAGGGCTCTCAAGGGGCACTAGGAACTGTGTTGGGATTACGCCCGTCGTTCCCTTTCGCAAGGATATTTATTTTAGTTGATGGCTACCCATGTCTCTCCCCAACTCTCTTTATTGCTCTAGTACAACTCTAATGACTTAAAATGTTACTGGGAAACCGACGGTCTTCCGTCGACCCCCACTCCAGCTTCTAACTAAGACTTGCACTTTTTGATCCCTCACTAAGACGATTCTACCCACCAGGGTTATTCATGTTGAACTCTCTTATTTCTGCCGATAATCAATCCCCTGGTAACCCCTAAGACAAGACCTATTTATGTTATATGCATGCCATGTCCTATTATTACCCTAAATGTGATCTTCCAAACCTTAAGGCATATTGGCCCTAAATATTTATCCTATGGTGGTATGGACTAAGGGAACTACCCTATGAATTCTCATAATTTTCCTTGGCCAAATAATCCTTTAATTAAATCTTTTAAATTAAATACTAGGTCACTTTACACATGAAGTAGTATGATTTAATATCCACTGACATAGGAAATTTTTTCTGAGTTGTATAGTGATAAACTATTGCTGCCTACAGAGTTTCATAATTTTCCTTTAGTTATTTATTCTCATTTCCTATTTAACACCAAATTCACATAAAATTCCATTTTCCAAATGAAGTATAGGCAATATGTACTCAAAAATTCCAGGAAAATTACAGAGCATTTATAACACTAATTTATGACTATTTGCAGAGTCTCATTAATTTTTATTGTGTAATGGCCTATAGAATTCCATTATAACATATTTACCAAAAATGTCATTGTATTAATTTAACAACTAACAATGCATCCATTAATTCTGAAAAATTTATACAAAACTAATAATACCATCGTATAGCAGTAGAATAAATTCCAAATTTTTCTGAGGTGCATATCCATCATTTCAAGAATTAAAGGAAATAAGGATAAAATGGGTAATTTGAGATATCTAATCCAAAAGCTCTTCAAAACAGAGGGATAATATTTTTCCTAAGTCAATTGTAACCGTATCTATGCCTTGGAAAAATTTTAGGATTTGTGCTTGAGGAAAACCTATTTTCCAATTTTATTTCCAAAATAGCTATATTTAAAATAAATTCCAATAAATGGAATTTTTGATTCAAAAAATTCCATGATTAATTTGAGGGATGAAATTTACCCTAATGAACCATTGTAAAAAATTCCAAGATCTTTGCATGCCACCATTGGGCTGAATACACTATATTTGCATTTTTGCTAATTGCACACCAAGGCATAACATGAGCTAACACATGCAAGTGGATTCTCCAACATGCAGTGAACCCAAGGTGCTGAAAATTTTATCATGCACCAAGGATGTCCCCATTGACCTACCACCAAGATTTGGGGCCATGAAGAGGCATATAACTCCATAAATTGCATTTATTTACATTTTGACATTTTGACCAAAACTATAGGAAAAAGTGTTTCAAAAATTCCTAAATTTTGACAGGGGCTAGGTATGCCCTAATCATGCATGTACCCAAAATTTGGGGCCATGGTGATTGCTGGTTTGACTTGGGCATCCAAATGAATCCCCGCCCTAGTGTACGACCAGTCCTTGGAGAAATGTCCTACAGGCCAGAATACTGGACCAAAGTTAATGATTAAGATGTCAAATTAAAGGTAACAGGTAAGGCTACATTTTTCATTAGGAATCAGTTTCTGGAAATGCCTCTAAGAGGACTAAAATTAGCTTGCAAGTGACAGCAAAAACAAGGACAGAAAATTAAATTTGATATGGCACGAATCTTAAAGCAGAATGGAGGGCATCTGTTCATCTTCTCCATGGAGCCAAGGGCCGCGATTTGCCCGACCTGGAGCACTTTACAAGGCCATTTCCCTGGCCGGCCACCCAACCACCTCCCTGGCCGGCCACCACCACCAACACCTCCGTTGAGGTGAGGGCTAACGTGTGGCGGCGACTTGGCCGCCGGAGGCGGCGGTTTCCGGCGAACTTGCACTCCATCAAAAAAATCTGAAATTCATGAAAAGCTCACCTTGGATCTGGCTCATTTGAGCCCGATGTCTCGCCTAATAGATCTAGGAAACTAGTACGGGTAGAGGTGAGGTGAAACGGACCTGGATTGGGGCTTGGCGGCGGGTTTGGCGGCGGTTGGCCATGGAAATTTTCCTCTCCGGCGAGCTTGCTCTCGAACCCGATTCTCCACCAAAAGCTTCGATCCAGGTATCGAATTCCACTCCTTTGGACCGTCTTAAGCTAATGGGATGGTTGGTTTTGGCTGATATGACTTGTATACAGAGATGCCATGATGGGAATTTCGGCCATGAGCTTTGGTTTCTCCTCCTTGGCTCCAAGTGGCATGAAATTGGGTTGGAAAGGATGATAATTGATGTGTGGGTTCAGATCTGTGCTTGGGAAGAGAGGAGGAGGTCCACATGGCCTTCATCCCCATTTTCCCTCTCTTCTCTCTCCTCTTTTTCCCCCAATTTCCCAAACTACCCCCTTGCATGCAATCTCTCTCCAATTTCAGGAGGGTAGGGGCTGTCATTAACCATTAAGGCTGGTCATGGGTCTTGGTTCATGGGCTTAGCCCATTGGAAATGAGCTTGACACTCATTTTCTCTCTTTAGGCCTTATATTGACCAAATTGACTTTTTGGGTTGACTTGGTCAACCATGGTGGGTGAGCTGACCCTACTTGGTGGAAATGGGTCTAGTGGCACCACCCAACTTGGGTTGGGTCAAGGGAGTGCCCTACTTAGGCTAATTGAGCTTATGAGTGTGGGTTTGACCAATTAAGCCCAAGGTTGACTTTGGTCAATTTAGGTCAAAGTGTTGACCTAGTGATATGCCCTAGGGCCCACTTAGATTGTCTTTAGGGTTAGGGCAATGTGGTGGGGTCATGGAGTGGCTAGGGTCCCCACTTAAGCTAGTTTGACCTAGTTTGACTATGGTCTTATAGTGGGCCCCACATGGTTACCACCCACTACCTAGGGTCAAACCTAGTTGATCTCCTTAAATCTCACCCCATGCCTAACCCAATCTAAGTTGAGGGGTCCAGAAGTAACATGGGATGTTACAAATTTCAATAAACAAGAAAATAATTTCGTCCCCAAAATTTAAGTTCGGGTCTACGGGGTTCTACTTGCAAGAAATTTTAAGAATCTTTAAAACATAACTTGAAAGTACCTGATGCGAATAGCTTCGGGTGTTGCTCCAGCATCAGATCCCTCGGCTCCCAGGTGTGCTCCTCCCGTCCATGGTTGGACCACAACACCTTCACAAGAGGGACCTTCTTCTTCCGCAACACTCGGATGGCTGTATCGTCAATCCGGATCGGCTCCAATCTAACTGATCTGTCAGGCTCTACCGGTCCGGGTGTAGTAGTAATGTGCTGCTCCGGCCGAAGGAGAGCTCTTCGCAAGGAAGATACATGGAAGACGTCATGTAATGCACCCAAATCCGGTGGTAGCTGCAGTCGGTAAGCTAAGGGGCCGATCCGCTCCAAGATCAGGTATGGCCCCATATATCGTGGACTGAGCTTCTTGTGCCTCCGCACCCGAGAGACACCATGTACCGGACGTATCTTCAAGAATACTCTGTCTCCAACCTGGAACTCCACCTTCTGGTGCCGAGCATCATAATACTTTGTCTGCCTGCTCTGGGCCTCTAGTAGCCGATCCCTGATCAATCGAATCTGAGCCCTAGTATCCTCTATATAATTAGATCCAAGAGCCCTAGTATCCACATCCTGAACCCATGATAGCGGTGTCCGGCATCTCCTCCCATAAAGTGCCTCATATGGAGCCATCCTGATGCTAGCCTGGTGGCTGTTATTATACGAAAACTCAATCAATGGCAGCAGCCTCTCCCAAGGCTTCCCCATATCCAATATGCATAGTCTGAGCAGGTCCTCCATGGTCCGGATGGTCCGCTCGGTCTGTCCGTCGGTCTGCGGATGGAAGGCGGTACTAAAAGTAAGACGAGATCCCAAGTAAGCATGCACGGCCCTCCACTCGCTCGAAGTGAACCGACCATCACGGTCCGAAATAATCGTCCTGGGAATGCCATGATATCTGACGTACTGCTCCACAAATAATCTCACCAGAACTGCAACTAGGGCGTCCTTTCGAACTAGAATAAACCGCGCTACCTTGGTCAATCTATCCACTATAACTCATATAGAATCATGCCCAGAGTGGGAGCGAGGCAATCCATGTACAAAGTCAATAACAATGTCCTCGAACTTCCATTCTTGAACTGGCAGTGGCTGTAGTAAACCTCCCGGGCTCTTGCATTCTGCCTTCACACGCTGGCAGGTCTCGCAATGGGTCACAAAATCTGTGATCTCCCTCTTCATCCCGGTCCAATACATAGACCTCCGCAAATCTGCCCACATCTTGGTGATGCCGGGGTGTACTGAATATCTCGAGCAATGTGCCTCTCTGAGTATGTCATCCCGGATACTGCCCCCTGCTGGTATGTAGATGCGCCCACAGAATCGAATAAGATCATCCTGTAGCGTGTAGTCCTCGACCTTACCCCTCTCCAGGGCACTGAAAATCGGGTGTAACGCAGCATCCAGCCTCTGATGTGCTCGGATGCGCTCCTGTATATCATCGCCGCTGATCACTGAGCTCAAATACTCTCGATACATGACTGGCTCGGTCTCGGATACCATGGTAATGTGCATGTCCTCCATCATCTGTAGCAGCTCTATAGACATCAATCGGGGCTCCGGTCCAGAAGTGCCGGCCCTCCTGCTCAAAGCATCTGCTACCGTGTTCGCTTTTCCCGGATGGTAGTGGATCTTATAATCATAATCACAGAGGAACTCCAGCCACCTCCTATGTCTCAGGTTTAGGTCCTTCTGTGTATCGATATACTTAAGATTCTTGTGATCTGAAAAGATATCACAATGAATTCCGTATAAGTAATGCCTCCATATCTTTAGGGCGAATACCACAGCCCCGAGCTCTAGATCATGTACTGGATAGTTATGCTCATGCTTCTTCAACTATCTTGAAGTATAAGCAATAACATGTCCATGCTGCATCAGGACTGCACACATCCCCTGGTAAGAGGCGTCCGTATAGATCTGGAATCCTTCGCTCCCGGATGGAAGCGCGAGAATGGGGGATGAGATGAGTCGGCCCTTCAGCTCCTGAAAAGCCGTCTCGCACCGCTCTGACCAAACAAAATCTGCGTCCTTATTCGTCAAGGATGTGAGGGGGAGTGCTATCCTCGAGAACCCCTCCACGAACTTGCGATAATACCCCGCTAGTCCCAAGAAACTGTGGATGTCAGATGCGGTCTTCGGCCATGGCCAATCCCTCACTGTCTCTATCTTGGCTGGGTCCACTGCTAATCTAGCCTCACTGATCGTGTGCCCCAGGAAAGCCACCTCCTGCAACCAGAACTGGCACTTTGAAAATTTTGCGTATATCTGGGTCTCCCTCAGCCTCTGCAAGACCTGTGCCAGGTGCTACGTATGCTCCTCCTGAGTCCGAGAGTATATAAGGATGTCGTCGATGAATACAATCACGAAGCGGTCTAAGAAAGGCTCGAATACACGGTTCATTAGACTCATGAATGCGGCAGGAGCATTCGTGAGCCCAAAAGGCATCACCGTGAACTCGTATAATCCATAGCTTGAACTGAATGCCGTCTTCGGTATGTCCTCTTCCCTGATACGGAGCTGGTAGTAGCCGGATCGCAAATCTAGCTTGGAGAACCAGAAGGCTCCCTGTAGCTGGTCAAATAACTCATCTATCCGAGGCAGAGGATAGGTGTTGCGGACCGTTAACTGGTTCAGCTCCCGGTAATCTATGCATAGTCGCAGTGATCCATCCTTCTTCTTCACAAAGAGAACCGGTGCTCCCCATAGCGATGAACTGGGCCGCACAAATCCTGACTCGACTAGCTCCTGTAGTTGAGTCCTGAACTCTGCTAACTCCCTGGGGGCCATCCTGTAGGGTGCCCGGGACACCGGCCTCGCTCCCGGTACTAGCTGATTCCTGAAATCCAAGTCTCTAGCAGGAGGTAGCCCGGGTAATTTCTCCGGGAATACGTCGGAGAAATCCCGGACCACCGGAATATCTGAGATAGTCGTCTCTGCTCCCACCATCTCGAAACAGATAAGATAAACTTCTTCACCCTGCTCGTGGGCCTTCACAGCCTGTATAGAGGATAACAATAGGTGTCAGATAGGCTGAATACCTTCAACGATAACATGAGAGTCGCCATGCCTTAGCGTGATCCTCCTGGACGGACAATCTATCTGAGCATGGTTCCGATGCAACCAGGCCATGCCCAAAATCAAGTCAAAGTCCTGTAGCTTCAGAATAGTTACCGGCGCCTCAAATGCCTTGCCGCCAATCTCGGCCTCCATATCACAATGTGTAGTGGTCCGCAGCTCTGACCCATCGGGTAGACGCACCCTCATCTCTAGTCCAGGAAACCTCTCCATGCCTTCGAGTCCGTCGATGAAGGCCTCAAATACGAACGAGTGCGAAGCACCCGTGTCGAAGAGAGTATGGGCGGGCTTGCCGCTGATTATAACTATGCCTGAGGTTTGTTTACGTTAAAGTTAATTGTTATCCTATAGTTCCAGGTACTATATATATATCATTGAAAATTCAAGAAAATCCATAATTAACTTTAAGTACCTGTGATAACCTCCTCGGGATTCCTCGGCTCTGTGAGGTCCAAGGCGTATATCTGCTCCTGCTCGCGTCTCCTGCCGTGATATCCCCGGCCTCGGCCTCGTCCTCGGCCCCGTCCTCGGCCCTGCTGTACTGGGGCCACTGGAGGTGGAGGAGGAGGAGGGGGATGGAATCGGTGCGGGCACTCCGACCTGATGTGCCCGGGCTGGCGGCATCCGTAACAAACCACTTGTCGGTGGCCTCGGTCATCCTGTCTCCTCGGATCATGCATCTGTAGAGGTGGGGGAGCCAATGCTGGAGGAGGCCCCTGCTCCTGCCTGAAGTTGGGACGACGACGTCCCCCACCCTTCCTGTATCCGATGGTCCTGCCTCTCTAAGAGCCCCTACTGCTCTCTCCTGATGTCGACCCATCAAATGGTCTCTTCCCTCCTGCTCGCACCATCAGCTGGTTAGCCTCCAGCTTCTTCGCTATCTCGATGATCTGCCTAGATGTGCCATGAGAAATGAACAGCAAGGCCTGCCTGAAATCGTCCCTGAGGCCCCTATAGAACCTCTTGGCATACCTCCTATCATCGGTATCCTGAATCCCTGCGAACCTGGCCAAGTGTGAGAACTCTCTCTGATACTCTATCACCGATCTAGTCCCCTGCCTGAGGTTCAAGAACCTCTCCTCCAAGGCATCTCTGTCCGTAGCAGAGACGAAGTGCTCCAGAAACACATCGCCAAACTCCTCCCATGATATCTCTGACAGCTCAAGGTCCGCATATGTAGACTCCCGGACTGATTTCCACCATCTCTTCGCATGAGCCTCTAGCACATAGGTGGCTAGAGGTACTGCCTCACCAACTGGGCAGCTGATGCCTACTAAGATCTCGTGTATGGCCTCCAGCCATTCTTCCGTCTTCACCGCATCCTCTGTCCCACGGTACGTCGGTGGGGACAGGCTCTTGAATGCACTCAGCCAGCTCGACCCCGGATTTGGCTGTGGGGCCGGGACTTGCTGGGATCTGAAGGTATCCAGAATCGCCGTCAACGTCTGCCCCATCTCCGTATGTAGGAATGGAGTGGCAGCTGGAGGGGGAGGAGCCACATTTTGCGGCGCGGCGACCTGTGGAGATTGCATAAAGGTAAGGTTAAAACAGAACTGGCCTAACTCATTGTACTTTGTGGACCATTAATGTGACTTTTACACATGGGCACACCATTGTTTCCGCTGCATAGTTTGTCCACAAACAAATGCTCGGGTGGGGGTGGTCCCATATTGTGGACTTCTTTCTCATATGATCGTTGTTCAAGTGATACCAGTTTGTAAGACCCCCCTCCCCCTTACCAAGGAGGGCTACCGGGTCTTATGCCCAGAACCGCCGTCTTACGGTGACACTAACTCACGGGTTAGTCGACACCGCAACACGCCGATTCTGCCGGCTAGTACGATCATTCAACCTGTAGGCCAATATGAGAAGAAAGAAGTAAAACTGTATATAAAACAATCAGTCCACAAGTCACATGGTACAATCATGTAAATGAAATGAAAAGTACATCACTATAGTCCACAGAAGAGTACAATGAAAGAGTAAAAAGGGCTTATGCCCAGTACATCAAAATCACTCTCTCACAAAATAATAAATGCGGAAGCTATACTAAAACATCAGATCTCGTCCCACCTAAGGACGCACAGTAGTGGTAGTAGCCTGCTGAAGCGGTATCTGCTCCTCATGTCCTGCCTCCTCGACGTGCTGGTGCTCCATCTCCACGGGCTCCTAAAAATAGTTGGTCACCGACCATTAGTCAAAAATACTAAGTCGTTTCCTTCGCACCTCGCCCCGCAGCGCCTAGGCACCGAGCGGGAGGACGAAGCGGAAGACAACAAAAGGGGTAGCAAAGTGGAAGCAGGTGACGGTATCTAACTAGAGTTGTAATAAGTAATGTAGTTCTACTCTAGCAGTTCTAAGTACGGTACAGGTAGTAAGTAAGAGCAGTGCAGTAAAGGAAAGTAAAGAACAGTAGTATGAACAAGTAAATAAACTAAACTACCACTATACTATCATCACAAACGTACCCTAACTTATATAAATGCCCATACAAATATATAAGTTAGGATTTTCAGGAAATTTAACTTATCATATAAAAGAGCCCATACTAATTTATATGATAAGGATCTATGAAGCGTATGACCTAATATGAATGAATGATATGATGCAATTTTATGCGCAGGCAAGTGCAACTCACACACAACGACTCTGTGATCACAGACCTTTAGTTCCCACTTTTTGAGAGCTAGCATCACTCTCGGGTACCACCGCTGTGGCTACGGCAGCAGCGGAGCGGGCGTCTCCGCTTCTAGACCGGTATGCACACTACCAAGCCTTAGACCCCTCTCATACGCCTCTGTACACGTCCAAGGTGCACTCTAGAGTCTCGCGTACGTACTTTGCTGACAAACCCGTCAGTCTTGTTGGGTCGGATGTGTGTTATCGGGGATCGTCCTCCAGACCGCAGTGTAAAACAACCCACCGGCCCCTCTAACTCTCACAACCGCCTGGTGCACCGTACTGCCATCGGTGTGACGAACGGCCAGTACCGCATGCCCCGCCACGATATTTATGCACATGCAAGTAATTCATTCCGAGCCTCCCGCTCGCAGGACCAAACCCGTCCTGAATCTCTCAAACCCAAACCCGGGTGAGAACGCACATTAGTGCCTTTATACCAACTCCCTCAAACCCCAGAACGGGTGAGATCGCACATTAGTGCCTTTATTCCAACTCCCTCAAACCCCAAAACGGGTGAGCATATATCATGAATCTCTCCAACCCTACACGGGCGAGAAGGTACAACAATGTCCTAACCTATTAGACTACTCTTGTTACGGGTTATTATACTTAGAGATTTAAGATTAATCCCAGGACTGCCCCCGGTATTCCCTGTGAAGGGCTCTCAAGGGGCACTAGGAACTGTGTTGGGATTACGCCCGTCGTTCCCTTTCGCAAGGATATTTATTTTAGTTGATGGCTACCCATGTCTCTCCCCAGCTCTCTTTATTGCTCTAGTACAACCCTAGTGACTTAAAATGTTACTGGGAAACCGACGGTCTTCCGTCGACCCCCACTCCAGCTTCTAACTAAGACTTGCACTTTTTGATCCCTCACTAAGACGATTCTACCCACCAGGGTTATTCATGTTGAACTCTCTTATTTCTGCCGATAATCAATCCCCTGGTAACCCCTAAGGCAAGACCTATTTATGTTATATGCAGACCATGTCCTATTATTACCCTAAATGTGATCTTCCAAACCTTAAGGCATATTGGCCCTAAATATTTATCCTATGGTGGTATGGACTAAGGGAACTACCCTATGAATTCTCATAATTTTCCTTGGCCAAATAATCCTTTAATTAAATCTTTTAAATTAAATACTAGGTCACTTTACACATGAAGTAGTATGATTTAATATCCACTGACATAGGAAATTTTTTCTGAGTTGTATAGTGATAAACTATTGCTGCCTACAGAGTTTCATAATTTTCCTTTAGTTATTTATTCCCATTTCCTATTTAACACCAAATTCACATAAAATTCCATTTTCCAAATGAAGTATAGGCAATATGTAATCAAAAATTCCCGGAAAATTACAGAACATTTATAACACTAATTTATGACTATTTGCAGAGTCTCACTAATTTGTATTGTGTAATGGCCTATAGAATTCCATTATAACATATTTACCAAAAATGCCATTGTATTAATTTAACAACTAACAATGCATCCATTAATTCTGAAAAATTTATACAAAACTAATAATACCATCTTATAGCAGTAGAATAAATTCCAAAGTTTTCTGAGGTGCATATCTATCATTTCAAGAATTAAAGGAAATAAGGGTAAAATGGGCAATTTGAGATATCTAATCCAAAAGCTCTTCAAAACAGAGGGATCATATTTTTCCTAAGTCAATGGTAACCTTATCTATGCCTTGGAAAAATTTTAGGATTTGTGCTTGAGGAAAACCTATTTTCCAATTTTATTTCCAAAATAGCTATATTTAAAATAAATTCCAATAAATGGAATTTTTGATTCCAAAAATTCCATGATTAATTTGAGGGATGAAATTTACCCTAATGAACCATTGTAAATAATTCCAAGATCTTTGCATGCCACCATTGGGCTGAATACACTATATTTGCATTTTTGCTAATTGCACACCAAGGCATAACATGAGCTAACACATGCAAGTGGATTCTCCAACATGCAGTGAACCCAAGGTGCTGAAAATTTTATCATGCACCAAGGATGTCCCCATTGACCTACCACCAAGATTTGGGGCCATGAAGAGGCATATAACTCCATAAATTGCATTTATTTACATTTTGACATTTTGACCAAAACTATAGGAAAAAGTATTTCAAAAATTTCTAAATTTTGGCAGGGGCTAGGTATGCCCTAATCATGCATGTACCCAAAATTTGGGGCCATGGTGATTGCTGGTTTGACTTGGGCATCCAAATGAATCCCTGCCCTAGTGTAGGACCAGTCCTAGGAGAAATGTCCTACATGCCAGAATACTGGACCAAAGTTAATGATTAAGATGTCAAATTAAAGGTAACAGGTAAGGCTACATTTTTCATTAGGAATCAGTTTCTGAAAATGCCTCTATGAGGCCTAAAATTAGCTTGCAAGTGACAGCAAAAACAGGGACAGAAAATTAAATTTGATATGGCACGAATCTTAAAGCAGAATGGAGGGCATCTGTTCATCTTCTCCATGGAGCCAAGGGCCGCGATTTGCCCGACCTGGAGCACCTTACAAGGCCATTTCCCGGCCACCCAACCACCTCCCTGGCCGGCCACCACCACCAACACCTCCGTTGAGGTGAGGGCTAACGTTCGGCGGCGACTTGGCCGCCGGAGGCGGCGGTTTCCGGCGAACTTGCACTCCATCAAAAAAATCTGAAATTCATGAAAAGCTCACCTTGGATCTGGCTCATTTGAGCCCGATGTCTCGCCTAATAGATCTAGGAAACTAGTACGGGTAGAGGTGAGGTGAAACGGACCTGGATTGGGGCTTGACGGCGGGTTTGGCGGCGGTTGGCCATGGAAATTTTCCTCTCCGGCGAGCTTGCTCCCGAACACGATTCTCCACCAAAAGCTTCGATCCAGGTATCGAATTCCACTCCTTTGGACCGTCTGAAGCTAATGGGATGGTTGGTTTTGGCTGATATGGCTTGTATACAGAGATGCCATGATGGGAATTTCGGCCATGAGCTTTGGTTTCTCCTCCTTGGCTCCAAGTGGCATGAAATTGGGTTGGAAAGGATGATAATTGATGTGTGGGTTCAGATCTGTGCTTGGGAAGAGAGGAGGAGGGCCACATGGCCTTCATCCCCATTTTCCCTCTCTTCTCTCTCCTCTTTTTCCCCCAATTTCCCAAACTACCCCCTTGCATGCAATCTCTCTCCAATTTCAGGAGGGTAGGGGCTGTCATTAACCATTAAGGCTGGTCATGGGTCTTGGTTCATGGGCTTAGCCCATTAGAAATGAGCTTGACACTCATTTTCTCTCTTTAGGCCTTATATTGACCAAATTGACTTTTATGGTTGACTTGGTCAACCATGGTGGGTGAGCTGACCCTACTTGGTGGAAATGAGTCTAGTGGGACCACCCAACTTGGGTTGGGTCAAGGGAGTGCCCTACTTAGGCTAATTGAGCTTATGAGTGTGGGTTTGACCAATTAAGCCCAAGGTTGACTTTGGTCAATTTAGGTCAAAGTGTTGACCTAGTGATATGCCCTAGGGCCCACTTAGATTGTCTTTAGGGTTAGGGCAATTTGGTGGGGTCATGGAGTGGATAGGGTCCCCACTTAGGCTAGTTTGACCTAGTTTGACTATGGTCTTATAGTGGGCCCCACATGGTTACCACCCACTACCTAGGGTCAAACCTGGTTGATCTCCTTAAATCTCACCCCATGCCTAACCCAATCTAAGTTGAGAGGTCCAGAAGTAACATGGGATGTTACAGTTTGTGTTTTAAATAGAGATTATTCATGAGCATAAGCTGTCACAAACAGAGCCTAAGAGATTCCACCGACGACATCATTTCGGGATGCATGTCCTCCCCTTTTCTCCTCTGTTTAGAGCTAATATTTCTCAAAAATTAGGCCCCCTTTAACTTTGGGCTTGTCATGAACCATGAGAGTTAATTAATTCTAGAAATTAGGGCTTCCTTCTCATAAATTAGGGATCTTCATAAATTAGGGTTTCTTTCTCAGATATTAGGGTACTATTAAGATTCATTTTGCAAAAATTTGGGATTCTGAAGAATTAAGGCTCCTCTCATAAATTAGGGATCATATGTTCAGATTCAATTTTGTGTTTGCAGAGTTAATTGATTTCATCTATTATTTGCATAATTAATTGATTTTAGTTAACACTTGCATGATTTAATTAATTGAACATCATTAGCACCCATTAAGTTCAGTGTCAAAAGGAAATACTTTGCTCCAGTTGTTACTCTCTTGTGATAATTCTGAATCTAGCTATGTAATCGAAACACTTTGTGGAGCCCTAACTAGATATTCATGTTGTTATGTGTCCCTGTAAATGTATTGATGATTCCAAATTTATGTAAATTATTGATGAAATCTGAACCACATTTTATACTTTGTAGTCACGCTGTATTAATATTGTTTGCTTTGTGTAAAAAAGTTAGTATAATTTGTATTTTATTTTACATCAAATGTCTGATATTTAGTTAATCCTGAAAAAAATAATTTTTTTGTGGATTATAGTGAATCTGATAGCAGTGATTGTGCGTTTGATATAACGTTTGAGGGCAAAGATGTATTCAACGATGATATTAATGGATGAACAAATATCTCGGTTCTAAAGAAGAAAACAAACTCAAATTTGAATCTCAATGGACAGTTATGAAAAATATTTCATGGAGTCTCTTCATTCACTTAATAGTGACAACAAAGATGATTAAGTAAAAAAAAAACTCAATTGAAATGTGTGGTTAGGACATATGCAACTCATATGGGTATATGACTAAAAATGATGAAGAATTACAACAAAAGCGTAAGGTTCAAGTGCAAACCTAGATGTGAGTGGGAAATTTATGCAGCCCCCATGAAAAATAAGGATGTGTGAGAAGTGAGGACTATTATTGATAAGCATTCATACAAGAAAATTTAATAATAAATTGACAAGTGATTAGGAAAACGAATCGAATATAAAGCGAGTGAAAACCTCAATATTCAAATTAACAAAAGTGTTGATTATGTAAAGGTGAACTAAGTTGCATGAATATCTAGAGATAAAGGTGTTAGGGAAAAGGCTCAAGCAAGTGAAAATCTCATTGTCACCATCATTGTGTAGAATTATTAAGATTGAATAGAAAAAAATTAGTTCTTATAAAATTTACCTGCCCAGTCGAGCATTTTTATAACAACACAACTACATCACAAACTATTTTCCCTCTTTTTCAAAAGTTATAGTACCGAATGTCGTGAGTCTTTTAAATGTTGTAGACCATTTGTAGGGTTGGATGGATGGTTCTTGAAGGACCCCTATGGTGGTCAATTATCGACGGCTTTTGGTAGAGATTTGAATGTTTGGATGTCGTTTATTTCTTGTGTCATGGTATAAGTTGAAAATAACGAATTTTGGACTTTGTTTTAAATTTAATTATTGACATTAGGCATATTTAATTTTAATTATTGACATTGGGCATATTCTATATTAACTAATTTTTGTTCTCTCACATTTAAAAACTTTTTAAATATATTTACATTTTTCTTAGTATAACTTCACTTTTACATTGTAGGGCTTGATCCAAACCTTTAAGGACTTACTGCTATCGGTGGATCATTGCTTTTGTGTGAAGCATCTCTACAACAAATTTAGGAAGGAATATCCAATCGAGAATTTAAAAGGAATGTTATGGAAATCCTCAAATGCAACATATGAAATGGAGTGGGCTTGAGTAATGTAGAAAATTTATTCAATTTTCCATGATGCATGTGATCACCTAATTAGTATATAAAAAGGACTATGGTGTAATCATGTCTTTAGTAGTCTTCCACTTTGTGTTGTGATGGCAAACAACATCTCTGAAGCATTTAACCGTGTTATATTAGATATGAGAGATACACTCAAACTAATCTTGCATGAGGATATTCATATAATGCATCACTTGCTGGATATTAGGGAGAGGATAGACAAATGATCTAGCAATGTTAGTTCTAAGATATGTCAAACAATTGAGAACGAGGTATTGGGAAAATCACAATATGGATGGTTTAATATAATAAAGATAAATTATTGTAAAAGAAAGACAAGTGTCAATTCTAGAGATTCTTAAAATGATATGCGAGGTCTTATAGAAACTTCTGCTTAAGTAAATCTTGAAGATAAACAAAGTTATGAAAAATCTCCCTCACAGAAGGTTTCTTTATCAACATTTATTGACCAAATTGAAGTGACTCAATGATCAGTGATTGAAAGGATAGCTCAATGATCCATAATCATTGAGCGATGACCTCCAACTTCGCTCTGCAATCGTTGTTTAGTGGTCCCAGTTCAAACTGAAGGCTGACCAGGATTTGGTTTCCATCTATTCTCTTTTTAAAAGAGGCTCCATCAACGATCAGTGATCCCTCCATTCAATGATCGTTGACCAATCCCAATGTACTCTGATAAATTCAAAAAGAGTCATTGCTCTCTTAAAATAAAAAGAGTCTATCATTCCATTAGTACTTGAATAGAAATGAAAAGTAAAGGAGAAATAAAATCTCGATGGATCTGTGGATGCCCTAAACACTAGTAGAGCCTCTTCGTCGCTCTAGAATTTGCAAACTCAAGAATATCAAAAAGCTCTCAAAGTCTACTCCAATTTTTAACCTCTCTATATTCCGAATCTCCTACTTCTAAGATTCAAATATTATCTCCAGTTTAGAGATACTCCTACTAAGATCATTAACACTCATTCACTTATAAATTATTGTAAAGGGTTATCAGACTCTCCCTTCAAAAGAGTTGTTTTGGTTTGAATCTCCAATGGAAAAGATTCATTTGGGTTAGAGCCTTCAAATAGAAAAGTTTCATTGTCTCTGTCGAGAGACAATGAAAACCCACTTATTGTAGAAGAGAGGGCGTAACCACTTATTGGGGAACCTTTATAAACCTCTGTGTCATTTGGTTATATTCTTTGTTGTGTTCCTTTTGTTCTTTTACTTTATTCTTACTATGATATTACTATATTATAGTAAATTATAATTACTCAATCACCCAAACAAAATACACAAAGTAAAAAAAAATTAGAGAAGAATGATTAAAATATCACATAAGGGTTCATCTTCTCTATTCACCTCCTTCTTTAGAAAAGTATTCAAGTATTTCATGTTGCACTTTCAATTGATATCAGAGAGAGATTCACCTTTAAAAGTTAAAATTTTGGTGAATCAAGATCTTGATTTAGAATTCAATTCTAGTTATTAGTTCTCCTTTCTAAAATATCATTTAAAAATACTATGATACTAGCTACTTCAATACCTTTTATGTGCAACTTGGAAAGGTTTGATATATGGAAGTCTATTATTATATTATACATATTCAATTGATTAAAAAATATATGAATTTGTTCTTTTAGATCCATTCATCCCTATGAAAGTAAATCTCTCAAGTAATGGACAAGTTTTTAAGACAAGAGAGCAATGATCTGATAAAGACAAGAAGATGGGTTTTATAACAATAAGATCATAAATAACCTTATAAGCACATTATTTAATGATCTCTACCAATCAATCATCAAATGTGTTTCTACAAAGGAGATTTGGGATGCCCTCACTATCATGGATGAAGGAAGTGAGGATGCAAGAAAAGACTAGAAGACTGACACAATCAGCTAATATGATAACTTCAAAATGAAGTCTGAAGAATTAGTAGCGGAATAGTATAAGAGATATACCACCATTATAAATGGTCTGCAGAAATATATAAGAGAGATCTTGAATCAGAAGCAAAATGTCAAGCTTCCTAAGAATCTCAACAAAGAGTACCTTCCTTCCAAGCTATCAAACAAACCAATAAACTGAGGAAAATAACCCCTAAAGATATGTATGTAAGCCTTCAATCTTTTGATCTATTCAACTCTCAAATCAAGACCAAACTAAAGTTAGCCTCTTCCCTCAAGCTAACCCTAGAGAAGACAGTGGACCTTGCTACCACTGAATCAAGGTGGAGTCTCCACTCCTTCGCTGAATAAGAGCACGCATAGCTTCTTGGTAGAAACTCTTCATGTAACACCCCTATCCGTCACATGGCATGTAGCAGTAGGTCCGGCCGGGGGCCGACGCCATATACTACGGACAGACGAAACGGTTACTAAATGAAACCATCCTTCCAACAACACGCATCCTACACATAGTACATTCTAGCGGAAGCATTTTAAATGTTGCAAAGAAAGAAACCAGCCACAGCATGAATGTCCACTAAAGATAACCCAAAAGGAATGAGTGTACAAATACACAAAGTACTTGGTCTTATGGCCTTACAAGAGTTTACTTTAAATAAATAGTGTCTCCCATACATCGGCACGCATGCCGGTCACACATGAGCAAAAAAAGTAAACATTCGCTTTGGCCTTCAAGAGCTAGCTCAGCAACCAGGGCTTCAGCCCGCTATTTTTCAATAGGCTATGTAGCACCTGCAAGCAACAATCCACCGCAGCGGTAGCAAACAAAAGTAACGGTCAGCTAAAGCTGACCAAATTATAACAACCTCACCCCTTAACTCGGGGCGGCGATGCTCCTTCCCTGCACTTTATTAGCATAGCCAAATAGTAGTGGAATTACACTTCATCACAGGCGTGGGCACGCACGACCACACATCCCGTGTTCTCAGGGCACATTCTCGGAGAACCCGGTCTAATCCACGGTCTCACCACCACCCCTTGGATGGAAAATCTCGTGAGCATTATAGTCTTTCCGGCCAAAGCCTAAGACCCTCCATCTATGCCAACGACTTGTACCACGTACCTTAGGTCTCTTTAACAAAATGACATAGAGCGGGTACGGTTCCACCTAACCCGTTGCTCACAGCGCAACATCAATTTACACCATATGCGCGGGTCAAGCTTCCCCGAGTCCCAAATCTACCACAAAAGTTTTACATAACCCAGTTATGTGCAAGTTGGCTCCCAGGCCACCAATATGGCAGAATCACGCTTCTGCCCAGTTTTCCGGATGCACCTTGGAGTTAGTCCCCAAGATTCCCTATTGCAATCTACCGCGTAGAAAACCCGAAAAACAACCATCGGCGCAGAGTCTTCTCCGACCATTCATACAATGAAACATCACCAATACAAACCAACTTGTTCGGGTAGGCTCCACACACCATGCCTATGTCCATACTTCAATTCCGGACTCTACATGTAAAACAAATGAGACTATTCATGTCCACCCAAAGGAACACCTCACGCTCACTGCATACTCGCGAGAATGGGTTTCCTGTGCAGACAGAAAGAGGACTTCACATATCCAAGAAGAGAATTGTTACCCTTGGGTTTCTCTTTGGTGCCATGAAGATCTAGATGGATGAAAATCACCGCAATGGCCTCGCCTCCATAGATCTGGACTCGGCTTGCGATTTGGGGCTCCGAAGCTCCTCCGGCGGCCGGATCTCTCCTCCTCCTTCTTCCTTGCTCTCCCCTCTCTAAAGCTTTTGGAAAGAGAAAACTCAAAGAGAAATGAGGGTTTCAAACCCTATTCCCGGCCTTAACTCAGCAAGGACCAGCCTGGGCCCTTGGATCCCAATAGAAGGAAATGAACGACCACGATTCATACTTAAAATCAATTTCTTAGGCTGAACACGGCTTGTGAAACGCCCGTGTCCCGGGCCATGTGCCTCAATCGACGCAGAAACAGTCACATCCCGACCAGGACACGGGTTCTCGACACGCCCGTGTCAATTTTGACATGCCCGTTTCAATAAGTACACGCCAGTGTTGCGGGGCGTGTTCCTCAATTGACATAGGACCAAAAATATCCCGAAGAGGATACGGGTTCTCGACACGCCTGTGTCAAGTTTGACACACCCGTGTCAACCAGAATACGCCTGTGATCTAGACCGTGTTCCTCCCCCGACACAGCTCGGCTAATAACCCGAGCAGGACACGACCCTGGACACGCCCATGTCTCAGGCCGTGTTCACTGTCTCGACGCCTCGTCAAGTGCATTTCATCAACCACTCAGCCAGTTCATCGAACTCGAGCACGACACGGCCCTGGACACGCCCGTGTTCCAGTCCGTGTGACCCTTACCAGACACCAAACTTGCCTCTAAACGCTGTACGTCCCTCTTTTGAGTTTCAGGGCATTACAATTCTCTCCCTCTGAAAATAATTTCGTCCCGAAATTATAGGAAGGAAGAGATACACAAAACTAAAACGGTACCTGAGTGGAATAACTCCGGGTACTCCTCAAGCATGGTCTGCTCTCGCTCCCACGAGAGCTCCTCCCGACTGCAGTTGTCCCAACAGACCTTGACCATCGTGATGTCCTTGTTACGCAGTCGCTTGACTTTCGAGTCCTCAATGCGAATGGGCTTGACCTTCGTCGTCAGCCCATTATCAACCGGTACTTGATCGGCAGTAATAACTTGTTTAGGCTCTTGCACCGCCTTTCGTAATACCGATATGTGGAATACGTCGTGTAGACCACTCAGTTTCACTGATAGCTTTAGTCGATAAGCTGCTTCGCCAATTCGCTCCAGAACCTCAAACGGTCCAAGATACCTCGGGCTTAGCTTCTTCAAGCGCTGTACCCGTGAGACGCCCTTGAATGGCTTAATCTTCAAATATACCCAGTCGCCAACAGTGAACTCAACGTTCCTATGCTTGACATTATAGTATTTAGCTTGCCGGTCCTGAGCGATTAGCAATCATTCTCGAATAGTTCGTACCAAAGAAGTTGTATCTTCCACTTCTTGCCGCTTGTATAGCTTCGACTCACACGTTTCCAACCATGACAACGGCGTGCGACATCTCCTACCATAAAGGGTCTCAAAGGGCGCCATTTGAAAGCTCGCTTAGTAGCTATTGTTATAAGCAAATTCCACCAAGTATATGTGATCTTCCCACTGCTTCCCGAAATTCAAGACGCACATGCGAAGCATGTCTTCCATCATCCTGTTGACTCTCTCGGTCTGACCATTCGTATGCGGATGAAAGGCCGTGTTGAAACTCAGCTTGGTTCCCAACATTTGTTGCACCAACCTCCAGTCATTGGACATGAACCACCCATCTCAGTCACTCACGATGCTGCGGGGCACACCGTGAAGTCGAACAATATTATCCACATAGGATTTTGCCAATTTCTCCACCGAATCATCCTTCCTATTCAGAATGAAGTGCGACACTTTCGTCAATAGATCTACGATCACCCAGATGGCGTCATTTCCCTTCTGCGACATTGGCAACCCATGCACAAAGTCCATTGAAATCTCGTCGAACTTTCACTCCGGGATCAGCAAAGACTTCAAGAAACCTCCAGGCTTCTGGCACTCCGCCTTCACTAAGGTGCACGTTTGACACTTCGCCACATAAAGTGCCACGTCCTTCTTAAGTCCTGGTCACCAGAACAGCTTCTTCATATCACGGTACATCTTCGTGCTCCCTGGGTGAATCGAGTACTTGGTATGATGAGCCTCGTACATCAATTCCACCCGCAGCTTACCCATATTTGGGACACACAGATAACTGTCCTTCCATAACAATCCATCGACAATATCAAATTGGGAATTTGACCCATCCAAAGCCTCATCCATGATTTGCTTCATGTTGCTATCCAAATCCAGAGCCTGCCGAATCCGATCAGCCAGGTCATACTGAACTTCTGTCCAGTTCAATTGCGCTTCAGCGTTAGTCTGCTTGTCAACACAAGAGATCTCTAATGCCTCCAACTCCCGAATCAAACGCTCGTCATGAACCGACAACTAGTTGGCTTGCGCAGGGGCTCTACGAATCAACGCATCCGCAACCGCATTGCCTTTCCCAGGCACATAATGAATCTTGAATATATAGTCCCCCAGAAACTCCATCCATCTCTACTGCCGCACGTTTAGATCCTTTTGATCCAACAAGTACTTCAGGCTCTTGTGGTCGGTATAGATATCGACCTTCACACCGTACAAGTAATGCCTCCATAGCTTCAAGGCAAATATCATGGCCACTAACTCCAAGTCATGGACCAGATAATTCCTCTCATGTACCTTCAGCTGATGCGAGCCATAAGCTATTACACTTTCACGCTGTAGTAAAACACAACCCAATCCACTACCCGAAGCATCACTGTAGATCTCAAAGCCTTCGGTCCCACTCGGCAAACTTAGAGCAGGCATCGTGGTCAACCGACTTTCCAACTCTTCGAAAGCTTGTGCGCACTCAGGCGTCCAAACAAACTTCTGCTCTTTCCTCGTCAGAGTCGTGAGGGGTAATGCTATCCGCGAGAAGTTCTCCACGAAGCGCCTGTAATAGCCGATAAGCCTCAGAAAACTCCGGACTTCCGCTACCGAAGACAGCACAGGCCACTCCCTCATATCAACTATTTTCGCTGGATCCACCGCAATTCCATCTCCACTAACTATGTGACCAAGGAATGTTACCGAGGACAACCAAAACTCATATTTGGAGAACTTGGCATACAGTTGGTTCCTCCTCAGCATCTCCAACACCAAATACAGATGTTTAAAGTGATCCTCCTCACACTACGAGTACACCAATATATCGTCGATAAAGACGATCAAAAAGTGGTCCATGTACTCTCTGAAAGTTCTGTTCATCTGATCCATGAACACGGATGGCGCATTAGTTAGCCCAAATGGCATGACGGTAAACTCATAATGCATGTATCTCGTGATGAAAGCTGTCTTGGAGATATCACTTTATCTTATCCTCAGCTGATAATATCCGGATTTAAGATCCAATTTCGAGTACACCGATGACCCGACTAACTGATCGAACAGATCATCAATCCTTGGGATCGGGTACTTGTTCTTCTCCGTTAACTTGTTCAATTCTCGATAATCGATACAGAGTTGCAAGCTTCCGTCCTTCTTCTAAACAAAAAGGACCGGTGCGCTCCAAGGCAACGAACTTGGACGCACATAAGCCTATTCCAACATCTCTTGAAGTTGAACCTTCAGCTCCGCCATCTCCTTAGGCGCTAACCGATATGGGGAGCGTGACACAGGTTTCGCACCTGGCACTAGCTCAATACTGAAGTCAATCTCCCGCTGAGGTGGGGCTCCAGGGAGATCGCCAGGGAACATGTCAGGGTACTCGGATACCACTGGGATGCTGTCCAAAGCAGGCTTAGGCTTCAAAGCCTCCACTAGCATGAAGAACAACTCTGCACCATCACGAACTGCCTTAACCACCTGAAAAGAAGACATCAAAGTCTTACTTGACCCTTTCAAGCCCGTAAATGTCGTCTCACGACCAGTTCCCAATTTGACCTCCTTGCGATTGCAATCAATGTATGCCGGTTTCTCCGAGAGCCACTCCATACCAAAAATCACGTCGAATTCCACTAGCGGCAGTAACGATGCTTGCAAGTCGAACTCCTGACCCCCAATCCGTATCTTTACGCCACAGACTCTATCCGCGCGCATTGAACACCCATTTGGCGACAACACATCCAGTTTGTCCTTTGTCATCGAAGAAGGTACTCTAATGCGCGATACAAATCCTTCAGACAAAAAGGAGTGCGAAGCTCCCGTATCAAAGAGTGCTCTCGCAGGATTATCGAAAATCAAAACAAAGCCTATACAAGCAGCAATAAGCTAACATGCGCAAGGTAACAAGTATTTAAAGCTAACTTGCTATAAATTTAAACCGTACATGTCACCACATCAGCTTGCTTTATAGCCTCCTGCTGGCCAAGGTTATAGACTCTAGGTTGAGCTGGAGCATAGTGGGATGCGGTTGACTCCACCGCCTTGCCCTTCTCCTCATAGGTTGCTGCAGGCTTCCTCTCGGACTTTGGACGTCCGCTCCAACAGTCTTGGGCAAAGTGTCCCGACTTTCCATAGTTATAGCATGAGCCCGGGGTTCGGCCTGTAGTTGCCCCTGAAGCACCAGAAGAAGGGGTTGAACTCGAAGTCCTAGCCTTCTTATAGAACTTATGAAACCTAGACTTTGAGGTAGTCGACACCTTGAACTCTGTCTTCTTAGCACTAGAGTCTTTCTTCGCTTGCACATTCCTTAGATCCTTCTCCAAAGACCGGGTCATATTGACCAGTGTCAAGAAGCCCTGCGTCATAGTCCCCGAGAGCAGTAGCCTTAGGTCATCCCTCAGACCCTCATAGAAACGGTTTGTCTTACGCTTCTCATTAGCAAATGTAGAGCTAGCGTACCGACCCAATCGTGTAAATTCATGGAGATACTCATCCACGCTACTCTCTCCTTACATCAACTTCTAGAATTCATTCTCCATCGCGATCCTCTGAGCCGAGGGAAGGTACCTTGCCAAGAATAGTCTCGAAAATTCTTCCATCGAGATGCCCGTGAGTTGCCTTCCCCTCAGGTGATGTAGCTCTAAACCTTCCCACCACAGCCTTGCATATCCGTCCAACAAGAAAGTAGTTATGTTGGTCTTCTGCGACTCCTCCGTTTCCGTAGCTGTCAAGACTCTCTTTACTCGGGATAGTCAATCCTCAGCTTGGGATGGGGTTCCAGTCCCCGAGAACACCGGAGGATTGAAGCCCATAACATGCTTGAGCTGTTTTTCAGTTGCTCTCCTAGGTACCAATGGCTCCACCACCACTTGCTCCACCCTTCTCGGTTCTACCGCTTGAAGCGGTACCTGATCCACTACAGGGGCAGGCTGCTGCATTTGTCTTGCAGGCTGGGCATTTATCATAGCGAACACCGCTTCATCCGCCAATCTTATGGTTTCTGTCGAGGGAGGTGTTGCAGGCACATCATTCGGTGCGCTACTTGCCTCAGAAACTGGGCGTACTGACGACCCTACACCACTTCTGGTCACCTATAGTCGTACAAATCACTATTAAGTGACCGAACAATATTACAAAAAGCAATTATAGAAACACGCAAGTTCCTCAAACATGTGTATTTTCATTCCTAAGTGGGCATTCATGGGTTCTTTTTTATGTTATAACGATGACGCACACACATGTGCTCACCACCACTTAAAAGAATTCGCCCACGAATTCATTTAAGCATGGTCGAAACCGGTAGTCTGATACCAAATTGTAACACCCCTATCCGTCAAATGACATATAACAGTAGGTCCGGCCGGCGCCCGACGCCATGTACTACAGACAGACGGAAGGGTTACTAAATAAAACCATCCTTCCAACAACACGCATCCTACACAGTATATTCTAGCAGAAGCATTTTAAATGTTGCAAAGAAAGAACCCAACCACAGCATGAATGTCCATTAAAGATAACCCAAAAGGAATGAGCGTACAAATACACAAAGTACTTGGCCTTATGGCCTTACAAGAGTTTAGTTTAAACAAATAATGTCTTCCATACATCGGCACGCAGGCCGGTCACACATGAGCAGAAAAAGTAAACATTCGCTTTGGCCTTCAAATGTTATCAGGGCTTCAGCAACCAGGGCTTCAGCCCGCTATTTGCCAATAGGCTCCGCAGTACCTGCAAGAAACAATCCACCACAGCAGTGGAAAACAAAAGCAACGGTCATCTAAAGCTGACCAAATTATAACGACCGCGAAAGTGATGTGTTAGATCTGAAATACTCTAGAGAGGGTGAATAGAGTATTATAAAATCCTATAGAAAACTTTACAGCTTTTGCTGTAAATAAAAACTGCAGAATAACAAATAAGAAATCACAAGCACACAACAAACCTAGTTAGCACAAACACAGCAAGAACAAAAGAAAGGGCAACCAGACAACACAAGAAATTATAGTGGTTCCCCAACCTGGGTACATCCACTCTTCTACCACCCTGGTAGGAATCCACTCAGATTTTTGATCAGGTGCCTGACACCAATGAGCTTTTGATCAGGTGCTTAAAAAACCAAACCTCAAGTCTTTTAGTCATGTGACTTGCAACCAGGAATAACTTTTGAAGGGAGTTATAACCCTTTATATAGTTGGGGGGTTAAGAGATGATTGTGTCTTCTCTTTCTCAATAAATAACTGAGAAGACTTAAGTGGAAATGATTTTAGCAAATAGCTCCCCCTGTGATGTAGAATGGTTCAGGGAAATCTGGAGCTTTGCTTCAGGGTGATGTAGAATGGTTGAAGAATGAAGACTCTTGATGTTTGATTGATTGTTGTTCTTCTTCAGATAGCAGATGTTCTTCTGGTCTAGGGATTCTTTTCTTTATTAGAGATCTGTGACAGAAAGAGCAGAGAATTTCTTTTTGCAGACTGACTGACTGTGTATCTGTGTATCTTCTTGTGTCTTGCTGTGCAGGAAAAGAGAGAAAATCTCTTTTATATTTCCTGTCAAAAATTATCTTTCAAAATTTGAAATCCTCTGCATTCAATGCTGACGGCCTTGAGAATAAACTGCATTGAATTATTTCCCCAACTGTCCCATGGAAAAATGGCAAGCAATAATCCTGGAGTAGACCATAATCAATGCTCTGTCTAACGGCTATATTCAGAGAATGTTTGAGCATTAATTACATAGGAATTATTGTAGTAAGAAGGGGACATAATGAAAGAAATAACTAAGTCTGGATTCGTCAAACAGATAATAGAAATTGTCGGGCTGAGTTCACAGTTCGTCGAGCTGAAAAGCTGTGTTCGTCGACCAAATGACTTCTGTTCGTCAAGCTGAGTTCCAAGATCGTCGAGCTGAGATTAGAACTACATTCTCTAGAAACTTTGCCTTTTCGGTGTATGGAGTTCGTCGAGCTGATAACTGGTAACTGATTTTGTCGAGCTAAGAACTGATTTCGTCGAGCTGATAACTTGTTGACAGAACTTCTGGGGAATGTGTCGACACAAGTCCTGGGTGTCGACACAATTACTTCTTGTCTCGACATAGTTATTGTGTTGACAGAAGTCTGGTGTGTGTCGACACAATTGTTGGTTGCGTCGACACAGTTGATGTCGACACAATTGATGTTGGTGTCGACATAAGTCTTGCTTCTAGTGAGAAGTGATGAAGTATCCAGAAATCGTCGACCAGAGAACTAAGTTCGTCGACTAGAGTCTAGAGAAAAAAAGTCTGGACTTGGAATGCTGAAGGTAGAGTTCAAAGATCGTCGACCTAAGAATCAAGTTCGTCGAGCTCAGCTCAGAGAATTTTCTCTGAGATCGTTGAGCTGAGCACGACTATCGTCGACCTGAGTTCGACGAACGTCTAACTCATTTTACTGAGTCTTTGGAAAATCTCTAAGTCTTGAGTCTCTGGCAGTCTGATGATGGCTGGTCCATGCAGTGTTGAAACTAAGGACTTAGCTTGGACTCTAGGACACAACTATGACCCTGGCTATACATGATGAGTCACAAGATCCTAACTTAGTGAACCTAGCCCAAATCAAACTAGGGATCCAACAGACCCCACCCCTTAACTCGGGTAGGCGATGCTCCTTCCTTGCATTTTATTAGCATAACCAAATAGTAGTGGAATTACACTTCATCACAGGCGTAGGAACGCACGACCACACACCCCGTGCTCTCAGGGCACATTCTCGGTGAACCCGGTCAAATCCACGGTCTCTCCACCGCCCCTTAGATGACAAATCTCGTGAGCATTATAGTCTTTCCGGCCTAAACCTAAGACCCTCCATCTATGCCAATGACAAGTACCATGTACCTTAGGTCTCTTTAACCGAACGATATAGAGCAGGTACGGTTCCACCTAACCCGTTGCTCACACCACAATGTCAATTTAAGCCATATGCGCGGGTCAAGCTTCCTCGAGTCCCAAATGTACCACATAAATTTTACATAACCCAGTTATATGCAAGTTAGCTCCCATGCCACCAATATGGCAGAATCACGCTTCTGCCCAGCTTTCCGGGTGCACCTTGGAGTTAGTCCCCAAGATTTTCTGTTGCAATCTACCGCATAGAAAACCCGAAAAATAACCATCGGCGCGGAGTCTTCTCCGGCCATTCATGCAATGAAACATCACCGATCCAGACCAACTTGTTCGGGTAGGCTTCACACACCATGCCTATGTCCGTACTTCGATTCCAGACTCAACATGCAAAATAACGGGGACTATTCATGTCCACACGAAGGAACACCTCACGCTCACCGCATACTCGCGAGAGCGGGTTTCCTGTGCAGAAAGAAAGAGGACTTCACATGTCCAAGAAGAGAATCGTTACCCTTAGGTTTCTCTTTGGCGCCATGAAGATCTAGACGGATGAAAAGCACCGCAATGGACTCGCCTCTGTAGATCTGGACTCGGCTTGCGATTTGGGGCTCCGAAGCTCCTCCGACGGCCGGATCTCTCCTCCTCCTTCTTCCTTGCTCTCCCCTCTCTCTAAATCTTTTGGAAAGAGAAAACTCAAAGAGAAATGAGGGTTTCAAACCCTCCCGGCCTTAACTCAGCAAGGACCAGCCTGGGCCCTTGGATCCCAATAGAAGGAAATGAACGGGCACGATTCGTACTTAAAATCAATTTCCTTGGCCAAATACGGCTTGTGAAACGCCCATGTCCCAGGCCGTGTGCCTCAATCGATGCCAAAACCGTCGCATCCCGACCAGGATACGGGTTCTCGACACACCCGTGTCAATTTTGACATGCCTGTGTCAATTTTGACACGCCCGTGTCAATAAGTACACGCCCGTGTCAATAAGTACACGCCCGTGTTGCGGGGCATGTTCCTCAATCGACACAGGACCAAAAACATCCCGAAGAGGACACGGGTTCTTGACACGCGTGTGTCAAGTTTGACATGCCCGTGTCAACCAGAACACGCCTGTGATCTAGACCGTGTTCCTCCGCCGACATAGCCCAGCTAACAACCCGAGCAGGACACGGCCCTGGACACGCCCGTGTCTCAGGCCATGTTCACTGTCTCGACGCCTCGTCGAGTGCATTTCGTCGACCATTCAGCCAGTTCGTCAAACCCGAGCACAACATGGCCCTCGACACGCCCGTGTTCCAGGCCGTGTGACCCTTACCAGGCACCAAACTTGGCTTTAAATGCTGTCCGTCCCTCTTTTGAGTTTCGGGGCGTTACACTTCAGCTAGAAGAAGGACAACATCCCTTATAAGTATAAGGAAAGGAGCAAGAAAAGAATATCTAATAACATCAGGTATAAGCCTAAATTGTCTGATAAATTTTTGTGTTATTATTGCAGGAAAAATATACACATTTACACTAACTTCGACAAGAAGCTAAAGGATCAACAAAGATCCGAAGGAAATAAAGAATAGAAGAGAAGGCCCAACAATGATTGCTCAAAGATGGAGTAAATCTTCATCTTCTAATGGAAGCTCGAACTTAGAATATGGAGATGAGTCTAAAGTAAAGAACCCAATGACACATGAATTAGAAGAGTGAACTTCTGAAGAGGTATTCAACTTGAATTCTTTTGATTTATGTTCACCCTACTTCAAATTATTTATGATGATCTATGTAAATAAAATCTACTATATGAAAGAGAATTAGGGTCCCTAAATGAACAAAATAATGAACTCAACTAGTGTAATAGTGCATTGCATGAGAAGATTGAATTGCAAGCTTCAAAAAATTCATTATTAGTGACTCTTAGTTAGAGGAGAATAATGTTCTTGTGGAAGCACTAAAGAAGTAACTTGACGAGAAAGAGAGATTAAAATTTGAGCTTACACAAGCTCACGGTGAGCTAAATAATTTGAATTGTAATAAACTCCAAGATCTTACTAAGAACTTTTTGGAAAGTTTCAACAAATAAGGAATTGGAGTTGACGCTACTACACTAACTAAGCATGAAATTGCATCTAATAAAATGGATCCTCCAACATCTGTCTTAGGATGAATCAAGTGATCTAGGAAGGAGGTCTGTGGGGGTAATTACCTTACCGATTAAGAATAATTCTTCTAAATATGACAAAAAGTTTAAACACCAAAAAACTATTAGGAAAACACTATATAAATGTGTATATGAAGGTAACCCCACTCTTATTTTTATATCTAAAAAATTTAAGCTCCCGTATAGCAAAAATAAATGAAAAGAAAGACAATAGAAGACTACTTTCCTGATGAAGTGTTCAACGATAATAGATCGCTCGATCAACAATTATCGACTACTAATTTCTTTAATCATCGACACATCAGTCCACGATCACATATTGTTGTCCAAAATCATGTTGATGTTCGATCCAAGATCATTAATCATCAACCACACTTGTGCTTAGTGATTGTTAATTACCAACCTTCCCCTCAATCAATGATTTGTGACTGAAGGACTCTACATCGATCAACAATCACTAACCGCTGACCTCTTTAGCAATCAACAACCGCCCATCACATGCATCACTTAGCCTCTTATCCAGAGACATCTTCTATCTCTTTCTTTCATTTAGGAGTGCCTCATAAGAGAAAAGTAGGTATAATATATACACATGCTTTTGTTGTGGCAAAACATGCCACTTTATGGTAGATTATTGACACAACAATGCTAACACCCTCCCTTTGAGCTATCTAGTGAGAGAAAGGGTGTGTTCTCCCCAGTTAACTTCTAGTAAGGGTCCCAAATCTATTTTTGGACTTTATCATAATTTAATATAGATTAGGAAAGGTCCAATCATGACTAAGATGCATTCTTGGTATTTGGATACCGGTTTCTCTAAGCATATAACTGTAGATAGAAGTTTGTTGATTAATTATAGTGCAAGGAAAGAGCCTGATATCATCATTGGAGATTCAAGTCATGACTTCACCCGAGATTATGGTAACTTTCTCTCAGGAAAAATTATATTTACAGATGTGGCTTATGTGAAAGGATTATAATACAATCTGATAATCATATGATAATTGTGTGATAAAGACAACTTACTTTTTTTTCTTAATTATCAATGATTATAAGGGAAAGTAGGGCATACACCTTAGTTTTTGATGGAACTTAAGTAGACAAGATTTAGCTTGTTAACTTCAGTCAAGTTTAAACCCTTTGTTTGTATAGTAGCTCACTCTCATAATGAAAGTCATATATGACATAAGACATTAGCTCACTTAATATTTAAAACATTAAGTAAATTTTATCTAGATCTTAGGTCAACATGGTGTTTTGCACAATGAGGGATTATATTTGCGAAACTATATTTGTTGACACTAAGTCTAGCCAGACTTGTCCTATGCTAGCCTTGCATTATCTAATACCTGTAAAAACAAAACCAAATACATATATAAAATACATAGTGTATTCAACTTCATCATGATAACTTCTTCAAATCAGGAACATTATGAAAAATTTTCCTAACATAGGTCCTGTGTGCCAGGTATGCAAGAATGCGGGTGCAACTCATGCACCCCGCATGCAAACATGTGAGTGCAACCCACACGCAGGTACAGCCCACACGTTCCATGTGCAAGCACAAACGCCCATCCAGCTTGCGCCAACACAACTCCATTTACCTCTGACATGGTCAAGGCAGAACGTGTTCAAAAGCAGCTCAGAAAAATTTCCTACCCTTCTCTCACTCCGACCACAGAGTCTGAGAGCCCGAGGGACTAATGATAAGGGTGTCCTCAATTTGTAGAAAATTTGGGATATGAATAGCTAGAATTTCGCTCATCTCGCACTAACTTAGTGAGGATCATGGTGGCCAAATGAGGTTGACTAAGTCAACCCCAATAACTCCATGGTCTAACCACCTTGAACCGTTATACGATTAGACACCCGTCGCAACGTGGCTGCTCAGCCAGCTCCCTATCTCTAAGTGGCCAGATGGTCGCTCGGCTGGCCGCCCAACCGCCATTGAACGGGCGCCCGGACACAGGCTACCCATGTACAAACACACAACCCTGTGGCCGGCCACGTGGCCATCCACCGCTTTCATGCGACCGCATGTCCCTATGGCCAAATTCTCGGCTTGTTTTCGCTGCCGTCATATGGTGCACCGGCCGTGCGACCGCTAGACCATATGTTCCGCAAGCGTGGCTACGAGCCCCATTCACCCCTCCCCGCGGTCAGCGGTCATCTGTTGGGTATTGTATCCACAATGTACCTGATTTGAAGAAGCCTCTGGACAAGCTAAGGTCAATAGACTATGTATTTGATAAAATCCTTCTAGTTGTGCTTGCAGTTTTTCCACGCTAAGTGCACACCAATGTCAGGGTGCAGTAGGTCAATATACACGGGTCTGCACGACGTAATCCCTCGTTGAGCAGATCAGTGTGTTGGCCTACGTGTACTCTCTCTATTGGAGTGCACTTATTTTCAAGCACAGGGCTGTAAATATGCAGGAGCAGACAAGGAGCAAGGATGGGTCAAGGAGCATCTCATAGGTGGAAAGACGAAAATTCGTCTAAGTTAGAATCGACGAGAATCACCAAGTGATTCTCGCCGATTCGGCGAGAATCACTTGGGATTCTCGCCGATTCGTCGAGAATCAGAAGTTGATTCTCGCCGAACTCGATCCAGCAACTTCTAAGCAAGCACCTCTGCGTCTAAGTAAGAATCGACGAGAATCACTGGTTGATTCTCGCCGTCTCGACCTGGCCTAAAGCAGTGCGTGCAACCAAGGCAAATTCGACGAGAATCATCTTTGATTCTCGACGAATCGGCGAGAATCACCTTTGATTCTCGGCGACTCGGCGAGAATCACTTTCGATTCTCACCGATTTTGACTTGGCATTTTTCTGGAACTTCCTGAACCGGATTCTGCCGCTGTTAAATTTCTGGACCGGGATTTGGGGATTTCTTTTGTGGGTCCCACAAACGGTCATATTGGAGTAACTACAGTATTTATACACGGGTATTTTGAACGGAATACCTAGACAGAAAGAAGCCGAGCGAGTGCAACCCTAAAATCGCGAAATCTCTCCGCCGCCTCCGTCGCCGCTCGCGCAAGTCCGTCGCCGCTGCTGATCGCATTTCTTCCCGATCTCCGGCGACAGAAGCTTAGCAAAGCTTGAGTCTCATGTGTCTATCCAGAGATCCCTTGTCTCTCGATTTGTTGACCGGGAAAAACTCCCCCGTCCGAATCGATCGAGACGACCGATCCTAGAGTGACCGTTGGTAGACCTAGTTTGCTTTGCAACGAAGATTGGATCTCAGAAGTACTGCTGCCGCGCATCGTCGTTGCCGTCGATCCCGAACCAAGCCGCCGCTCGGATTGCCGCCGCCGGTTTCGGGAAGATCCTTTCCAAGAGAGACCAAGGTTGTAGACTTTTCGTTGACTTCACGAACACGTCGTCGAACGAAGAGGAACACCGTAGTCTCCAAACGAAGTTTGTATCTCGTGTACATTCCATATTTATTTTTGTTGTAAAGGAACTTTTGTTCCGTGTTGTAAGGGTTGGGTGCAACCCGTTTTGTGGGAGTGTTGACTCTCACGTGTGGAAGGGTTCCTTCCGTTAGTGCAGGGATTGGATTTCAATCCCGTTGGAGAAGTGACCGAGTCGTCCCTTGTTGGGGAGATAGGTCGAAGGGGGAAAGTGGATGTACCCAAGTCGGGGAACCACTATAATTTGCCTGTGTATTCTGTGTGCTGTGCTTTATATTTTTATTGTGCAGGTACGTTCGTAAATTCCGCAAAAGCGCTACTCGTCACCTATTCCCCCCCCCCCATAGGTGCACATAGCTGACACTAGGTGGACTTTCATCATCGTCGCATGGCCATCCTGTCGTGCACACACACAACTGTATGCATTGCAGCTATGAGGTGTCGCAGTCGGATTCCTGGATGAATGACACCTCACGGTCATGCGGCCTTACCCAGCCGGGCGACCGCACAGTCTTGTAGTTGCATCCCCGGTAGGCCTTTCGGCTGGCCGACCCTCTCAAACTGAACCCCCACCCTACGGAGGCATATGTCTGACTGCTTGGCCGACCACCCACTGTCTGGCCCCGGGCGGTCAGATCCTCATCACCAATCGAACCTTCGGCTATCGCCGGTCGGCTCTCCCTCGGCCAGTTCCTCCAAGTAACTGCCAAGTAACCACCCTGGTGTAACCAACCATTTTGTGGGTGCACATAACCGAATATCAAGATGGGTGCATGTGTAGTAATTATCCTAAGTATATGCATAATAAACATAGGAAAACTGATGTGCGCATTGTAACGGCCTCCCCAGCCCACGACTCGAAAGGACGGCTGCTGGCCTCAACAACCCGCCTGTGGATGGAGAGGGGTTGGGGTGTATAGTCTGCAGACCTGGTTAGGCTTAACCCTTTCGAGCGTGGTGCTGGGGGTTCCGGCGGCCGTCCTTTCGATCCATGGGCTAGGGAGGCCATTACAAAAAGTGGACAAAGTGGACTTTTACATGTGATTCCCCCATATGGGCACACCACAGCTTCCGCCGCTCAGTTTATCCCCAAACTAAACTCGAGCGGGGGTGACCTAGGTGAAAGAGAGGGATAGATATAATTTACTCTAGAGGAGGGGGGGGGGTGAATAGAGTATTAAAAAAATGTTTTGATTTATTGCAGAATTAAAATATTGATACTTATATGAAAGAGGGAAAAAGCATAAGAAACTATTACAGCACAATACAAAAAGAAAACACAAGGCAACCAGACGACACAAGAAATTTTATAGTGGTTCCCCAAATCTAGGTACATCCACTCTTCTACCACCCGAGTAGGAATCCACTTATGTTTTTGATCAGGTTCCCTATCACCATAAGATCTGCTTCAGGTAGATCTAGAAACTCTTCAGGCTTTTGATCAGGTGCCTAAAAACCAATAGGTTTTTGATCAGGTGCCCTATCACCATGGAGTTTACTTTTGAAGGGAGTAAGAACCTTGTATAATAGAGGTTAAAGAAAAGTAGATGACATTCTTCTCTTTCTCAAACACAATGAGAAGACTATGTGGATTTTTGATGATGCCAAAGCTCCTCCTGAGATATTGAGTAGATTCAGGAAGATGGAAGCTTTGTCCAGGGTGTAGGTCTTCAGATTAATGTTGATTTGAGCTCTCTATAGATTTTTGAAGCCTGAAGAAAGTAGAAGACTAGAGAGAATTTTGTGTTGAACAATTTCTTCTTCTTCCTTATTTCAGCAAAAGCAAGACACCTTGAGAGCAAAAAGATTGTTTTCAGACTGACTGTCTCAGTGATTCTTGTTGTCTCTTTCTTTTTGAGTTGTTTGTCTTAATCAGAATGACCAACGGCCTAAATTTGAATTCCCCACACAGTACTTAATTCTTTGCAATAATTTAGGAGCCCAAACGGCTAGAATGGCTGGCAATCATAAATGCACTTCCATAACTGTCTTTACAGAATATTCTATGAATACTATAATTAATGCTTCATGAAATATGGCTATCAGCCTTGAGAATGTCAGCATTAATTATCAGAATATATTTGCCTTAAAATAATTTATCATAACCAAAATAATTCTGACCGATCTGAGAGAACTGATAACTGGAGGCAACATAAAATCGTAGAGCTTAGTTCAGAGATCGTCGAACTGGGTTAAGAGATCGTCGACCTGAGAACAATTATCGTAGATCTGAGATAACTGTTGAGAAGCACAAGATCGTCGACCTGAGCTCGTAGATCGTCGAGCTCAGTTCAGAGTAGAGAACTCTGAGATCGTCGATGGGAGATCGACGATCGTCGAGCTGAGTTCGACTATAGTCGAACTGATGTAGATAATCCATAAAATTTTTCTGAATCTAAGTCCGAGTCCACTGCAATGCTGGTCTGCAAAATCCTAACCTAAAAGGATCTAACTAAGACTAGACAAGGACCCATGCTATACATGGGGGTCAAAACATCCTAAGAGTGAACCTAGCACAAATCCAAACAAGGGTTCCAACAATCTCCCCCTATTTGTGTGAGGTCACTCAAAAACAAAACTAAAAAGAAATAAAAATACAAAGACCATAAATATCTGTAGGGATGAAATAACATCAACAGATATGTTATAGCAATGCATTGTGCATAATCAGTTAAGTATTAAAAAGAAATACAAACTATAGATTATCAGATGAAGGACCAGATGAGGATTTAGAAAAGATTCTCTTTCTGAGTGGATCTGGTATATCCTTCTTAGAAGTCATCAGGTCTTGTCCACCAAGAGTTGTCTGAGCACTAGTCCTGGGCACAATTGCTTCTGGATGCAATGTCATATATTCAGCTGAATTGAAGACTTTCTTGCTAACTTGGAGTTTGTCCAACTCTTTTTTTTATGTAGGATGACATGGTGGTAAACCTAGATGGATCTTCTCCTTCTGCTATAACTTTTCTTATATGAGAGAGACCAATCAGTTCTTGAATCCTGGCCATCCTAAAATTAGGATCGACTTACTGTTCAATAGGTGGTTGATCATCTTGAGGAGGCAACATTGAAACTGCTTTGAACTGAGTGGATTGAGCCTGAAAGTTTGTTGTGCTATGTTGTTTATCACTTTGAGAATAGATAGATCTTGGAGGAGCAACCACACTATACTTTCCTTTGGGCTTATGAGATTCATCATGTCTTCTGGACTGATAAGCAGCTGTCTTGTGAACCTTGGGAAGAACTTGTTGTTGAGGAGGAGAGAAGGAGGGTTTCTGATAAATAACTTCCTTTATTTGCTCTGTAGAACTTTGATTTCTATGCTGCTGATTGCTTCCTTGGGAATGAGATCTAGAAGATCTATCCTGCCTTTGATATATTCTAGAGAATGAGGAAGGCTTGGAAGATGCATTAGAAGCTTGAGGAACATCACCTGAAGCACCAGCAGGAGGAGGAGGACCTCTTCTGAACTTCTGAGGAGGAGGTGAGTATCTCCTGCTCTTCTTCCTGGCTTTCTGTTCGTTTTTTGATAACCACATCCAGCTTTCCATGCCAGGGTATGGAGTAAGCCCTTTCAAGATGTAGTAAGGAGTATCATTAGTATTGCCTGGCTTGGGAGCAGCTTTTCTTTTCTTTGACACTTTCTTTTTCTTGGAAATATCATCCTCTGAATCATCATCCTCATCATCATTAGATGAATTAGGAGGATTGTCATATAGGTCATTTATTTCCTTCAGCTGTTTATCATAAGTTTTTTAGCAGCCTTTTCTTTAGCTTCTTCCTGAATGTCAAGAGCAATAAGATCATCTAGAGAGGGAAGAGGACTATTATTTATGGAATAGGAGGGTCCAAGGGGACTTGGGACTTGATCAATATCCATAGAATATACTTCAGCAAGAGGAGCACAAGGCTCACAGAGATTTATTAAATAAGTTTCTAGGGTTAAGGCCAGATTTCCTGAATCCACTAGATCAAGCAATGCATCAGCAATTAAGAAAGCATCAAGCTCATCCTTATCTTCTATAATAGGCATAGGCTCAACAGCCATAGGGGATCGAATATCTGTACAAACTGTAACTGACTGAATAACTGTACAAATTGGAGCAATTGGAGCTGACTGAATCTGCAAGAGTTGCTTCACAACTAAAGGACTCATGGGTCTGGTATAACAGACCATGGCCTTGTAAGAATGTATCTCAACTGAAGTCCAAACTGATCTAAACATAGAGAAAGAATGCAAAAGAAATTGTAAATCAATGGAGGGATGAATAAAACAGTAACCACTAGAAATGCCAGGGATTGACACATCAGTGTCCTCATCTGACATAAGAAAATCTGAATAAGGAACTATATCTGCACAAAATTCCTGAAACACTTCTACTTCCTGTACTGCTGGAGGATACTGAGCTGGAAGTTCTACAGAGGCTGAACCTGCTGCATCTTCATTGGACATCTCCCCCTGCCTGGTTTCAGTAAGAACTGGAGTCAGGCCCCTAGATGAAGAAGGGACAGAGGAAGCAGAAAGAGAAGCAGATAGAGAGGCAAAAAGAGAGGAGATAGATTGAGCAAGAGGTGAAATAGCCTCTGCTATCAAAGATTTTAGAGTTGGAGTGAGGAGTTATAGAGGATGAGAGAAAAAAGAGGGATCAACATGAAGAAACTCAGTTGGTGTCTGAGTTGAGACAGAATGATGAGAGGGAGGAGGAGTGAAATCAGTCATGATGTCATCCTGAATAGGGGAGTCTCTTGAAGAATTTTGTGGAGATTGTGGTGTGGAGGCTTCAATGTTGATGGGTGAATAATTTTGACGAGAAGGAGATGAGTGAGGTGAGAATAGGTCAAAATTGGGAAAGGATATGGTGTGGAGGTTTTGAGGTTCAACAGGGTGAAGGGTAAATGGTGACTGAGTAGGTGGAGAAGGAGGTATAATTGAGGATGAGGGAGGAGTTTGAACACTGGGAATGATGGGGGATGCTAGAGGTGGAGGAGGAGGAACTTCTTCATTAGGGTGAGGAGTGGTTGTCACAGCCCTTGTGTCCTCAGATATGTTGGAGGAAGTTCCAGCCTTGGAGGGATTTTGAATTGTCCTCTCCCACTTCCCAAACAGAGAAGAGTCCAACCTCTTGCTTGCATTGATAGCTATGGTTGTGGAAACCAGTAGCTCTGGAACTTTCTTCTGAAGGAAGATTCCTAGAATCCTTCATAAGCAGACTTCCTTCTTACTGTTCTTTCTCTTAATCAAATCAAAGAACAAACTGGCACAATCTATGGACTTTTTGTTAACTAGAGTGGACATGACAACAAACTATTGCATATTGATGCTGTCATGGGCCGAATGCTTACCCAGCAGTACCTTGCCCACAATATCAGCAAGGAACTTAAAACCAACAGATAATTTTTTCTTTAAGAGCTTAGATGGGATGCCCTCAGCATGACCAATCTCCATTAACATCCTGATATACTCAGAACTATCTTGTTCCATCTCATCTGTTCCATTTTTCAACTCAAAAGGTTTTGTAAGAATTACAGGGTTTAGAATCACCTGCTGTCCTGAAATGAAACCTATCATTGAGGAGTTATTTGTTGAAGAAGAGTAAACCCATTCTTTGATTTCAGCAACAGATAGTTTGATCCTTGTAGACATGAACTTCTTCAGACCCTGATCATCACATAACTGTAACAGTTCTTGAAAAATAGGATCACAGTGACTGATCGATTCGAAGTCGACGTCGAAACCAGTGTCGAACTTCATCGCTGAAAGAGCCGTCGCAGAAATCGCCATGGGAGATCTGTAGACTCAAGAGAGAAGAGATCACGGGTAAAGGGGAAAATAGAATATGAAAGCGTGGGACAGAGATCGAAAAGAAACCTACATATAGGTTTTTGGAATATGAAAAGACGATCTCTGTCCGACGATAAAAACAAAAACGCCGATCTTAGGTTAAAGATTAATTTATAAACAAATAATATCTTTAGTCTCTGATCTCAGTCGGAAATTGATAATCGAGCATAGCTCGACGATTAATTTACTGAAGCAAAGTCGTCGATCTCTGGTCGACGATTTTTGTCTTCACAGAGAGCTGTCGTCAAACTTAGGTCGACGATTTAGCTCAAGAGCTGTTCGAAGATCGTCGATCTTCGTTCGACGATTTAGGAACAAATCCAAAAACTGAAAACAAAAAATTAATTAATCCTTCCCATTGATCATTCCAAGCTGATTTAGGAAGAACAGGTGCTTCTTTTCATCAAGGGGTTTAGTGAAAATATCTGCTCTTTGAAAATCAGTGGAGATAAAGTCTAGATTAATTTTCTTTTTGTCTACATAATCTCTAATGAAATGATGTCTTATATCTATACGCTTTGTTTTAGAATGATGCACTGGATTATGTGCTATAGATATAACACTAGTATTATCACAGAAAATGGTTGAATTATTTAGATTGAAACCATAATCTAAGAGTTGGTTTTGTATCCACAAAATCTGTGAACAACAACTGCCAGCAGACATATATTCAGCCTCAGTAGTAGATGTTGATACAGAGGTTTGCTTCTTGCAAAACCAGGACACAAGTCTATCACCCAAGAACTGGCAAGTTCCTGAACTGCTCTTTCTGTCCACTCTACAACCAACATAGTCAGCATCTGAAAATCCAGTCAACTCAAATGCTGATTCGGTTGGATACCAGAGTCCTAGATTAGGACAACCCTTTATATATCTCAAAATTCTTTTTATTAAAATAAGATGGGATTCTTTAGGGTTCACTTGGAACCTAGTACATAGACATGTAGCAAACATGATATCTAGTCTGCTTGCTGTTAGATACAGTAGGGATCCAACAATGGCCGTATACCTGGTCTGATCAACAGGTTTTCCATGTTCATCAGTATCTAAAACAACATTGGCAGCCATGGGAGTCTTTATAGAAGATGCATCAACCATCCCAAACTTCTTAATAAGCTCATTAGCATATTTAGATTGGGAGATGAAAATACCATCAGGAGATTGTTTCACTTGGAGACCAAGAAAATAAGATAACTCTCTCATGCTGCTCATCTCAAATTTAGAATGCATTAGATTAGAAAATCACTTGCACAATTTGGGATCAGTAGAACCAAATATAATATTATCTACATATATTTGTACTAATAAAATTTTATCATGATGAAATTTTGTAAAAAGGGTTTTATCTACCATGCCTCTAGAAAAACCATGCCCTAAAAGAAAGCTGGCTAAGGTCTCATACCAAGCTCTTGGAGCTTGCTTTAAACCATAGAGAGCCTTATGCAGTTTGAAAACAAAAGAGGGATGAGTTGGAGAAATACAACCTGGAGGTTGTTCAACATAGACTTCTTCTTTAAGTTCTCCATTTAAGAATGCACTTTTGACATCCATCTGATACACTGTGAACTTTTTGAATGCAGCATAGGTCAGAAAAATCCTTATAGCTTTTAGCCTGGCAACTGGAGCAAAGGTCTGATCATAGTCAATTCCTTCCTCTTGCCTATATCCTTGAGCAACAAGCCTAGCCTTGTTCCTCACAATCACACCTTGGGCATCAAGCTTATTCCTGAAAACCCACTTAGTTCCAATTACTGGATAGCCTTTTGGCCTTGGAACCAAGTCCCAAACTCTGCATCTTTCAAATTGATTTAGTTCCTCTCGAATTGTAATGATCCAATGGGGATCTTGCTCATCATCAGTTATGGATTGAGGCTCAATTTGAGAGATAAAACAGACATGCATCACATCATGGTTGAGTTGATGCCTTGTCTGTACACCTGCTGACATATCTCCAATTACTTGGGATCTAGGGTGATCCCTAAGTGTGACAAAATTAGATGGTGGAGTTGGTTCAGCAACAGCAATTGGAGTGAATTCCTCTTGTGGAATTACTTCTGCTGTTGGAGGAAGTTCAGTTTATTCCATAGTGTCTTCTTCACTGTCTTCATTTGCTTGTGGTGAGGGATGAGATATCACCTTCTGGGTGAGATTTAAGTCATCCAGCTTTTTACATAGACTTGGTACCTGTAAATGATCACTGGTAGAAGCTTCCTTCTCCTTGTAAAACATATTAGCTTCATCAAATGTAACATGTATAGACTCTTCAATTTTCAAGGATGATTTATTGAGAACCCTATATGCCTTGCTAACTTGGGAATATCCTAGAAAGATTCCCATTGTAGCTTTGGCTTCAAACTTTCTAAGATAATATTTGTTGTTATTATGTATGTAACTAATACAACCAAAAATTCTAAAGTAGTCTATTTTAGGTTTCTTCCCTTTGAGTAATTCATAGGGAGTCTTGCCTTTAAGTTTGTGTATCAAACTTCTATTCTGGACATAATTTGTTGTGCTTACAACTTCTGCCCAGTAGGATAGAGGCATGTGAGCATCAGCAAGCAATGTGCCTGCAATTTCAATGAGTGTTCTATTTTTCCTTTCAACTACCCCATTTTGTTGAGGAGTTCTGGGAGCAGAGAAGCAGTGCCTGATACCTTCCTTCTCATAGAATTCTTGCATAGGAAGAGATTCAAACTCAGTGCCATGATCACTTCTGATCAATGCAACTGGAGTAGAGTACTCAATCTTTATGCATTTTAGAAAGTCTATAAGAACTTTGAAATTATCAGACTTGTTTCTCAAGAAGAAAACCTAAGAGAACCTAGAGAAGTCATCTACAATAACTAAAGTATAGGACTTCCCTCCCAGGCTTTGTACAACAATTGGTCCAAAAAGGTCCAAATGAAGCAGATACAAAATCCTAGGTGAATCACTCTTATTAACTGATTTAAAACTATTTTTAGTTTGCTTGCCTTCTTGACAAGCCTTGCAAAGGCTTTCCTTCTTGTAGGGGCAAGAGGGCAATCCTCTAACAAGGTTGTCCCTAGATAACCTAGCAATGTTTATAAGATTTACATGTCCTAGCCTTTTATGCCACAGTGTATTATTATTGCTAACTTGATTAAATAAACAGATTTCTGAACAAGCAGAATTAAAATCAACTAAATAGATATTGCCTAACCTAATACCTGACAACACATTATTGCTGTTTAAGGAAATATTATATTTAAATTCAGTAAAATATACCTCATAACCTGCATCACATAACTGACCTATGGATATCAAGTTATGTTTCAACCCACTTACATATGCCACTTTCCTGAAGGTGACAGCTCCAAGTGTAAATTCTCCATAGCCCTCTGTCTGACCAAAACTTGAGTCTCCAAATATAATCTTTGGACCTAGCTTTGCCTTATAGTTACTTAGATTGGCTTTGTTTCCTGTCATGTGCTTGGAACACCCACTATCCAAATACCACTTATCCTGTATGGTATGATAGGTCTTTATCTGCAAGGAAAAATAACTTATGTATTCTGGACCCAGGTAACCGTGGGTCCTGGCTTCTTTTCATATTTAAAACTTGAAATATAAGAGTATTCAGGTTGACTTTTATAACCTAAGGGATGAAATCTCCTAGGTGGGATTATCTAGTTAGTTAAGGGATTGAAATATTTAGAGTTAGAATTCTTATTGAAATTTCTGTTGAAATTATAGTTTTGATGAAACTGTTTTGAGTTCGACGATTTTAGTTGAGATCGTCGATCTGCGTTTGACGGCCAGCATTGATATCGTCGATCTTGGTTCTCAGAATAATAGTGGCTATTATCTGGGTTCCACGATCGTCAATCTCTGTTTGACGATACATAATGATATCGTCGATCCCCGTTTGCGGAGTGTTTAGGCTCAAGCTCTGGGTTCTGAGATCGTCGATCATCGTTTGACGCATAATGCTGAGATCGACGATCTTGGTTCGACGATTTTTTTTCATACTTAGCTTTTTATTTTTCTTTATTTATCTCAACTTGTTTTAAAACTTTGTTAACTGTTTTAATTTGTTCTGTATTCTTCTTACCTTTATCTGAAATAAACTTTATAGGTTGTGAAAGGTGGTTTTTCTGAATAATTGGTGGTTCACTTGATGATGCACCTAATCCTAACTTACTTCTATTAAGTCTAGTATTAAGTGTGCTGGTAATTTCTACTAGCTGTTTGCTTCTTCCATTCAGTGATTTCTTTAGCTGTTTTGCTTTACTTAATTCAACTTTCAGAAAGGTGATTTGTTCACTATACATGTCTATTTCATTTTTCAATTTAATGTTTTCTGATACTAAGCTATCATAATTAAATTGTTTATCTCTGAGAAGTTTGATTTCCTTCTCAGATCTAATCAGATCACTACACATAGATTTAAAGTCATATTTAAAATCTTCAGAGGTAAAGTCAAAGTCTTCCAATACTTGATCACAATCTGAACATTCTTCAGATTCTTCTTCTTCTGAGACATGCCCTGAAGCATTTATGGCCATTAAGCAAATTTCTTTGGCCTTTGCTTCCTCTTCATCTTCACTTGAACTGGAGGAAGATGATTCTTCAGTGTCACTCCATGTTTCTGCAACAAACTCTCTCTCCTTCTTCTTGTGCTTGTAGGAGGATGGTTTGCTGGAGTGCTTCTTGGAGTCTTTCTCCTTTCTCCTTTCCTTATGCTTGTTTTTTGGACATTCTGGAAGAATATGTCCAGGTTTCCTGCAACCAAAACAGATAATCTCTTTAGAAGGGGTTTTGTCATACCTTGGTTTATCATCACTCCTTGATGATTTCCTTCTGAATTATTTTCTCCCCATCTTGAAGAATCTCTTTGCAAAGAGAATCATCAACTCTTCATTTGATGGAGAAGTTTTTTATTCTTCTGAAGCTTTAAAGGCTATATTCTTCTCCTTCCTAGTTGGTGTAGCAGTCTTTTGTTGCTCAGTTTCTCTTATCTTCAGCAGCTGTTCATAGGATTTCCGCTTTCCTAGGACTGATTCTGTAGTCATCTCATGTGTGTTTCTGGTCTCTCTAATAGGCCGGATTCTAGAGTCCCATGAGCTGGGGAAGCACATGAGTATCTTGTCATTTATTTCTGTGACTGAGATGTCTTTGTCAAGAGTTTTCAGCTCATTAACAATGATACTGAGTCTATTGTACATCTCAGAAACTTGCCCAGTTTCTTCCTTTTTAAAATTCTCATACTGGGAGATGAGATAAGCTTTTCTGTCCTTCCTTTCATCTGTTGATCCTGCAACCATCTGGTTTAAGGAATCCCAGATGGCCTTAGCTGATTCACATTCAGCTACTTTCTGAAATATATCATCAGACATTGTTTGTGCCAGTATGTTCATGGCTTTTGCATCAGCAATCTTTGGTTTCTTGTATGCATCATTGTAGTTTGGAGGAGGTACTGCAGTCATGTTTGTGGAAGTACTTGCAGGGGAATTTGGTGGTGAAGGTACTCCTGTTAAGATAGAATCAAAAATATCTTCATCAATAGAATTCATATAAAGCCTGATTCTTGCCTTCCAGATTCCAAACTTTTGCAAGTTGCAAACTGGAGGTCTAGTGCTTGCAAAATCCTTGTACTGTGCCATGGTATAACAAAAAAAGTAGAGGAAACAGATATCTATCAGAGATCTTAGGTTCACGTGTTAGCCTGTACAACCTTAAAAACACACCCTCAGATACCAATTGAAAGAGAGGGATAAATATAATTTACTCTAGAGGGGGGGGGGGGTGAATAGAGTATTAAAAAAAATTATTTTGATTTATTGCGTTATTAAAATATTGATACTTATATGAAAGAGGGAAAAAGCACAAGAAACTATCATAGCACAATACAAAAAGAAAACACAAGGCAACCAGACGACACAAGAAAGTTTATAGTGGTTCCCCAAATCTGGGTACATCCACTCTTCTACCACCCTGGTAGCAATCCACTTAAGTTTTTGATCAGGTGCCCTATCACCACAAGATCTGCTTCAGGTAGATCTAGAAACCCTTCAGGCTTTTGATCAGGTGCCTAAAAACCAATAGGTTTTTGATCAGGTGCCCTATCACCAAGGAGATTACTTTTGAAGGGAGTAAGAACCCTGTACAAGAGAGGTTAAAGAAAAGTAGATGACAGTCTTCTCTTTCTCAAACACAATGAGAAGACTATGTGGATTTTTGATGATGTCAAAGCTCCCCCTGAGATATTGAGTAGATTCAGGAAGATGGAAGCTTTGTCTAGGATGTAGGTCTTCAGATTGATGTTGATTTGAGCTCTCTGTAGATTTTTGAAGCCTGAAGAAAGAAGAAGACTAGCAAGAATTTTGTGTTGAACAAGTTCTTCTTCTTCCTTGTTTCAGCAAAAGCAAGAGACCTTAAGAGCAAAAATATTGTTTTCAGACTGACTGTCTCAGTGATTCTTGTTGTCTCTTTCTTTTTGAGTTGTATGTCTTAATCAGAATGTCCAACAGCCTAAATTTGAATTCCCCAGGCAATACTTAATTCTCTGCAAGAATTTAGGAGCCCAAACAGCTAGAATGGCTGGCAATCATAAATGCACTTCCATAACTGTCTTTACAGAATATTCTGTGCATACCATAATTAATGCTTCATGAAATACGGCTATTAGCCTTGAGAATGTCAGCGTTAATTATCAGAATATACTTACCTTAAAATAATTTATCATTACCAAAATAATTCTGACCGATCTGAGAGAACTGATAACTGGAGGCAGCATAAAATCATAGAGCTTAGTTCAGAGATCGTCAAACTGGGTTAAGAGATTGTAGACCTGAGAACAACTACGTAGATCTGAGATAACTGCTGAGAAGAACAAGATCGTCGACCTGAGCTCGTAGATCGTCAAGCTCCATTCAGTGTAGAGAACTCTGAGATCGTCGATGGGAGATCGACGATCGTTGAGCTGAGTTCGACTATAGTCGAACTGGTGTAGATAATCCATAAAATTTTTCTGAATCTAAGTCTGAGTCCACTGCAATGTTGGTCTGCACAATCCTGACCTAAAAGGATCTAACTAAGACTAGACAAGGACCCATGCTATACATAGGGGTCAAAATATCCTAAGAGTGAACCTAGCACAAATCTAAACAAGGGTTCCAACACCAGGGTTAGTGGACTTCTACTTTTCCGATCGAGGTTTCCTTTGATACCAATTTGTAAGACCACATTTTCTTTCGTTTTAAACCACCGGGGTCTTATGCCCAGAACCGCCGCTTTGCGGTGACACCAACACACCCGGGAAGGTCGTCACTACAAAACGTCGATCCGACCAGCTATACTGATCGCAGAAAAGTAGAATAAATGTACATGAGTAAAATCAAACTCAATACTAGTCCACCAGAATCATATAAATAAATCTCCACGAATAGAGAGCCCATAGAAAAGAATAAGCAAAGTACTAAAGAGGGCTCCTGCCCGATATAACAAGATTCTCACTAGAAGTCACTCAACGCAGAAGAAAATCTATAATAATACTAATGATCGGGACTCACAGTCCCTGCTGGCTGGACTCTAGTACTAGACTGCTCCGTCTCCATGCGCACCGACCTGTGGGGCTGTGTCTCCTGGTGCGGCTCCACGATCCCCTAAAATGATTTGTTCAACGACTGTTACTCTAAAAAGACTAAGTCCTATCATCTCCCACCCCTCCCCCATGGCTCCTAGGCACCGAGCGGGGTGGAGGAAAGAAAAGGTAATGAAGGTGGAGAGTAACAAAGTAAGCAGGCGACGCCGGAACTAGTCTATCATGAATATATAATCACAACAAGTATAAGTAAGCAATAGTAGTTAAGTAGTAGTAGGAAGCAGTATAAATATACACAAGAACGAGTGAGCAAGTATAGTATGAAAGGTAAACTAAGTAAGTAATCATGACCTATAGGAATGCCCATACAAACTTATAGACCAAGGGGAGTTTTGCAAGGCCTATTGTATAAAGCATCCCATATCACTTTATACAATAGGTGTCAGGGGTTATATGCAATGATGATGCTATGACATGCAAGTATTCCATGATGTGAACATGCAAGTGTAACCCACACACTCGATTCTGTGCACACAGACCTTTAGTTCCCCCTTTCTGGAGCCTAATCTCCCAGGATACCTCCGTAGTGACAAACAGAAGCGGTGGGTTGGGCCTCACCCACCTCTAAACTGGTATCACACTACCAGTCAGACCTATTGTACATCTCAATGCTGGTGCACTAAGAGAAGCTCTTGTATACTCTTGCCGGCTGCGCACCAGATTTTATTTGGCAAAGTACAAAACCATACCTGCCAAGCCAACGTATTGGTGTCGGTGTGACGACTCTCCAATATCGATGACCCGCCACCTTATATCTTATGCACTTGCAACATTAATGTATTTCCCACTGAGCCAAAGCTCCCCGGACTAACCTATCAGTCTCAAAACCATCCGAGCCATCGGCTCGCCGGGCTAACCTGCCCATCACCAAAACCACTAAGCTTACCGCTCGTGACACCTAACCTAACTCCCACAACACCGGGGAGTGTGAGTGTAAGTGTAATCCTAGTTATACTAGTTACTCTTAAACATTGATTTTTCTTACGGTTTAGGTTAGCCCAGGACTTCCCTCGGCATACCCGGTGAAGGGTTCTCAAAGGGCACTAGGAATTATGATGGTAGCTGAATCACATCGTTCGCTTTTGCAAGGCACTTACTATTATTGGTTAATACCCGATTCCCGATCCCTTTAAATATTACTCTGGATCTAACCCTAGTGTGTTTTGACTCTCTCTCTCTCTCTATCTCTCTTTCCATAGGAAAGACGATCTTTCGTCGATCCCGAACAGCTCCCAACGCTAGTCAACCCGACACTTTCCTCATCATGATTCCTAATGATGAACCTATTTCCACTTGCCAAAACCAGTAAACCATTAAACCCCAACGGACTAAGCTCATTTCACATGCTATCCCAATTTTCTGCAGTTTTACTATACGCAGACCAATCTAAGCTATATGATGTACATGATAGGAGGTACTCCAAATTTTCATCCAAATGCCCTAAGACATTTATTGTGGGTCTATCATGACACATTTAGCCCAAATCCATAACCTCATAATTTTCCTAACTAATTTGGCATTTATTTAATTTTCCCAAAAATATGGGTATGAGTGATTTTGAACATGAAGCACTAGATTTACTTAAGATATGATGATACAAAAATTATGAACGCTATAGAATAGCAATATATCAGTGAATACGAAATTTAATAAATTTTCATAAAGGAATTATCCTCCAAATAAATAATCCAAGGTAATTCAACAAAATAGAGGTAATGAAGGGAGTACCATAAATACTTGTCCAAAAATTATACAAAAATTAACGGAGCTTTATTATGATCATAAAACCATACTGACTAAAGTTCATGCAATTCCAGGGTAAGTAATCTATATATAAAAATATCTCAATCAAATCCATCATGGGGCACCTTGTGAAGAAACAACCTTGTAATCTCAACTAAACAACATGTAATATTTTTCCATGCTTCTTTATGCCCTAAAAAGTACTCTGGCTAAGTCACGCAGTTTTTGGCGGATGGGGGCGTGTCACGCATAACCGCCACGCCAACCGACACGACCCAACTGAATATGGGTATTGACATGGGTAGACACACGCCCGTGTCAAATGACACGCCCGTGTCATTCAGCTGGTCGTGTCCTTCTCGGGATGAAAACGACCAAAAATCACCAGCCAGACACGGCCTTGGACACGCCCGTGTCCTAGGCCGTGTACCCCTATACAGGCACCAAAAATCCTTTTTTACGCGACCGACTCAAATACAATTTTCGGGGCGTTACATGTTGCAGGAGCATCATTTGGTGCACTACTAGCCTCAGAAACTCGGCGTTCTGACGGCCCAGCACCGCTTCTGGTCACCTATAGTTGTACAAAACACGATTAAGCGACCAAACAAAATTGCAAACAGTAATTATAGGAATACGCAGGTTCCTCAAACACGTGTATTTTCATTCCTAAGTGGACATTCATGGGTTCTTTTGATGTTATAACGATGACGCACACACATGTGCTCACCACCCCTTAAAAAGAATTCGTCCACGAATTCATTTTAAGCCCAACCGAAACTAAGAGTCTGATACCAAATTGTAACACCCCATATCTGTTGCATAGCATATAGCAGTAGGTCCAGTCGGGGCCCGACACCATATACCACAGACAGACCGGGTGGTTACTCAATGGAATACCATCCAACTAATATCCAACGCCCTACACAGAGTCATTCTAGCAGAAGCAATTTAAAGTTGCAAAATAAAGAACCCAGCACGAGCATGAATGTCCACTACTCAAACCAATAAGAATGAAGTACAATACACAAGTACGATGGCCTTAAGGCCTTACATTTGTTTACTCATATTACATGTTTTGTAAACCTTGGCTCGCAGGCCGGTCACACATGAATAAAGCAAATAAACACTCAATATTTAGGCCTTTGAGGGCCGGCTCAGCAACTTGGGCTTTAGCCCGCTATTTACCACTTGGTCCTGCAGCACCTGCAAGCAACAATCCACCGCAATGGTGACAAACAAATGCAACGGTCAGCTATGCTGACCAAATTATAACGATCCCGCCCCAAACTCGGGGCGACGATGCTCCTTCCCTGCACTTTATTAGCATAACCAAGCATTATATAGTAATAACACTACAACACAGGCGTAGGCATGCACGACCACACACCTCGTGCTCTCAGGGCACATTCTCGGTGGACCCGGTCAAAGCCGCGGTCTCACCACCGCCACTCAGACGGCAAAACTCGTGAGCATTTGAGTCTTTGAGGCAGAAGTCATGACACTTGAAATCATCGATAGCCTAAGACCCGACCTCTATGCCCTCGGTAGGCCACTAACACCAAAACTACATAGAGCAGGAACGGTTCCACTCAACCCGTTGCTCACTTCGCCATGACACTTAAAGTTATCGGCGCGGGTTAAGCTTCCCCGAAACCCGCGAATCGAACGCACAATATTACATAATCCAGTTATGTGCAAGTTGGCTCCTAGGCCACCAAAACGACAGAATTACGCATCTGCCCAGTTTTCCGGGTGCAGCTCGAGGTTAATCCCCAAGGCTCCCTGCTGCAATCTACCACGTAGAAAACCCGAAAAACAACCAATTGCACGGAGTCTTCTCCGGCCATTTTTGCAATGCAACATCACCGATCCAGACCAACTTGTCCGGGTAGACTTCACACATCATGCCTATATCCATTCTCGATTACGGGCTCTACAAGTACACAACGGGGACTATTCATATCTACCCGAAGGAACGCCTCAACTCACCGCAAACTCGCGAGAGCGTGCTTCCTATGCAAAGTAAATGAGAGCTTCACATGCTCAAGTAGAGAATCATTACCCTAGCGTTTTTCCTTGGCATCAGGGAAATATATGTGGATGGAATGCACCGCAATCTCCTTGCCTCCGTAGATCCGAAGTCAGCTCGCGATTTGGAGCTCCGAAACTCCACCGGCAACCGGATTTAGCTTCCTTTCTTCTTCCTTGCTCTCCCCTCTCTCTAGACTTTAGAAAGAGACTTAAGTGAAAGAAGTGAGGGATTTGAAACCATATTCCCGGGTATATCCCAGTAGGAACAACCCCCAGCCGTTGGATCCCAAAATAAGGAAACGAACGGCCATGATCCGTATCTGAAATATAAAACCTGGGTCGAACACAGCCTGCGACACGCCCGTGTCCAGGGCCGTGTCCCCCATTCGCCGTCGAAATCGACGCGTCTCATAAAACACACGGGCACCCGACACGCCCGTGTTCAACCTAACACGCCCGTGTCAGCCAGTACATGCCCGTGTTCCCGGGCGTGTTCCTCCATCAACACAGGACCAACACCAACCCGAGACTCACACAAGTCTTGGACACGCCCGTGTCCTATTTGACACGGCCATGTCAAACCCGAACACGCTTGGGCTCCAGGTCGTGTTCACTGTCTCGACATTTCGTCGAGTACAGTTCGTCGCCCACCTAACACGGCCTTGGACACGCCCGTATCCTAGGTCGTGTTCCCTGTCTCGACATATTGTCGAGCGAAAATGTCGACTTCCCTAGCAGATTGTCGACACGAGCTCGACACGCCCTGTGACACACCCGTGTCTCAGGTCGTGTTCGCTGCTCAACGATCGTCGACTCCGAAATTCGTCGACCTCTCGGCATAATCGTCGACCCAAACACGACACTCCCTGGGACACGCTCGTGTCCCAGGCCGTGTGCCCCCTGCCAAATTCCAAATTTGACCCAAAATTCCTCCCGTCGCTCTTTTGAGTTTCGGGGCGTTACAGGCTTTGTCGCAGCCAAGGCCCTTTTCCCTTGCACCCGCTTCATATCCTTCTCCAGTGCACACGCAGTATCGACCAACGCCTGAAACCCTTGGTTCATGGAACTCGAGAGCAAGAATCACAACTCATCCCGCAATGCTTCATAGAACCTATCAGTTTTCCGCTGCTCATCGGAGAAGATGGAACCCGCATAACGTCCCACCCATGTGAACTCATGCAGGTAAGTCTCAACACTATTTTCTCCTTGCGTTAGCCGTTGGAACTCATTTTCCATGGCAATGCGTTGTGCCGCTGGTAGGTGCTTCGCCATGAATAGTAGCGAGAATTCCTCGATCGAAACTTGTGTTAACTGCCTGCCCGCTAAGTGGTGTAATTCGATCTCGTCCCACCAGAGCCAAGCCTCTCCTTCCAATAAGAAGGTGGCCAAGGTGACCTTCTTATCTTCCTCCATCCTGATCGTCGTCAATATACGCTTGACACGTGACAACCAATCCTCCGCCTGCATAGGGGATCCCACACCCATAAATGTAGGGGGATTGAAGCTCATGAACTACTTTAACTGTCATTCAGCTGCTCGCGCATCAACAGCCGCAACATGTTCTAGCCGTACCGCAACCTGTTCTAACACCACTGCCGGCTGCGCTTGCCTACCAGGCTGTGCATGAAACATTGCAAACAGCGCCTCAGAAACTAAGCAGACGGTTTTCGCATAAGGGGGGAGGTGTATGCACCTCAGCTGGTGTCGTACTCTCATCAGAACGTTGGGGCTCCGACTGCCCAACACCACTACACGTCACCTATAGGTGAATAAGACACACATTAGCGACCTCGCACAAGCAATAACAATAAGGTAGGAATGTGCAGGCTCCTCAGCAAATGTATTTGCATTCCTAAGTGGACATTCAAGAGTTCATTAGTGTTAACGCGGTTCGCACTGACACGTGCTCGCCACCCCCACAAAAGAATTCGACCACGAATTCGAAAGGGAAAGATCGAGACAGGCCGATACCAAAATGTAACGACTCCATCCGTTCATATAATATATAATAAAAGCTCCGTTCAGGGCCCCACACCATATGCCACAAAACAGGCAGGGAAGTTACAGGTTAATACCACAACACAATCGCATCCTAACTCAGAGCATGCTAGCGGAAGATTTAACAATAAACTTGAACTCCAACCATGAATGTCCACTATATATATCAACTCTCGAAGGAATGTCTACAAATATACAACGTTTGGCCTTATGGCCTTACAGTTACTCTTTATAATAGTGTGGATTTCAAACATCGACGCGCAGGCCGGCCACACATGAACAAAACACAATATTCATTGCTTAGCCTTAAAGGGCTAGTAGTAGCAGCAGCAGCATGGACTTTAGCCCTCATGTGTCCCACTTGGGTCTCCAGCACCTGTACAAGGACAGCCCACCAAACTGTGGCAAACAAGGCAACGGTCAGCATTCAGCTGACCAATTTATAACGACCCTACCCCTTTCCCGGGGCAGTGGTATTCCTTCCCTACAGGCATTGCAATTCATAGGCAGATATATAAATATCACACATTGTGCTCTCGCGCACAAACAATCCATCACAACGGTCAGCCACGCAGCCCGACGATCCGTGCACTCAGGGCACATTCTTGGTGTACCGACGAACTAGGGTCCCACCACCGTTCTAGGTCCAAAACCCAACGGTAAAATTGATCATTTAGTCTTTCCGGTGTGCGGGCCTAAGACTCTCATTATGTGCTTCAACTGACCGCACTTTTAGGTCTTCAAGTCAGACAGACATAACGTAGGTACGTATCACCCCCCCGTTGCTCAAGTCACCTTGCCATCACCGAATACTAACGTACTTGAGGCTAAATTTAACGCGCGGGTCGGTTTCATCTTTCCTGTTCGGCACGAGGCCTTTTCAAGAGCTCATCAAGCTCATAATAGCCATACTGTCCATCAAGGACTAGCTTCACAATAGCCACACTGTCCACCACGGACTGGCTTCACAATTGCCACAATGTCCACCATGGACAGGCTTCACAATAGCCAGAATGTCCACCACGGATTGGCTTCACAATCAACAAGGGGATTTCATGCTATCGTCCATCACGATCGCTTAGCGAGTTCCGCAAAACTCACTTTCTGCACCCAACTCCACCCAAATCCTGCAGCATCCTACAGTGCCAGAAAACTGGTCTTGCCATAGCACACAGCACAAGCATCACAAGGGTATTTTCTTGGACTACCACTCCAGTACTTCCTGCTACTGCCCTTCACAGGTCCAGCCCTTCAACCCGATAAACTACACGTTTAACCGCGGAGTCTTCTCCGGTGTGCAAATGCAACATCACCAATCCATACCAACCTGTCCAGATGGGCTTCACACAGTATGTCTATTCCATACTATATATTTCCAGATCTATATGCAAAACTATTGGGGATTCCAAGAATCAACCCAAGGAAATCCCTTCGCAATCCACCCTCTGGTGGGGGAAATCCATGCAGATGCCAAAAATGACTTCACATGTCCAAGAAGGAAGATTGTTACCCTTGACGACCTCTTTGTAGCCATGGAAATCTAGCCGGCTGGAAAGCGCCACAGCAGCTTTGCCTCCACAAATCTGGCCTCAGACCTTAGGTCGAACTCTATAGCTCCACCAGCGGTCGGATCCCTTCATCTTCTTCTCCTCCTCCTCCTCCTCCTTGCTCTCCCTTCTCTCTAACTCTTTTAGAAAGAGAATGTACAAAAGAAAAGTGAGACTTATCTTCTCAATTTCGGCCTTAAAGCAGCAAGGAGAAACCTGGGTCATTAGATCCCAGAGGAAGGAAACGAACGGCTACAAAATTTCGTGAAAATGACTATTTCGGGTCTGACATGCCATGTGACATGCCTGTGTCACAGGGCGTGTAACTTAAGCGGCACACGAACCGACTTATTCAGAATAGGACATGGCCATGTGACACGCCCGTGTCACATGGCTGACACGCCCGTGTTACATGGCTGACACGCCCGTGTCTAGCTCTCGAGACCCACTCAAGACAATCACTCGAGTAATTGGTCAGGACACGCCCGTGTCACATGGCTGACACGCCCGTGTTCCACCCGTACTCGAGACATTTACGACCTACTCAATGCACCCCCTCGAGATCCACTCTAGAAGACACAGAGCAGGACATGGCTATGTGACACGCCTGTGTCATAGACTATGTTCTCTCTTCTCTCGAGAATTCGTAGAGTGTCTACTCGAGTGGAGTTCGTCGACCAGAGGGGGACACGCCATCGGACACGCCCTCTGACATGCCTGTGTCATAGGGCGTGTTCCCTCTCGAGAACTCGTCGAGTTCATTTCATCGAGCACTCGATAGGCTGCTCAACTGAGTAGGAAACGGCATGTGACATGCCCGTGTCCCAGGCCGTGTTGCCTAGTCTGAACCCAAATTTGGGATTTGGGGTGTTACACGATGTTAGTGTCAATTTGCATCGAATCTGAACTTTGTTGACTTGTTGACTTTGCTGAGTGACCATCATTCTAGACTTAGCCAAAATCAACAACTTTTCTGAAATCTTGCGTTTGACAAACTTCAAGCTTAGCTTGACGAAATCTGAACTCAGCTCGACGAAACAGTGAAGCTGAGATCGACGAATTCTCTTAGCTCAGTTCTATCTTCTGGTGAAGGTTAAGGTTGACGAACTTCGAGCTCAGCTCGACGAAACCTGAGCTCTGCTTGACGAACCAGTGAGGCTGAGATCGACGAATTCACTCAGCCCAGTTCTTTCTTCAGGTGAAGGCTGAGTTCGACGAATTCTCTGAACTATGGTTGACGAAATCTAAACTCTGTTCGACGATTCTGATAGTTGAGTCCTTCTTATAGGTAAATGTTGTGATCGACGAACTCTGAACTCCGTTCGACGAAAGCTAAGATCAGCTCGATGAATGGTAGACTCAGTGATTCTGGACTTAGAAATTTCTTCAGCTTTGCGTGATGACGTTGAGAACGTTGAGTGTAAATCCCTCATTCAACGCTTTTTCCCTTAGCCATATTCTTCAGCTTTCTTCCTGATGGCGTTGAGAGCGTTGAGTGTATATCCCTCACTCAATGCTTTTTTCCTTAGCCATATTCTTTAGCTTTCTGCCCAATGGCATTGACAGACTTAGCATGGCGTTGAGTGATGAAGCTTCACTCAACGCTTCTGGACTTAGTCGATTTTATGGATTCTTGCCTTCTTAATGAAGTTTGGCGTTGACAGACACAACATGGCGTTGAGTGATAAAGCTTCACTCAATGCTTCTAGACTTAGTCAATTTTCTGGATTCTTCACAGTAAGGCTATGATAGTATAACCTTGACTAAATACTTCTAGCTGTATGGCGTTGAGTGAGTTGAGCTCACTCAATGGTTCTGGACTTAGCCGATTTTCTCAGGCTTTGTCACAACGATCTCAACGCTTTCTTCTTAGCGGTCTCAGCTATCTCAGCGCTTTTTTCCTTAGTCATCTTTTTTGGCTGTCTTAGCGCTTTCTTCTCAGCGGTCTCAACTGTCTCAGTGCTTTTTGTCTTAGTTAACTTTTCTGGCTGTCTCAACACTTTCTTCTCAGCGGTCTCAACTGTCTCAGTGCTTTTTGCTGAATGGTGTTGAGTGAGCTTGCCTCACTCAATGCTTTTGGACTTAGGTAATTTTTCTGCCTGCCTTCTCTCAACGCTATTAGCTGGATGGCGTTGAGTGAGCTTGTCTCACTAAATGCTTTTAGACTTAGGCAATTTTCTGAATTTTCAGCTCCATCTTGAGTCCACCTATCATTGTCTCTTGAACTAGCTGTCCAACCATTGTGACAAACACTAACTTGTATGCATGAACTTAACCATACATTAAATACAACTATGTTTATCTCATTGACATGTTTGACACCATCAATTAAGGTCATTGGGATCAATGAACCCAACAATCTCCCCCTATTTTAAGATGTCAAAACTGCTGATCAAGCATGTCAAAACTACTGATTAAGCTTCTTTAGTCAATGAGATACACATTACACAGGCAATAAAAGCCTATTCATATTAAATTCAGTGAAAAGAATTTTACATATTCCCCCTAAATTTCTGCAGAGAAAGTTACACCTTAGAGGATTACCTCTTACCTTGATCTCCCTATGACTTTCTCCCCCTGTGTTTTTGCCATGAAGGAGCTTGATCTTTTCTGATAGTCATCTTCTATATCTCTCCCTTGAGCTTGAACAACCAAAGGTAAACATGACCTCCATCTCTCCCCCTTTTTGACCTCTTCAGATAGTCAGGAAGGAGCATCAGGTCTTTTTCTCCCCTTGTGTTCTCCCCCTAGCTGATGTAAATGTAGCTAGGATTGTAGCTGCCCACATGCCCCTTATACAAGGCTAACTTGTATATCATACTTGAAAGTCTCTTGTCCTGTATCTGCTGATACCACTTGAGAACAAGCATCATCTCTCATCTTCCTTTCCACAAGGTCTGCAGAATTTGCAAAAAGAACAAACCTGTACCAAGCGTAATACCTTAGGGAGTACCTGAAGCTATTCTAAGTTCAACATACCCAAATCAATTTTGAAGGTGTTGAACTTTGTTTCATCTAGAGACTTAGTGAAGATATCTGTCACTTGCTTGTCAGTGGAGACAAACTCTAGGAAAATATCTTCTCTCTCAACATGCTCCCTAATAAAATGATACTTAATTTCTATATGCTTAGTCATGCTATGTGAAACAAGATTCCTAGTATTAGAAATTGCACTAGTAGAATCACAATATAGAGGAGTTCTACTTATCTTAATGTCATAGTCTTCAAGCTGATATTGTATTCATAGAAATTGAGCACAGCAGCTACCTGCTGCAATGTATTCTGACTTTGTAGTGGAGATAACAACATTTATCTGTTTCTTGCTGCTCCATGCCACCAATCTTCCACCTAGCAATTGACATGTACCAGTGGTACTTTCTTGTCTTACTTGCAGGCTGCAAAATCTGCATCTGAAAATCCAGTTAGCTCAAAATCTCTATTCCTAGGGTACCATAGACCAAGATCTCGTGTCCCCTTAAGATACCTTCAAAATTCTCTTTACAGCAGAATAATGAGATTCTTTAGTGCATGCATGATACCTAGTGTAACACCCGCTATCCGCCGCATAGCATATAACATTAGGTCCGGCCGGGGCCCGACGCCATATACCACAGACAGACAGGGCGGTTACTCAATGGAAACCATCCAACTAATATCAACGTCCTACACAGAGAATTCTAGCGGAAGCAATTAAAAGTTGCATTAATAAAGAACCCAACACTAGCATGAATGTCCACTACAAAGACAAAATAAATGAAGTACAAATACACAAGTACTGGCCTTATGGCCTTACAATTGTTTTCCTCAAATTACATGTTTTATTTCAAACCTCGGCACGCAGGCCGGCCATATATGTATAAAAGAAAACACTCAAAATTAGACCTTTGAGGGCCGACTTAGAAACTTGGGCTTTAGCCCGCTATTTACCGCTCGGTCCTGCAGCACCTGCAAGCAACAATCCACCACACGGTGGCAAACAAAAGCAACGGTCAGCTATGCTGACCAAATTATAACGATCCCGCCACCAAACTCAAGGCGGTGATGCTCCTTCCCTGCACTTTATTAGCATAATCAAGCAGTAATGTAACAACACTACATCACAGGCGTAGGCACACACGACCACACACCCGGTGCACTCAGGGCACATTCTCGGTGAACCGGTCAATGTCACGTCAATTTAAGCCATAGACACCCCAGTCTCACCACCGCCACTTTGACGGCCAATATTATGAGCATTTTGTGTTCCCGGCATGGGTCACGTCAATTTAAGCCATAGACTGCTGAAGACCCTCATCTATGTCAATGACTCACACCGAACGACATAGGACGGGTATGATTCCGTCTAACCCGTGCTCACATCGCAATGACAATTTAAGCCATATGCGCGGGTCAAACTTCTCCCGAGTCCCGTTTCTAGTATACACATCACATAACCCGGTTATGTTCAAGTTGGCTCCCAGGCCACCAAGTTGGTAGAACCACGCATTTGACCAGTTTTTCGGGTGCACCTTGGAGTTAATCCCCAAAGCTCCCTGTTGCAATCTACCCCGTAGAAAACCCAAAAAACAAACATTTGCACGGAGTCTTCTCCGGCCATTTATGCAATGCAACATCACCAATCCAGACCAACTTGTCCGGGTAGGCTTCACACATCATGCCTATATCCATTCTCGATTACGGACTCTATATGTACACAACGGGGACTATTCATGTCTACCAGAAGGAACGCCTCAACTCTCTGCAAACTCGCGAGAGTGGGCTTCCTATGCAAGGGAAAATAAGAACCTCACATGCTCAAGTAGAGAATCGTTACCCTAGCATTCTTCCTTGGCGCCATGGAAAAGTATGCGGATTAAAAGCACCGCCCTCTCCTTGCCTCCATAGATCCGAAGTCGGTTCGCGATTTGGAGCTCCGAAGCTCCACCGGTGACCGGATCTAGAATTCTTCTTCCTTGTTGCTCTCCCCTCTCTCTAGAACTTAGACAGAGAACCATCGAATAGAAGATGAGGGTTTTGAAAACCTACACCCGGGTATATCCCAATAGGAATAACCTCCAGCCGTCGGATCCCAACATAAAGAAATGTACGGTTACGATCCAGGTCTGACATGGAAAAACTGGGCCGAACACCGCACGGTTCACAAACCGGAGCAGGACACGTCCGCGACAAACTCAAACTGTGTCGAGACATTTAGTCGAGACCCTGTGTCGATGCCCTATGTCGACGCCCTGTGTCGACGCCCTGTGTCGACGCCCTGTGCCGACGCCCTGTACCGACGCCCTGTGCCGACGCCCTATGCCGACGCCCTATGCCGACGCCCTGTGCCAATGCCCTGTGTCGACGCCCTGTGTCGACGCCCCGTGTCGACGCCCTGTGTCGACGCCCTGGGTCGACACAGCAGGCCCTGTGTTGACACAGCAGGCCCTGTGTCGACACAGCAGGCCCTGTGTCGACACAGCAGGCCCTGTGTCGACACAGCAGGCCCTGTGTCGACACAGCAGGCCCTGTGTCTACACAGCAGGCCCTGTGTCGACACAGCAGGCCCTCTGTCGACACAGCATGCCCTCTGTCAAATACGCCACAACCCGCCTTTAACCTGCGAAGGACACGGCTGATGACATGCCCGTGTCCCAGGCTGTGTGACCCCTATCAAATTCCAAATTTGGCCCAGAACGCCTCTCGTCGCTCTTTTGAGTTTCGGGGCGTTATACCTAGCACAGACACATGTAGCATACATGATGTCAGACCTACTAGCAGTCAAGTATAGAAGGGAGCCAATTATCCCTCTATATAAAGACTCATCAGCAGGTTTCCCTGCCTCATCTTTTCCTACATGCATACTTGACTTCATTGGAGTTCTCATGGTGGAGGCATTCTCCACACCATACTTCTTAATTAACTCTCTTGTGAACTTAGACTGTGATATGGACAAGCCATCATCAGTCTATCATACTTGGAGTCCCAAGAAGAATTTTAGCTCACCCATGCTGCTCATCTCAAACTTCCCTTGCATATGTTTGGCAAACTTCCTACAAAGGTTATTTTCAGTAGATCCAAAGATAATGTCATCAACATATATCTAGACTAGGATGACTTTGCCCTTAGATTCCCTAAGGAATAGGTTCTTATCTATTTTCCCCCTTGAGAATTTGTTCTCAATGAGGAAAGTAGACAATGTTTCATACCATGCTCTAGGGGCTTGCATCAACCCATATAGAGCTTTCTTAAGCTTATAAACATAATTAGGAAAGTGAGGATCTACAAAACCTGATGGCTAATCAACATATACTTCCTCTTTTAAGTCTCCATTCAGGAATGCTGACTTCACATTTATTTGGAAGACTTTGAAGCATTGATATGCAGCAAAATCAAGGAATAACCTTATTCTTCCAGCCTTGCTACTGGGGCAAAGGTTTGGTCAAAATTTATTCCTTCTTCTTGCCTGTAGCCTTTTGCCACCAATCTTGTTGACCCCAAAATCGGCGATCCTTCCCAAGGCAGCCAGCTCGCTAGTCGCGGCCTGCTCCAGGTTTATCCTGGAGGTCGCGACGCCCTAGGAAGGGCGGACAGGCTTTCCTGTCCGCTCAGGCCGCACGGCTTGGGAGGTATCAGTGGTCTGACCGCCCAGGCCGCATCTTGTTCCTTTGGTCGGCAGGTGTTGCGGACTGCTTCTGCAGTCTGCCCCTGCAGGTCGCGCGCCTTGTCAGCTAAACCACAGGTTTCTCAATAGGTGCCCCCTTTGCCGGACTCAAATGTCTATCCGCCCAGACCGCTCAAACCGACAGACAAAGGTGGCGACCTGCCCCCAGGCCGCCATCCAGCTACCCCAGTTTCCAACTCGCCAACACGCGCGCCCTGCCTCGTCAGTCCGGCAGGTCGCCCATCCCTTAGTCACCCAGCAGGTGCGACTTCCATTCAATAGTGGCGGACTCCAGCAGCATGGGCAACCAGCTTCATCAGTCCACCTAAGGAGCACAGACACTCCAGCTCTCCGGCTACCCACAAAGATCAGCGCACATCCAGTGCAACGCGAGCTGGGCGGACTCAAAGTGTAGTCAAACCTTCCAGTCCGCCTATGTTGATGAATCCTAGATCCAGCTCCTCAGCAACAACAGGACTCATCCTCATTCCAGCATCGACGGACTCAGCTTGTCAGTAGCGGCAGACTCCGCGGACTCAGCGGATTCGCTATGCAGCCCGTCATTCCAAGCCTCTAGCATCCGCCTCCCGGCAGTAGGCGGATACCTCCTCAGCTTGCACAGTCTTGGCGCAGGCTTGATCAGTAGTGGTGGACTCCTCCAAGTCCTCCAGGTAGCAGTACCATCTCCAGAAGTCCCAGACCGCGCAGCCTCATGCAGACTCTACGGACTCGGCGGATACCTCCTCATCTCGCACCCTTAGCGTGTGCTTGCTCAGTTCAGCAGCGGCGGACTCCGCAGATTCTCCTCGCAGTCCGCCACTCACCTTCCATCCCCTGCTTCTCAGTAGCGGGCGAGTTGTCCCTCAGCCCACACAATCTTGGTGCGGGCTCGATCAGCTCAGTAGGGGCGGACTCTTCCCAGTCCGTCGTCAGCAGGACCAGTTCCAGAAGCAAGCCCCAGTCCACGCGGCCTGTTGCGGACTCGGCGGGCTCCATCCTCTTCTCGCACAACTTACTGCCTCACCGGGGGTAACGTTACCGAAAGCCGTTACCTCCTCGGGCCTATAAATAGACCCACATACCTCTCATTGAGGTCTGGGGGAGAGACCCCAAGGTGCTCACGCTCGAAGACAACCCACAACAAGCTCAAGCCAGCAACCTCCTGTGGACTGCATTTTCTAGTCCGCACCTTCTCTTCCCTTAGCCGCGCGCAGCCTGCCGGCTTCAGTTGCCAGACCGCGCGACCTCCTCTGTTCCCTTAATCGCGCGGCCTGCCGACCTAGCTTTTCAGTCTGCGTGGCCTCTTCTGGAACTCTTGCCTTAGCCGCCAGCTTCCCATTTGTACCCCTTTTTTTGCTTTCTTGTAAAGGTGTATTAGCAAGTTGTAATAACTCAATATTAATCAAAGGAATGCCCCTCGTAAGAGTGGCATTTAAGCCACGGCGGGCGAAGTCTACTGTTGTCGCTGCTAGCGTCCCCCTCTCTTCTTCTCAGCTCAGCTCTCTCAGTGTCAACCTGCAAGCACAGCCGTCAAAGTGACCATCTGCTCGACAGCTCCTGATCAAGCTCCTTCGTTGATCATCAGCCTTCCCGGCTGCTCTCAGCAAACCTCTCCTCAATCCCCACAACCCTTGAACAAGCGTTTGCTCCACTCTCGAGCACTCAAAAGCTTCCTCCTTTCCTCCTCATCAACCCCACAACCTTCATCCTCTACTTCACCTTGCCCGTGAGATCGAACACTCCTCCGTGTTAACTAGGCGGTGTTGTTTTCGCACATAAATAGTTAACACGCGACCTTCAGATCCGAACAGACCTTGAACAATGATAGTTAGCCATGTCAGATCATCATTCAGCTGAGAACCTTGCTCAATCAAGTCCTAGAGATGATCCTCTCTAGGAGGCCTTAGAGCAATCACGCCATGAGAATGCTCAGCAATTCCTAGCAATCAATCAAATGCTTGCTGTGATTACACAGTAATTAGACACTCAACCTGCACCAGCTCTAGTTGCTCCAGCTGCTCCGATCAATCCAACCCCAACATTGGAGAATCAACAGGCTTATCCTCCAGCTTGCCCACCGTTCTATCCTCCTTATACAGCAACCTTTCCGCAAGGGCCTGCATCCCCTTTGCGACGTCAAGATGAAGAGTTTGTAGCTCATCAAAACTTCTTCCAGGAAGCAGCCCGGGGAAGTCCTGCTAGATTTCTCAACTTTCATGGAAGTCATCCTTACCCTTCAGCTCCTGTCTTTGCTCCTGCAACAAATTTTCCCTTTTATCATCCTGCTTCTTTTGCAGCTGCAGCTTATGCCCCCTTTTATCCTTATGTTGTAGGAGAACAGGAAGAGCCTTCGCCATTTACAGAGAATATTCGTCATGAACCTACTCCAGCTAATTTCAAAGAGCTCTGGTTGCAAATCTACACTGGAGAGACTGATCTAGTGAAACATCTTCAAGCTTTTGAGTCAACCGTTGCTCTTAAAACTCTTTCAGATGCAACCAACTACATGCTCCTTGTAACAACCTTTGATGGTCAAGTGAGGGATTGGTTCTATGGGCTCTCCCTCACTCCATCACTTCCTTTGCTGATCTGCGAAGGGAGTTCTTGCTCAGATTTTCTACTTCCACCAAGAGAAAGGGCGGTCCAGAAGCCCTCTTTGAGATCAAGCAACATGAGAATGAGACTTGGTCTCAGTTCGTTGATCGATTCCAGAGAGAAATCTTGGACATCGAGATTGCTGACCAAGAAATGTACCGAGTGGATCTTATCGACGGTCTTCGTGAAGGGTCGCTCAAGTTTGAAGCCAATGTCCGAGCACCAAGAATGTACCAAGAGTTGATTGACTTAGCCAACTCATACATCCAAGGCGAAAAGAGCAATCCAGGCTTTGTCTATAGACTTATATCAGAGAAAGATTCTTCTCACAAGCAGACTCTGAGGTCACCTCGCAAAGATTTCCCAACTCACTCAAGGAGGGAAAGAAGATTTCAGCGCCATCGATACCCTTTCCCGAGCTGTGATCGTGCTCAAGATCAACTGCTACTGCTACCAACTCCATCTTCGCAAACAACTGCGGTCCATTAACAACAAGACGATGACTTGCATGAGTCTAAACTAGATGAAGCCATGCTGTAAGTAAGCCAAGTCATGAAGGATAGTGCAAGCTACAAAAAGCCTTATCGACTGGCTGATCAAAGATCTAGAGACTCGAAACCATATTGCGAATTCCACAAAGAGCCAGGCCACCTGACTGAGAACTGCCGAGCACTCCGCCAACTATTGCAAAGGATGCTCCGGCAGGGTAAGATGCATGACCTGCTTCCCAAAGATGATCGCACTGATCCAGCAACCTCAAAGGGCAAAGAAGTTGCAGACATTCCTTACAGCTCAAGAGGAGTGAGACTAGTCGAAGAACACCCTCTCCTTGTTGTTAACAATCTTGTTGAATGCTTCGATGTCGATGACGAGGACTCCAAAGGAAGACTACTCTGAAGATAAAAGGGATATCACCAAATCCCCAAAATTCGCAGTCATTATCGGTTACTCTTACTCTAATCTTCATGTTTCAAGCATTTTCATCTCAAAACGCTTCTAAGTGTTGATTCTTGCTTTTCAATAAAGTTTTCATCAGGGATCCCATGCTGACACAGTTCCCTTCCTGTAATGCTTCTTCCTCTATTTTTCTCTTTGCCAAAAAGATCGCTGAACCAATGAGATATTGCCACGTCTTGTTGTTCCCTCCGTAGATTGTTCTCTAGCATGACCGCTACGACCACATACAGTGGGGAGTGTTCATGTATGTGCAGTGGGAGCCGTTCAATCTACGATGTTGGGCTTCAGACTTCGGATCCTAGCCGGCATCTGACACAGAGTGTGTGCTAGGGAGGCCCCATGTGTTAGCTCTGCTATGCTTCGTTAAGGATACATTATAGTTACAATGATCTTTGCTTGACAAGCAATGGTGATCAGGCGTAGCCTTTTCTCTTCGATCATCTCACAACTGTGATAGCCGAACACTCTATGGTTCTCTCAATCCGTGCTTTCGCGGGGCCCACAACTCCACTGATCTTTCCACAAACAAGCAATGCTTTAGGCCACTTGGCGCAACTAGTCTCATTGATCAGTGATGTTGTAACCCGAAGCATGATAGCAGTGTATCTAGAGATCCTTCTCAGGATTTTCTATGTTTTTCTCTTTTGTGCCATTCTAAAAGATGCGCGGCTAGCCCGCTCTTAGTAGGACTATACTCGTGATGACCTTTGTAAGGCAAGCGATGCATAAGGCCCACAGGTGATCTCTTGTGGTAGCATCCAGTTTTTCTTGGTCATTTTCGAGTATAGACCTCGTTTTTATCAACTACCTTTTTCACAGGTGAACAGGTTAAATCCGACCTACCAAAAGGATTAGCAAACATGCGGATAGCAAAATATGACCTGACGTTTTGACTTCTTGGCTCGCAACTGCGTTATAAAGACTGTTCGGCAGCGAATTGCGCTCGCCCACATCCTCCCAAGAGGGGAGCGAGCGGCGACTCGCGCCCGCCGGTAATAGTAGGAGTGTCGCGCAGGCTCGCAATTTGCGAGCTTCTGGCTTGCTCCCGCCGAGACTAGACAGGCAGGCTGGGCGAGCCGATTCAATAATCTCATGCCCGCTTAAAGAAGGGGTAGGCCAGCAAGAATGCTTCATCTGCATTCACCCAGAGAAAACTAAGCAATAACACTATAAAAGTAATGTCCAACAAACATCAAGCCCATAGGCGGGTGAAAAGTCCCAAATTATTACAAGAAGATTAAATGTTCGGAGGAAAGAAATTTTGTGGTATCACTAAGCGAATTCATCTAGGTTGCAGATGCGACCATGGCTTGGCGATCAATAGCGGGGAGGGGGCACGCGACTCAGTACTGGATCCACTTCCACATGCCCCGCCTCCACGCCCTAGATCGGGGCGGCATGCGGGGATAATGGTACTCACGAACCGCCAACAGCTCTTGTTAGGCCAGGCCGACCTGCTCTGTGGCATGCCTAAGCTGCTCGACCGTGTCTTGTGTTCTGGGAGGTGGGTCTTACAAATACTATATCATTAACATATATTTGAACTAGCAGAATTTTACCTTTTACTTTTCTTATAAATAATGTCTTATCAATCTTTTCCCTTAAAAACTTGTTTTCAATGAAAAAGCTAGATATGGTTTCATACTAAGCTCTAAGTGCTTGTTTCCACTCATATACTATTTTTCTTAAAAAGTAAACATGGTCAAAAAGGTTAGGAATGACAAAACATAAGAGATATTCTACATACGCATCCTTCTTGGGGTCTCCATTGAGGAAGACAGACTTTATATCTATTTGATAGACTTTGAATCATTTGTGAGCTGCATATGTTATAAATATTCATATTGTTTTAAGTATGACAATTGATGCAAAGGTCTGATCAAAATCAATCCCTCCTTCCTATCTGTATCCCTTTGCAACCAACCTTGATTTATTCTTAATTATGACGCCATTCACATTTAATTTGTTCTTAAAGACATATTTGGTTCCTATTATATTTTGTTCTTTGGGTCACAGAAATAGCTTCCAAACTTTGCATCTCTTGAACTAACATAGATCTTCTTGCATGGCCATGATCTATGAGGGGTCATAATTGGCTTCCTTAAATTTAGTTGAATCTATTTGAGATAGGAAGCTCAAGTACATGACTTCATTCAGAACACTTCTTCTGGTCTTCACATATTGGTTAATATCTCGTATTATCAAATTATTTGGATGATCTTTATGATATCTTTCAGCTAGTGTTAACCTTCTTTGAGTGCTTAGGTTTTCTGTTTCTATTTGTCGATTTTACTCTACTAATTCTTGTAATTCTCCTTAAATCTGATCTCCTCCTTTTATGATCATTTCTAGAGATGTTGAGTTCTTTTCCTCTATTTTATCTTCTAAGCTTAGCTCATTTAGCCTTAGTCCTATTCCTACAACACTAAAAGAACTAGACAAGCCTTCATATATCATGCTTGTCTCATTAAATACAATCTTAATTGACTCTTCAAACACAAGCTTTTTGTTGAATATTTTATATGCCTTACTATGACTACTATATCCAACAAAAATCCATTCAAAACATTTTTCAGTGAACTTTGTAAGATAAAACTTTCCATTATTCATGACAAAACATTTGCTGCCAAAGATTCTAAAGTAGGGTAGAGTTGGTTTTCTGCCTTTCATTAGCTCATAGGGAGTCCTTTTGTGATCCTTGGTGATACTCTATTCTATACATGGCAGTTTATGTTAACTACCTCAGCCTAAAAATATTCTGGCAATGAGGAGTCACTTAGCATTATTCTACCAACCTTTATGAGTGTCATATTCTTTCTCTCAACCACTACATTCTTTTGTGGAGTTCTAGGAGAAGAGAATTCTTAAAAGATACACTGTGCTTTGTAGAATTTTGTCATGACTGTAGATTGAAATTCTGTTTCATGTCCACTTCTCATTTTGACCACAGAATAATTCATATCATTCTAAATTGCTTGATAAAAGACACAAAGGTGTCCAAGGTGTTTGATTTTCTTCTAAGAAAGAACGCCCATGTAAATCTAGAGATATCAGCAACTATCACAAATGTATATGATGAAAGAAATAGTACCTAATCACCTAGAGGGGGGGTGAATAGGTGAACTTAATCTTTTTAAAATTATAGGCAGAAACACTGAATAATAAGAACTGTATTTGCAATTCTCTACAGTAATTCAGCACAAATAATACATCAATCACAGAATTAATCACACACAGAGTACACACAGATTTTTATAGTGGTTCACCAAGGTCTGGGTACATCCACTTTCCCCCTTCGCCTATCTAGTAGTGTACTAGATTCGGCCTAACTTCTCCACTTCTTCTCAGATCCTCAGATCTTACAACTCAGAACCCCAAACAGGTTCCTACAGCTCAGAGTGTCCCCACTCCTACAACTTAGGCACAAAGCCTTACCACTCAGTCTTCACCAAGACCTACACTCAGGCTAAACAGCCCTACCTCAGCCTACAATCAAGGCCTACACTCAGAGAATAAAATCTCCTACACTCAGGCACAATATCCCTACCTCAGCCTTTATAAAATAGGCTTACAGCTCAGATCCCTTAGGATCCTACAGAAAATAAAGTTTACAAAGTATATAACCACAACTTTGAGAGAGAGAGATGAGTTGACTGACTTCTTGATGAGTTCTTGAAAGAACTTTGCACAGATCAACCTCCCTTGGCTTTCTTCAAAGCTTCTTGAATTAGAACACAGTAGGGTTGAGTCTCCTTTGAAGATGATCTTCAATCAACTTCTGTCTTGAGAATCAGATCTCAATCTGAAACTTACTTTTCAGCCTGGGTCAACAGCTGTTCTTCTTAGAAGGAGCTCTCTATCTCCAACTTCTTTGATCTTCTCTTGAAGGTCTTCTTCTAGTTGTGTTGTTTTTTCAATTCATTGATCACTTATTCGATCCTTTCTGTCGAAGGAGAAAAGTCTATAAATAGTCTTCCTCCAAGGTAACCGGCTGATCCGGTTACTAACAACCTTCTGACAGCTCTGACAGTTGTAGTTGACCGGTTGAAATGGCAGCTGTCAAGTCATCCAGTCACTTCTTGAAATCTCTGTCACTGTCTGAAAGTGTCGAGACAGATAGTCTTTATGTGTCAACACAAATAGACTAAGTGTCGACACAAGTAGACTAAGTGTCGACACTAGCCTTGATGGTGTCGACACAACTCCTTGTGTTGTTGTAACAACTTCTCGACACTGCTTCTTCAGAATGTGTCGACACTGATCCTGTGTGTCGACACAAGCCTTATGTTGAATGTGTCGACACTGATTGAGTGTGTCGACACAAGTACTTCTTCTTCAATACTTAGTTGATTTCTGCTGTGTGTCGACAGAACTCCTTTGTGTCGACACAACTTATTGTGTTGAAACTTGCTAAGTGTCGAAACATCTTCTTTATGTCGACACATGCCTTCATGTGTTGAAACTTTGCTGAGTGTCGACACATCTCCTTGTGTCGATACATTCTTCATGTGTTGAAACTTTGCTGAGTGTCGACACATCTCCTTTGTGTCGACACTTGTACTTAAACTTTGTTGAAGTTCGCTGAGTGTCGACATAGCTTTCTGGTGTCGACACTTTTGATGTCGACAAAGTTTCTCTGGGTGTCGACACTGCTTCTAAGTGTCGACACTGATTATGTAGACAATTCTTCACTGTGTGTCGACACTGCCTGTATGTGTCGACACATTTCTTCTGGTGTCGACTCTGCCTTCCTGGTGTCGACACAATTACTGCAAGTATCGACACAGCTTCTCTAGGTGTCGACACAAGCCTTCATAAGTGTCGACACTTTTCTTCTAGGTGTCGACACATGGACTTAGAAACTTTTCCTGCAATTCTGCAATTACTTAACCTGCACAAATAAGCTCAAAGCACATCAAATACACCTTGATGTATATCATTGAGTAGGGTGAGGCTTCTTCAAATCTGGTACATATATTCCAATGTACCCAACAATCTCCCCCTATTTGGAGAAGTCATAACCCTTAGTCAATGATATACACCATACATAACAAATACTCAATATGATGTATAACAATATTAAATGACAGGGTAAGAACTAAACATGTATAAACAGAACATGTATAAACAATTATCTCAGAACAATAATGTAATAGATTGAACATATAACATTGTTCTTACAACTTCAAACATTTTCATTAATCAAAAGTTTACATAAAGTTAAATGCAAATGATTACAGATTGTAAACTTAAGAAAATTTCTATCATATGGCTGCTCTGGTTCCTTGATAACAATGCCCTTTCCAGATTGAATCTTTGCTTGGACTGGAGCATCATTGTCATCAGCAGGCTTCTTCCCTTTAAGATCTTTCTTTTTCTGTTCTTCAGCCCTTATCTTCTGTCTTTCAAAATAGTGATAAGGCTTAGGGAAATACTTGCTAGGCTCTTATGCATTAGGAGGTAGCTTCCCTAATTTGGCCTTCCTTCTGTATTGTACTATGGCCTCTTGCCTAGCCTCATGTTTCTTCGACTCTTGGTCAGAATACCATTTGCCCCTCTCTATGAAATTATCCTTAGCAGCCTTCCAAGCAGTCAGAATAATATTTCTAGAAGTTGGGCTCCATTGCTCAAAATCTGGTCTTAATTCAGCTTGCTCTCTGAACCTTTTCTTAGATAAATGAGCCTCTTGTTCTTTTAGAACTGCCTCTGGCACAGGTTGTACAACTTTTTCAAGAATAACATTCTGATTACCCTCAAGAGGACTATACATAGACTGTACCTCCTGATGTATCATGTCAAAATCAGCAGGAGTGTATATCACTTGAGCCACTTCAGCGTGCTCTCCTCCAAAGTATGCAGGATTGATGCCAGACTCTGCAACATTATCATCATCACATAAAGGTGGATATTCAAGAGTGGCTCTGATGGAGTTTGAAATCCATTTTGCATGATCAGAGCCGGCTTTGACTAGTACCCTCTCCCCCTTTATGACTTCTCTTCTATATGATCCCTAAGATCATCTTTCTAGAATCTGATTTGAGCATTCAAATAGTTAACTCCATCTTTATAAAAAGGTTTTAACCTTTGGAGCCTGTCAGTAGTAATCTTTTGAGAATCTGCAATAGCAGTGTGAACGGCAAGTAGGCTTTCTTGGAGTTGCTTATCAAACTCAGCTTTGGCAGTAGCACTTTGGGCAGTCTGGGAAGTAGCTAGATTCTTCATTTCAGTGACAATGACATTATGAGAAGCAGTCAGATTATCATTCATTCTTAGCTGATTTTCCAGGACATATCCTTGTTTGACTGCCATGTCATCAACCTGTTTCTTGATGTTCTCTTGATGAGTAGCCAGATAGACCATTACATTTCCTCCTTTATGGAAGCAGTCAGTCATTTCCTTTTTATTTTGATTCACTTCAAATCTTATGGATTTTATGTCTTGAGCTAAGGAAAATTATAGCTCCTTATGGTGCTCATCCATATAAGTTTCCATTGCCTTCCTTTGCTCATCTAGCTTTATTTGCAATGCCACCAACAAAGAACTATAGTCAGTGGTTGGGGCAGGCTGTGGAGCAATTGTCTGTAGTGCTTTCTTGTAAGTCTGGCTTCTTATCTTGAAGACCTGGAACTTCCTTCTTGGCTCTAGCAGCCTCTTCATCCTCTGAAGCAGAAGTACTAGCAATATCTACTCTATCCTTAGGACTAGGATGTAAATCCTTCTCAGTCCTTGGTAGCTCCTCAGTAATTCTTTGCTCCTCAGTCTCTTGTCTAGCAGTATCCTCTACATGCTCCCGCTCAATATTGACCTTCTCCCCCTCAACAGCTGCTCTCTCTCTCTCAAGGTCTGTCTGTATAGATCAGGGAATAGCTCTTCTAATGTAAACTCATGCTGAGGTTGTACAGGAGAATCTCTTATTTCTGGAGCAACTGAGTCTACTCTATCAGCAACTGATGTGTCCTCCATGACAACATCTTGTGGTTCACTATGTAACTGTGTTTGCTGATCATATCAAGTAATGATTCAGTCAAAACTTCATACTCAATAGGGAAATTTAATTGATTAACTTCAGTAATTACCTCTAGAATGGTTTGGGTAGTCTTTTCACTCTCTAATGGAGTTGGCTCATCCACAAGTAGAGGCTCCCCCTGGAGTGGATCCAGGTGAATAGGGCTAGCTGATGTCCTCTGAGCATCTTCTTGTCTTGCAGGTGACTGTCCAGCATTGCCATCCTCTCCATCATCTGAACTAAACCCACTTGCTCCTCTGAGCTACTTGAGGATTCTTGTGCCACAATGGCTGTGTTCTTCTTTTCTTCTGAGGTGTTTCCTTTTTGGAGTTGGTAGTTCCTTTGTCAATACTCTATCCCACCTTGAGAAAATTCTTACATCCATTCTCCTCATGTGTTTATTTTGAACCTGCAGCTTGGTTCATCACTTCAGGAATACTTCCAGCTAAGTATAGACTCAGAATTCTTCCAGATTAGGTTTCTTCAGGCTCTCTTTTATCTTATCAACATAACTACTGACCAATCAGTCTTAAGTTGGAAAATTATCCTTGTCATCAGACTGAACATATGAGCTGAAATTCTATCATGTCCACTAGGCTTGCTTAGTATGACCTTGCCAACTATCTCAGATAAGAACTTGCCCTGTATGTTCATTCCTTTCCTATTGAACACTGATCCAATCTTCAGGTTGAATCAAGTCCACACCATGTTAGTGCTTCCCTTGTCTTTGAAGCAGATACATCTTCCTTTCTTTTGTTCTAGGGAGATGTAGAACTTTTCTTAGAGTCTTATGGGAGACCTTCACTTTGCCCCATGAACTTTGGACTTAATCTTGAGTCCAGATTCATCAAGAGTTCTGCACTCAAGAATTCGAGGACTTCCTTCTTCCAGATCTTGATTGGTTCTGATACAAGGTACTCTAATCCGTCTCGGCAATTTGGGTTACCACACCTTGATTTCAGGTTCCGCGTCATCAAAGGCGTGTCGCAGAGCTCATATCCTTCATTAATGTTCTTTTAGCTTGGGAGCCATTAGGGTTTGAAGAAATTTTGAATTTAGAGAAGAGAGATGTCGACACAAGTTTGGTCTCGAAACTAAGGTGAGCGTGTCGACAAACAATGGGGGAAAACCTATTTATACCTTTCTAGAATTGAAGGTGAAAAGGCGCGTTAACATACTTGAATTGTGTCGACACTGTTGAAAAGTGTCGACACTTACTGCTAATGTCTCGACAACTATGTGTCGACACAAATATAGTCGACAGAATATATGTGTCGACACTTATATATCTCAGCTCGACACTTAGTCGAGACTCTACTAGACTAATTCTATGTAAATCCTAAGTGTCGACACCACCCTGGATGTGTCGACACCTACACTGCATGTGTCGATACTAATTCTCTGAAGTGCCGACACAGACTTCCTAGATGTGTCGACACCATTTCTCTGAAATGTCGACACCAAATCTATGTGTCGACACAGACAACTCTGTGTGTCGACACTATTTTACTTAGCCAATTTTTTGTAAAACTATTCTAAGTTTATCATTCCTAATCAATTTTAAACTTATTGAATTTGGTTTCATCTAAGGGCTTAGTAAAACATATCAGCTAACTAATTATCTGTCTTAATATACTCTAGGGAAATGTCTTCTTTTTCAACATGTTTCTTAGAAAATGGTATTTAATTTCTATGTGCTTAGTCCTACTATGGGAGACAGGATTATTTGCAATAGAAATGGCACTAGTAGAATCACAAAATAAAGGTGTCTATTACTTGACTACCATAATCTTCTAGCTGATGTTGAATCCATAGAAGTTGAGCACAGCAACTTCCTGCAGCCACATACTCTGATTCTGCTGTGGAGATAGCCAATTTGTTTGTTTCTTGCTACTCCATGACACCAGCCTTCCACCTAGAAATTGACAGGTTCCTGTGGTACTTTTCCTATCTTCCTTGCAGCCTGCAAAATCTCCATCTGAAAACCTGTCAGTTCAAAATCTCCATTCCTAGGGTACCAAAGGCCTAGATAAGGAGTGCCCTTAAGATATCTCAAAATTCTTTTGACTGCTGTCAAATGAGATTCTTTAGGGCAAGCTTGGTACTAGCACAGACACATGTAGCATACATGATATCTGGTCTACTAGTAGTCAAATACAGTAGTGAGCCAACTATCCCTCTATACAAAGTTTCATCTACATGTTTCCCTGCATCATCTTTGCTTAGAGACATGCTTGACCCATAAGAGTTTTCATGGTAGTGGATGATTCCATACCATACTTCCTTATCAATTCTAGGGTGAACTTAGACTGGCATATGGATAATCATCTTCAGTCTGTCTAACTGGGAGACCAAAAAGAACTTAAGTTCCCCATACTGCTCATTTCAAATTGTCCTTGCATATGGATAATCCATCTTCAGCTGTCTAATGCGTGACTCGAGAAGACGGACACGCTCCGCCACAAGTCCACGACTAACATGCAGTCCGCCCAGTAAATAGGGACTCGGCGGATAGCGGACACACTGAACTTGTCACTGAATGTGACCAAGTCCAGAAACCCCAAGAGCAAGCGCGGTCGACGGACAAGGCCAGTCCGTGCCCCAAAGAAGATCTCCAAACTACCATCAGAAGGCAGATTTGAAGCTACTTGCACAGCTGCCAAGACATCGACCACCTGCCAGACTTCAACACCATCCGCGCAGTTCCTCCATAGCACCTAACACCTGCTGCAACACCAGAACTTGGCAAAGGCCATAACCGAACTCCAAGGCTAGTCCGCAACAGCGGACACCGCAGACTCACCAGTCCGCAAAGCCTCCAGCAGATAGACCACCCAATCCGCCGGTTAACACAAGCTTGCAAATCTACAAGGCCGCAGAACAAACTAAGCACAGCCTACAGCCCGCGAACTACAGTCCGCTCAGGCTGCTTCACAAGAATCCTACCATCCTTGGCCAAAGGACAACCAGGCCGCACAGCAGATCGCTCAGGCCGCACACCAGGCCGCTCAGGCCGCACAGGCTGCTCAACAGCCAAGCCACCAAGATAGCCACCACCCAGGCCGCAACCAGCAGTCCGCCCAGGCCGTAGACTCAGACCGCTCAGGCCGCACAGTCCGCCCGGCCTGCCCATCACCCACTTCCACTTCAGAAATTTCAACACTCCCCCTTGAAGTGAGAAGTGGTGATCAAGCCTAGCAAGCTTCGTAACCGCTGAAATGACCCCTTTGACAGCGACTTCGTGATGATGTCAGCAAGATTATCTTCACTCCAAACATGCCCGACCAGAAGAGATCCCTCCAACACCTTCTCCCTTATGAAGTGGTGCTCGATCTCAATATGCTTGGTCCTTGCGTGACACACTAGATTGTTTACCAGTTTGAGAGCACTCTCATTGTCACCTCGGAGCAAAGTAGGCCCTTGCACTTCTTCATGAACATCCTCTACAAGCCTCCTTAACCAGATGGCTTCCCGAGTAGCCAAGGCCGGAGCCTTATACTCAGCTTCCGTAGTAGACACGAACACAGAGTCCTGCTTCTTGCTACACCACGAAATGCAAGCTGATCCACAAGTGAACACATAACCCAAAGTTGATCTCCGATCATCCGAGTCACCACCATAATCAGCATCTGTGTACCCAAGCAAAACAAAGTCCGCATCCTACTATAGAGGAGTCCCATATCAGAAGTTTTCTTGACATACTTCAAAATGTTCTTTGCCGCCAGCAGACGAGACTTCCTTTCTTCAGCCATAAACAGACTTACTCGACCAACATCGTAAGCAATGTGTGGCCTTGTAATCGTTAAGTAGATCAAGCTCCCTGATGAAGTAAAAATACGCATTTTGTGTACATTATTTAGTCGTTTTCATTTATTTCGTCATTTTTACTTGTTTTTGTTTAATAAAATGCTCCTTTATTGTAAATATTTTCCTAACTTGTTTTATTTTATTTTCAGAAAAAATCAAAAGTCTGCACAAAACAGTCAAGTCACGCCGTGTACTATTGGTCACGACCGTGACCAGGGCGTGATACGTCAAATTCCCGAGAAATGAACAAATTTTGAAGAAATTGCTTGACACGCCCGGTCACACGCCCGTGACATGACCCGTGTCCAGCGCTCGACGTTTTCCGCTCGACGATTTTTGCGCTCGCCGATTTCCGCTCGACGATCGTCGAACACCCGTCACGCCCGTGATCTGGGGCGTGACCGCTCCATCAAGCTCGATGAAATGTTCCGCTCGACGATCCTCCGCTAGACGATTTACCATTCGTCGAAACCTCTACGACATGCCCAGAGTCACGCCCGTGACCTAGGGCGTGACTCCCTTTGCCGCTCGACGATTTTGCCTCTCGACGACTTTCCGCTCGACGATCTTCGAACCCCCGACACGCCCAGATTCACGCCGTGACCTGGGGCGTGACTTCTACACCTGGCCGACAAGACCCGTGCGATGACTTTTGACGCACCGCGCCCAGATCCACCTCCTCGATACGCCCACCGTCACGCCCATGACCCGGGGCGTGACCGCTGCATGACCGACACCTGTCCAGCCCGAAGTCCACTTTCCCGTCAAATCGACGACCACCATCAGGAATAGTGCTGACATGCCCCCTGACACGCCCGTGTCAGAGGGCGTATCACGTGAAATTTTTCTCTATAAATACTGTCTTCTGCTTGTAATCATTTCCCCTTTTGGATCCATTTTGTATAGGGGAGGTGCTGCCTAGATGATTTTCAAGCCTTGTAATGGAATTTTCTTGCTCTCTCTCTCTTTTGTTGTAGTTTTAACTTTGTAATCCTCTTTCAGTTTTAATACATATGTAGTTTGTTTTCCATATCAATGCTTTGGATATCATCTTTGTGCCCACTCTTATGCAATCTTATTTTCTTCTTTGTTTCTACTTTGTTTTCTTTCTTTAAAAAGTGTGTGTGTGTGCGCATGAGAGTAAATGTTATGTTTTCATTTTTATTGTTAAGTACTTTTTTTATTAGCTTTTCATCTTATGCCCCTTGACTTGACTTTCTTTATAGTAGTTATATTATTTTTTGTTCTAACATTCATCCTTATGAAACTATAAAAACGATCATAAAGTGGTTTATGATTTTTTACTTAGTCTTTTTAGATCGCAAAACTTTTCGTTCTTTCCCTTTCTTCCACGTTTTAAGCGTTTTTATAGCATTATAAGAATTGATAAGTAGTTATTTAAATTTTTCAAACACTTTCATTTTCGCTTTGATTTAAAAATCCATTTTGTTCGTTTAATTTTTCTGTTCTATTTTTACGCATTTCTACGAATTCTAGCAAAAAGGTCAGTCGTTTTAAATTTGATTTAGTTTTTTTTTAATTAGTTGTGTGGCAGCAGCCCTTTTAAGGTCTTAAAGAGCGGGATGCTTTTATTTCATGTCATGTGTGGAGTGGTTTACTTTCCTGCAGTGTGTGTGTCACTTTATGTAACGAGGTGCAAGGCGTACTTTCTATGAGGTGTGCGTGTGTGCATTTATAGGCCTACCAGGCGTCCATTTCCTTTCCCCCACTTGTAGTAGGCCTTTCATTTACCCGCCTGCAGGCCATGCACTTCAACCCTCTCCATTAAGTAGGCTTGTTGTTTATTTTCGGCTTATTGCTTCCAGACCTCCTTTCTTAATGATATTCACACTCCGTCCCTCATCACCTAGCTTAGCAATAAAAAGAGCCTTAACAAATAAAAAGCAAATCATTAAATCTAATTAATTAGAA
>CM077156.1:115643414-115930636 GCA_039583875.1 Platanthera guangdongensis
GATTTTGATAATCAGTCTTCAACAATTGAAACATGCATCTTTTTGATGTGCAGATTTCTATGGTTTGGTGCTTGAAGTCTATAATAATATGAAGTGTAGTTAAAATTGTAAAAAAGCTAGCATGCCATCAAATCATGTGTCAAGGATAGCCCCACGCCACTCACCACGGAGATAAGTCTTCATGAGCATTATGAGGATGAGCTCCTTGTCAAAATAATCATTTTGATCTTGTGCAAACAATAAACCTTAAGCTTAGTGTCCTTGTTCTAGTCTTGGTATAGTAGATGGAAATGTGCGTGATTTTTCACTCTATTTCTCTCATGATATCATATTGAATTATTGAGATAAAATATGTACTAAATGTTAGTTTTACTTGACATTTTTCTTTTGATACTACACGTACACATGTCATTGCTCTATCTAACGCTTCCAAGCATAAGAATTGGACTGAAACTGCATTATATATTTACAGCACATAGGTACTAGTACACGATTGAAAGTTTTGATTTCAAGAACAACTAATCACCTAGAGGGGGTGAATAGGTCCAATTCCAAAACTTAGGCAACTAATCGATTAAAAAACATAGCACAACAATCAATACCAGTGATGAGTCCACTTTATATACCTATTTTCGGACTCATCTGGGCTAGTTTTCACGCGTTTGCACTTCACTTTTATTTCTATATCGTTCATATTTCATCTTATCTTTATTGTCATAGGAAGTGCACATTTATGTCCGTGGTTGTGTAGTTTGTTACTTTTATTGTTTGTACTCCTTTTTGTGTGATTGCCTGGAATGTATGCCCACATATCAGTTTTTTTGATTGGTTTTTCCTTTCGGTACAGGGGTCGTGTGCATGTTCTGCATGGTTGTTGGAACAGGAATACTGCGCACGATCATGGGATCTAATGCGCACGACCACTGGTCATGCACCCCTGATCGTGCGCACGACCACTGGTCATGCACCCCTGATCGTGCGCACTACTCTCCATTTTCTAGAATCATCCTGGGGTAAGCGCACGACCACTAGACACAGTGCGCACGACCACCGATCGTGCGCCACTGATCGTGTGCATTAATTCCTCTTTTCTGGAGTCCTGTCTGGGGTAATCGCACGACCATTGGACTTAGTGCGCACGACCACTGGTCGTGCGCCACTGTTCGTGCGCATTATCCCAGTTCTTCTTCCTATCCTGCAATGCCAGTGCGCACGATCACTGGACATAGTGCGCACGACCACTGGTCGTGCGCCCGTGATCTTGCGCATTGTTCATTTCTGCTTTGTATAAATAGTGCAGGTCTCGCCCTAATTCGAGAGACGATCCGGAGCTCGACATTTCTCCGCCGTTTTCCGCCTTCTCCATCATTCCCCTTCATCTTCCACACTAGGGAGGTGCTCCGGGCAAGCTTTCACCGCCAAATCCAAGCCGGAGCTTCCTCTCGGCCTCCTCCATCATCTCTTGTGTCCATTTCAAGCTTCAATGCCATAGCCATCAAGCAAATGGAATCTTGCAACTTTTGTCCGCTATCGTGACACGAAGAAGACGGGCCATTGGAAGGTGGTGACAGCCCTTCTCTACCCCGGATGCAGTTGAGGACCGAGCTTGGACGCGGATTGACAACCCGACGATTCCAACCGTGACTCCTCAGCAAGACTTCGGATTCGGTCGATCTCTTGACTTGTTCTTCCTTTGTTGCTGTTTATGTGTTAATGTAAACCTTATTTATAGATGATGTGTGCTTATTTGTAAAACATTTTTATACAATCATGTCTATGTGATTTTGTATTTTCGTTATTTGCTTGAGGTGCGCCATATTCCATCCCCCTCCATCCCCTCCCTTGCCGCACTAGCAATTGCTAGTGGCGTGCATAGCGAAGAGGTGCTCACGACCCTCATTCCGCCGTTCTAACCACCTCATCCGCAAGCCAACTCGCCCATCCGCCTAGTGATTCGGTGCATAGCGGCCTAACTAGTCTTCCATCCCGCCTGGCGAAGCATCGCATAGCGGCGTTACATAGGAGTAGTTGATAGCCTTTTATTTTCTGTTTCCGCAAATATAAAAAAAAAACCCCTTAGTTAGCTCCGACCTAAGGACTTCAATCTCAAGTCCTCCTCGAAATTAACTCCACCTTACTGTGTTCCTTGAGAGATTGATACTTGGGAAAACTCGCTCATTTTATATTACTTGTGCGACCGGTTCACTGCCGTGATCTTAAGCATCAAGTTTTTGGCGCCGTTGCCGGGGAACACAGTTGTGTGAGTTTTTGGAGAGGGAGATAAAAGATTGAAGCCCTTTTCCATTTGTGCATATCATTTTTTTTCTTACTTGCTTTGGTTATTAGAATTTTTATTTTGCTTATTTCTTTTTGCCCTTCTCTGATTTTTGATTTAGATAGCAGATCCATGCTATTTTTATTTTAGCTGTGTAGTACTTTTTCAGCAATTATTTTTGTTCGCGATGGATCCTGATGCTGAGTGCCGTCTACTTGACACTTTGCGCTAATCCATCAATGTCATTGCTGTTATGAATGTTGAGTATTGCATTCGGTGTTTGTTATGTCAAGGTGTGGGCCACATGTTGAAGGATTGCCCTCGTTTGTGCAAGCCTTCCCCCTCTGAGGGCGTGTGCACAACAACCTCCCATTCGCAGAAGACTGTTGTGGACAGGCCTACCAGGGTGTTGCCTGGCCCATACACGGACATAACGCACTTTGCTCGTTCTTTACCCGTTGAGATTACCGAAGAATCTCTAGCCGCGTACAACTCTTTCATGGGTCCCTCGATCCCTTTTTACGAGCTTCCCTTGAGTGATGATGATCACTCTGGTGTTAGCCAAGAAAAAGAGGAGCAGGAACTCATGGACGCTCTTGTATGGGACGATGAGATTGTTCCGGTCGTCGAAGGGGTGGCGTCTGCGAATGACTGTGCGAGGGGGCCTGCTCATTCAGTGCTTGATTTTGAGAGCAGCCTTGGCCCTCCGCAATTTTTGCCGGATTGTGATATTCCTTTTTAGTGTGAGTCGGTTGATGATGTCGTGATTGTGGATGATTCGGTGCCCGAGGTTGCGCCGAAGTGGGATGATGATTCCTCTATCTCCGACGGAGAAGGTGGATCTTCGGAACACTTTTACGCACCCCAGTGGGATGAGGAATATCCCCTTTCCGATATGGAGGTTTGCACCTCCTTATTGAATGAGGCCATTCCTCTAACCACCGCGGACCTCGAGTTCTCGGATTCCCCTCGGTACGACTCATATGACACCGACAGTGATCTATGCTTGGATCCTACTGAGAGTGACATCGGGATCACTCTCCCATTTTTTGATTATTTTAGTTATTCGTCACCTTTATTTCTTGATCCCTCTTCTCTATCTGAGCCTGTGCAGGCTGAGTCTCCATGGGTATGCTGGGATGATGATGAGCCTGGTGTTCTTGTCGTTGTCATCACACCCTGCACACCTGTGGTTGACAATGCCTTGCTAGGCGAGGATACTTTTTGTGATAAGATGAGTGAGGACCAGGCCTCTTTCTCATCCTATTTCCTATTTCCTCTGCCTGCGAGGAGCAGGTATGATTATTTAGGCAGAGGGGTAACTGTTCTATCGCCGTATCGGTACCCGTTATCGAAACGGATATTGGAACAGTTACCTGTGCATTTTTCATTTCATAGGCCCATTAGCTAGAACCTTTTCGTAGCTGAATAAGTCGTGCTGGGAGGACAATAACCCCAGTACTTATCTTTCATTTTCTACATTTTTTTTTCTTGTCTATTTTAGTTTTAGCATTTCTTTTTGTATATTTTGTTTTGTTTTTGCGGTGCTCACCCCTACAGGTATTCATGGCAAATCGCATTGGCGTGGTTATGATTCTTCGTATGGCAGGCCTGCTTCAGGTTTCCACGCGCCTTCTAGTATGCTCACTAGCTGAGCATTGGGTAACCTCTTCCCTTAGCTCTTTTTGAGTTCAATTTCTATAACATCTGTTGTGTAGTTTAGTTTAAGTCTGGGGGAGAGATTTGTTACCTTTTGCACGCACACATTCCTTGTGCATACTGGAAGCCTTTATTGTTTTATTTTGATTAGTTCATTTCATCCCACACCACTGCACCCACATGAGCGCGTGCTTAGAGTTTTGCGTGCTGCGAGTTAAACTCGTTCCTTTTGTATGATTTGGGAAAATTATGGTGCTAACATAGGATTGTGAGACAGAGTAAAATGTTGACCTTGCTGTGCTCCTAGTCAACTGCTCTCGTCTCGTATAGAAATTAGAGTAGATTTAATTTTTCTATATGCTTTTAGTTTTATATTTTTCTAATTGCGTAAATACTTTTTATTCTACTCAAAAATTGGTGAATCCGGTGTGAATACGACGGTAGCTTAGGGATGTGTGTAGACGGCCGTTAGTTTTGTATTGCTCGAGTCGGGAGGATGGATAGTCTTTCTCGTTGGCTAAGAACTTGCCCCAAGCTATTCTTGAAGCATGGGTATAGGTTAGTTCACTCGCATGAGTGTGATGTAGGCCATCATTTTGGCCCGGTTGAGCTTTGTACCATTCCTAACGTCTTATCCTCGCTAGCAACGTTGTGTCTACCCCTTCTTTTTATTCAGCTCCACCATGATTTCACCAAAGCCTCATAGCCAATCCTAGTCTCACACCCAAGTCGAGTTTAGTGTTTTATATTTTCTTGTTGGGATGTGATGTGGTGTTATTATTTGTGAATATGTGGATGTGCTCCAAAGCTTATATTTGCTGAAATTGTTAAAAGAGAAGTAATTTGAAAAAGAAAAAGAAAAGTTAAAAAAAAATTGATGTTACTTGTGAAAAAGTGAAAAGAAAAAGTATAATTGAAAATCCTATTTGAGTTGTGATTATTTTTGGAGTAGGCGGTGCACACACCCATATGTTAAAAGTTAAGTTTGGGGGTGTGGTGTACCCGCATATATTTTGGTTAGCTGTTGGATTCTTTCTTTGATAAGCTCATTTGGGTTAGGTGCATAGCCTTTCTTTTTTATCTTTGTTTACCTACCGAAACCCAAGCCCCATCTCTTCACCTAAAGTCCTACTGATTCGTGTGTGAACCAAACCAGTGTCGTGGAGAGAATGCGAAAGGGCAAGCATATGATCACCGACATTGGTGGATTCCTTTGGAGGTTATCCTGAGCCCTGATCTTTGGCAATGCTCGCCTAGCGATTAGTCTACTTTCTCCCTACGCATGACCGGATGATTCACCGTGATTCCATTTTTGAGTAATAATAAAATGTTGATACGCATTGTGAAAAATATAAACTATTTTGCATACTTAGAAATTTCTTCTATTATATTTTTACGCGTGCGAGCATGCGACTTCGCAGGTACTCCATATCGTAATTTCTTTGTTAACTAGTAATTTTACCTATTTGCTTAGATTTTGTTTGCTCGGGACGCGCAAACAATTAAGTCTGGGGGTGTGATGAGTCCACTTTATATACCTATTTTCGGACTCATCTGGGCTAGTTTTCACGCGTTTGCACTTCACTTTTAGTTCTATATCGTTCATATTTCATCTTATCTTTATTGTCATAGGAAGTGCACATTTATGTCCGTGGTTGTGTAGTTTGTTACTTTTATTGTTTGTACTCCTTTTGTGATTGCCTGGAATGTCTGCACATATCAGTGATTGGTTTTTCCTTTCGGTACAGGCGTTTCGGGATGGTTGTAGAATAGGAATACTGCACACGATCATGGGATCTAATGCGCACGACCACTGGTCATGCTCCCCTGTTCGTGTGCACTACTCTCCATTTTCTAGAATCAGTCTGGGGTAAGCGCACGACCACTGGACACAGTGCGCATGCCCACCGGTCGTGCGCCACTAATCGTGTGCATTGATTCCTCTTTTCTGGAGTCCTGTCTGGGGTAATCGCACGACCATTGGACTTAGTGCGCACGACCACTGGTCGTGCGCCACTGTTCGTGCGTGTTATCCCAGTTCTTCTTCCTATCCTGCCATGCCAGTGCGCACTATCACTGGACATAGTGCACACGACCACTGGTCGTGCGCCCGTGATCGTGTGTATTGTTCATTTCTGCTTTGTATAAATAGTGCAGGTCTCGCCCTAATTCGAGAGACGATCCGGAGCTCGACATTTCTCCGCCGTTTTCCGCCTTCTCCGTCGTTCCCCTTCATCTTCCACCCTAGGGAGGTGCTCCGGGCAAGCTTTCACCGCCAAATCCAAGCCAGAGCTTCCTCTTGGCCTCCTAAATCATCTCTTGGGTTCATTTCAAGCTACAACGCCATAGCCATCAAGCAAAGGGAAGCTTGCAACTTTCGTCCGCTATCGTGACACGAAGAAGATGGGCCATTGGAAGGTGGTGACAGCCCTTCTCTACCCCGGACGCAATTGAGGACCGATCTTGGACGCGGATTGACAACCCGACGATTCCAACTGTGACTCCTCATCAAGACTTCGGATTCGGTCGATCTCTTGACTTGTTCTTCCTTTGTTGTTGTTGTTGTTTATGTGTTGTTGTAAACCTTATTTATAGATGATGTGTGCTTATTTGTAAAATGTTTTTATACAATCATGTCTATGTGATTTTGTATTTTCGTTATTTGCTTGAGGTGCGACATATTCCATCCACCATCCATCCACCCTTGCCGCACTAGCAATTGCTAGTGACGTGCATAGCGAAGAGGTGCTCACGACCCTCATTCCGCCGTTCTAACCACCTCATCCGCAAGCCTACTCGCCCATCCGCCTAGTGATTCGGTGAATAGCGACCCGACTAGTCTTCCATCCCGCCTGGCGAAGCATCGCATAGCGGCATTACATAGGAGTAGTTGATAGCCTTTTATTTTCTGTTTCCGCAAACATCAAAAAAACCCCCCCTTGGTTAGCTCCGACCTAAGGACTTCAATCTCAAGTCCTCCTCGAAATTAACTCCACCTTACTGTGTTCCTTGAGAGATCGATACTTGGGAAAACTCGCCCATTTTATATTACTTGTGCGACCGGTTCACTGTCGTGATCTTACGCATCAACCAGCACAGCATAGTACGCAGAATTTATAGTGGTTCCCAAATTGTTGGGTACATCCACTTTCCCCCTTCGCCTATCTATCAGTATACTAGATTTGGCCAAACTTCCTTCTATCTTTCTCATATCCTCAGATCTTTTAGCTCAGATCCCAACCGACTCCTACAACTCAGGCACAAGCCCTACCACTCAGATCACCAAGATCCTACAGCTCAAGTTTTTCCTAAGGACTCTACCTGAGAGTGACTCCACACTCATACAGCTCAGGCAATACTGCCCTACCTCAGTGTGAATCCACACGCCTACAACTCAGGCAACTCCTGCCCCAACTCAGCATTTATAACACATGCTTACAACTCAGGCCTTAGCCTTACCACTCAGATTCAGAATGATGTTGAATTACAGACACTGGAGAAAATTCTTTATGCCTGTCTACCTGGACTGAGAAAATATCAGCCCTTCCTTCTTCTTTGATCCAGCAAATTGATCTTCAGATTCTGGCTCGGCTTGGATTTGGAAGATAACTTCAGCTAGGGAACACCTAGGCTGATTCGTCTCTCTCAGAGGAATACTCTGATCGTACTGGAGTGGATATTGATTACACCAGCAAACACAGAAGCCCTTTAGATTAGATCTTGAAGTTCTAGGCTCCTGCAACAATGGCGGATGAAGACGACGAACTCCGCTTCTCGTTTTTTATTCAGAGATTAATCCAATTAATTCCTTCTTATCGTTCTTCAGATATCTTCTGCTATTTATAATCCCGTCACATTAGTGAGATGATCGACATGTGTCTCATTTTTAATGGTGGTTAAAACCTCAACTCTATTAACATGAGATCCACTATAGATTGGCGGAGACGTGTAACGACTCCATCCGTTCATATAACATATAATAGAAGGTCCGGGCGGGGCCCCACACCATATGCGACAAAACAGGTAGGGAAGTTACAAGTTAATACCACAACACAATCACATCCTAACCCAGAGAATGCTAGCGGAAGATTTAACAATAAACTTGAACTCCAACCATGAATGTCCATTGTATATATCATCTCTCGAAGGAATGTCTACAAATACACATCGTTTTGGCCTTGCAGTTACTCTTTACAATAGTGTGGATTTCAAACATCGGCGCGCAGGCCGACCACACATGAACAAAACACAGTATTCATTGCTTAGCCTTCAAGGGCTAGCAGCAGCAGCAGCAGGGACTTCAGCCCTTATGTGTCTCACTTGGCTCTCCAGCACCTGTACAAGGACAACCCACCAAACAATGGAAAACAAGGCAACGATTAGCATTCAGCTGACTAATTTATAACGTCCCTACCCCTTTCCCGATGCAGTGAAATTCCTTCACTGCAGGCATAACGATTCATAGGCAGATATATAAATATCACACATTGTGCTCTCACGCACAAACAATCCATCACAACCGTCAGCCACGCGGCCCGACGATCCGTGCACTCAGGTCACATTCTTGGTGTACTGGCGAACTAGGGTCCTACCACAGTCCCAACGGTAAAATTGAGCATTTAGTCTTTCTGGCGCGCAGTCCTAAGACTCTCATTATGCGCTCCAACTGACTGCACTTTTAGGTATTCAAGTCGAATGGACATAATGCAGGTACGGATTAGCCACCCCCCGTTGCTCAAGTTAACTTGCCATCACCGAATACCAACGTACTTGAGGCTAAATTTAAGGTGCGGGTCGGTTTCACCTTTCATGTTCAGCACGAGGCCTTTTCAAGAGCTCATCAAGCTCATAATAGCCATAATGTCCACCAAGGACTGGCTTCACAATAGCCACAATGTCCACCACGGACTGACTTCACAATAGCCACAATGTCCACCACGGGCTGGCTTCATAATAGCCACAATGTCCACCACGGACTGGCTTCACAATCAATAAGGGGAGTTCATGCTAGTGTCCGTCATGATCGCTTAGCGGGTTCTGCAGAACTCACTTTCTGCACACAACTACGCCCAAATACTGCAGCATCCTGCAGTGCCAGAAAACTGGTCTTGCCATAGCACACAGCACAAGCATCACAATGATATTTTCCTGGACTACCACTCCAGTACTTCATGCTACTGCTCTTCACAGGTCCAGCCCTTCGACCCGACAAACTAAACGTTTAACCGCGGAGTCTTCTCCGGTTTACAAATGCAACATAACCAATCCAGACCAACCTGTCCAGATGGGCTTCACACATCATGCCTATTTCATACTACATATTTCCAGATCTATATGCAAAACTATTGGGGATTCCAAGAATCAACCCAAGGAAATCCCTTCACAATACACCCTCTGGTGGGGGAAATCCATGCACATGCCAAAAAGGACTTAACATGTCCAAGAAGGAAGATCGTTACCCTTGATGACCTCTTTGTAGCCATGGAAATCTAGCCAGCTGGAAAGCACCGCAGCGGCCTTACCTCCACATATCTGGCCTTAGACCTTAGGTCGGAACTCTAAAGCTCCACCGGCAGTCGGATCCCTTCTTCTTCTCCTCCTCCTCCTCCTCGCTCTCCCTTCTCTCTAACTCTTTTAGAAAGAGAATGGCCAAAAGAAATGTGAGACTTATCTTCTCAATTTCGGCCTTAAAGCAGCAAGGAGAAACCTGGGCCATCAGATCCCATAGGAAGGAAACGAACGACTACAAAATTTCCTGAAAACAGCTATTTCGGGTCTGACACGCCCTGTGACACGCCCGCGTCACGGGGCGTGTACCTTTAGCGGCACACAAACCGACTTATCCAGAACAGGACATGGCCATGTGACACGCCCGTGTCATATGGCTGACACGCCCGTGTCACATGGCTGACACGCCCGTGTCTAGCTCTCGAGACCCACTCGAGACCTACTCGAGACAATCACTCGAATAATTGGTCAGGACATGCTCGTGTCACATGGCTGACACGACTGTGTCCCACCCATACTCGAGATTTTTACGACCTACTCGAGACACCCCCCCGAGATCCACGAGTAGACATAGAGCAGGACACGGCCATCTGACACGCCCGTGTCATAGGCCGTGTTCTCTCTTCTCTCGAGAATTCATCGAGCTCCTACTCGACTGGAGTTCATTGACCAGAGGAGGACATGCCCTCGGACACGCACTCTGACATGCCCGTGTCGCATGACGTGTTCCCTCTTGAGAACTCGTCGAGTGCATTTCGTCGAGCACTCGACAGGCTGCTCAACCGAGCAGGACACGGTCTGTGACACGCCCGTATCCCAGGCCGTGTTGCCCAGTCTGAACCCAAATTTGGGATTTGGGGTGTTACAACCCTCCCCTCCATACAAGAAATTTCATCCCGAAATTTGCACACAGTAAGGAAACGAAAGCAAGATGTGAAATCTCCATAAAATGTCTATTACAACAAAGGGGTACACTGGACACTAGTTTACACAAATAGCTCGGGAAATTCAGCTCGCATGATCTGCTCTCGCTCCCATGTTAGCTCCTCACGACCATAGTTGTCCCACCGGACTTTGACCATCCCGATTGTTTTGTTCCGAAACTGTTTATCGGCTCGATACTCGATCCGAATGGGCCTAACCTTCGTCGTTAGCACATACTCAACCGACACACGATCATTCTCGATCGCTTGAGCTGGATCTTTGATGGCTTTCCGCAGCATAGATATGTGAAACACATCATATAATCTACTCAATTCTACCGAAAGAGCTAGCCTATAGGCAGCTTGCCCAACTCGCTCCACCACTTCAAATGGACCAAGATATCTCGTACTCAGCTTTTTTAGATGTCGAATCCTGGACACGCCTTTGAAGGGTTTGATCTTCAAATATACCCAATCACCCACCATGAACTCCACATTCCAGTGTTTGACATTGTAGTATTATGCTTGTCGATCCTGGGCTATCAGTAGCCTCTCCCAAATAGCGCGTATTGTCGAGTTAGCTTCATTGACTTCTTTACGCTTATAGAGTTTGGACTCGCCTGCTTCTGCCCAAGCTAACGGTGTACGACATTTACGACCATACAAAGCTTCAAACGGTGCCATCCCGATGCTCGCTTGGTAGCTATTGTTGTAGGCGAACTCCACCAAATAGAGATGATCTTCCCATCTCTTACCAAAATCCAAGGCGCACATTCGAAGCATATCCTCCATTGTTCTGTTGGTCCTCTCAGTTTGGCCATCCGTTTGGGGATGAAAGGCCGTACTGAACGTCAACTTTGTTCCCAACAATTGATGGATTAGCCTCCAATCGTTCGATGTAAATCGCCCATCACGGTCACTCACGATGCTACGGGGAACACCGTGCAGCCGTACGATTTGCTCCACATAGAGCTTCGCCAAACTTTTCACAGAATCGTCCCACTTGTTCGGAAGGAAGTGAGCTACTTTTGTCAACCGGTCTACAATCACCCAGATTGAATCATTCCCGCATTGATATCTTGGCAACCGGTGCACGAAATCCATTGAAATATCATCAAACTTCCATTCCAGAATCGGTAACGACTTCAAGAAACCTCCTTGCTTCTGGCATTCTGCTTTCACCAAAGCACAAGTTTGGCATTTCGCCACATAATGAGCTATGTCTTTCTTTAGTCATGGCCACAAGAACAACTTTTTCTTATCCTTGAACATCTTTGTACTCCCAGGGTGAATTGAGTATTTTGTAAAGTGCACTTCATACATCAATTCTTCTCTCAACTTACCGCTACTCGGGACGCACAAACGACCCTCTTCCCGCAAAAGGCTGTCATACCAAGAGAATTGGCCATCTAGCCCATCTTTTGCATAGCGTTGGAGACTTTCATCCAGCTCCGTTGCTCATTGAATCCTGTCTGCAAGGTCATATTGTACCTCCGTCCAGTTTAAGCATGCATAGGCTGTGGAATTCTTATCAACACAAGAAATCTCTAACGCTTCTAACTCCTGGATCAGACCTTCATCATGCATCTGCAACCAATTTGCCCTTCCCGGAGTTCTACGACTCAAGGCATCAGCGACCACGTTTCCCTTCCCGGGACTATAATGAATATCAAAGGTGTAGTCCCCAAGGAACTCTATCCACCTTCGTTGTCGCATATTCAGATCCTTCTGATACAACAAGTACTTTAGGATCTTATGGTCCGTAAAGATATCCACTTTTACGACATTAAGATAATGTCGTCATAACTTAAGTGCAAAGATTACCGTCGCCAACTCCAAGTCGTGGACGGGATAATTTCGCTCATGAACTTTCAACTGGCGTGAGCCATAAGCAATCACCTTTCCAAATTACAGAAGAACGCAGCCTAAGCCGCTCCCTGAAGCATCACTATAGATCTCATAGCTGTTTGTACCACATGGCGATGTCAACACAAGCGCCATGGTCAAATGACTATTTAGCTCTTCAAAAGCTCGTATGCACTCTGTCATCCAAACAAACTTCTGATCCTTCCTCATCAATGTGGTCAGAGGCAAAGCGATCCGCGAGAAGTTTTCTACAAAACGTCTGTAGTAGCCTACCAGTCCAAGGAAACTCCTGACCTCGGCCACCGAAGATAACACCGGCCACTCCTGAATGGCTTTTATCTTTGACGGATCCACTGTTATGCCCTCTCCACTTACCACATGGCCAAGAAAAGCCACCGACGATAGCCAAAACTCACACTTTGAGAACTTGGCATAGAGCTTATTCCTCCACAAGGTATGTAATACCAACCGCAAGTGGTTTGCATGATCAGCTTCCGATTGAGAGTACACCAAAATATCATCAATGAATACAATCAAAACAAGTCCAAGTACTCTCGGAATGTTCGGTGCATTAGGTCCATGAATACCGATGGCGCATTACATATCCTAAACAGCATTACTGTGAACTCATAATGACAATATCGTGTTCCAAATGAGGTCTTGGGAATGTCACCTTACCGAATCCTCAACTGATAATATCCAGATTTCAAATCCAATTTAGAATAGACGGTTGATCCCACTAGCTGATCGAACAATTCATCTATCCTTGAATCAGATACTTGTTCTTCTCTGTCAGCTTATTCAATTCACGATGATCAATACATAACCGCAAAACACCTTCTTTCTTTTTCACAAACAGAACAGGTGCGCTCCAAGGTGACATACTTGGGCGTATATATCCCTGCTCCAGCAACTCTTGCAATTATACTTTCAATTCAGCCATTTCCTTTGGCGCGACGCGATATTGCGAGCAGGCCACAGGTTTCACACTAAGCACCAACTCAATTGTGAAGTCAATCTCCCACAGGGGTGGTAGCCCAGGAAGATCCTTAGGAAACACATCCGCAAACTCCGATACAACCGGAACATCACTCACATTGGCCTTTGGCTCAACAGCCTGAATCAGCGTGAAGAATAACTACGCGCACTTCCGAAGAGCATTAACGACTTGGAGTGCAGCATCAAGGTCCTGCTCACTCCTCGCATACCAATGAACTTAGTCTCAAGCTCGGTATTTTGGCCCAGTGTGATCTCTTTTGACTTGCAATCAATAAAGGCATGCTGCTCCACAAGCCAGTCCATACCAAAGATCACATCAAATTCCGATATCGGCTGCACAGATGCATTCAAACAGAAATCTCGACTTCCTATTTGAACCGCCACATCGCAAGCCCTACCCGCAAGCATCAAACAACCATTCGGTAATAACACATTTATGTTATCTGTCTTCACATGACTAAGTACTCCAATTCGAGCTACAAAGTCCGTAGACAGAAATAAATGTGAAGCACCCGTATCAAAGAGTGCCCTCACCAGCGTGTTTCGAATCATAACAAAGCCTGTGTCAACCACATCACACACAAGCTACACACAAAACATGCAATAGGAAAAGCAATCAATAACTTAACTCGCACCTGTGACGACGTCACTTTGCTTTATGGCCTCCTGCTGGCCAAGGATATAGACTCGGGGTTGTGCCTGGGATGAAGAGGACTCCACCACTGTCTTTCCCTTCTCAGCATAAGACGCACCCGTCTTATTTTCACCCTTTGGTAGAGCAACCCGACAGTCACGAGCTATATGCCAACTCTTCCACAAGTAAATCAAGTACGAGTCTCTGGCCTCGAAGTGGCCCCCGACAGAACTGTTGAAGGAGCTTGCCCAGAAGGCTTGGACCTCTTGCCCCATTTCTTGTACGATTTTCCAGGTCGGGGCGCTTTGAACTCTGGCTTTGTAACACCCCCTATCCGTCGCATAGCATATAGCAGTAGGTCCGACCGGGGCCCGACGTCATATACCACAGACAGACCGGGTGGTTACTCAATGGAATACCATCCAACTAATATCCAACATCCTACACAGAGTCATTCTAGTGAAAGCAATTTAAAGTTGCAAAATAAAGAACACATCACGAGCATGAATGTCCACTACTCAAACCAACAGGAATGAAGTACAATACACAAGTACGATGGCTTTAAGACCTTACATTTGTTTACTCATATTACATGTTTTGCAAACCTCGGCTCGCAGGTCGGTCACACATGAATAAAGCAAATAAACACTCAATATTTAGGCCTTCGAGGGCCGGCTCAGCAACTTGGGCTTTAGCCCACTATTTACCGCTTGGTCCTGCAGCACCTGCAAGCAATAATCCACCGCAACGGTGGCAAACAAAGCCAACGGTCAGCTATGCTGACCAAATTATAACGATCTCGCCCCCAAACGCGGGGCGGCGATGCTCCTTCCCTGCACTTTATTAGCATAACCAAGCATTATATAGTAATAACACTATAACACAGGCATAGGCACTCACGGCCACACACCCCATGCTCTCAGGGCACATTCTCAGTGAACCCGGTCAAAGCTGCGATCTCACCACCACCACTCGGACGGCACAACTCGTGAGAATTTGAGTCTTTGAGGCAGAAGTCATGACACTTGAAATCATCGACAGCCTAAGACCCGACCTCTATGCCCTCGGTAGGCCACTAACACTGAAACTGCATAGAGCAGGAACAGTTCCACTCAACTCGTTGCTCACTTCGCCATGACACTTAAAGTTATCGGCGCGGGTTAAGCTTCCCCGAAGCCCGCGAATCGAACACACAATATTACATAACCCAGTTATGTGCAAGTAGGCTCCCAGGCCACCAAGACGGCAGAATTACGCATCTGCCTAGTTTTCCGGGTGCACCTTGAGGTTAATCCCCAAGGCTCCCTGCTGCAATCTACCGCGTAGAAAACATGAAAAACAACCAATTATACGGAGTCTTCTCCGGCCATTTTTGCAATGCAACATCACTGATCCATACCAACTTGTCCGGGTAGGCTTCACACATCATGCCTATATCCGTTCTCGATTACGGACTCTACAAGTACACAACGGGGACTATTCATGTCTACCCGAAGGAACGCCTCAACTCACCGCAAACTCGCGAGAGCAGGCTTCCTATGCAAAGGAAATGAGAGCTTCACATGCTCAAGTAGGAAATCGTTACCCTAGCGTTTTTCCTTGGCACCATGGAAATGTATGCGGATGGAAAGCACCGCAATCTCCTTGCCTCCGTAGATTCGAAGTCGGCTCACGATTTGGAGCTCTGAAACTCCGCCGACAACCAGATTTAGCTTCCTTTCTTCTTCCTTGCTCTCCCCTCTCTCTAGACTTTAGAAAGAGACTTAAGTGAAAGAAGTGAGAGATTTGAAACCCTATTCCCGGGTATATCCTAGTAGGAACAACCCCCAACCGTCAGATCCCAAAATAAGGAAACGAACGTCCATGATCCGTAGCTGAAATGTAAAACCTGGGCCGAACATGGCCTGCGACACACATGTGTCCAGGGCCGTGTCCCCCATTCGCCGTCGAAACCGACGCGCCTCGAAAAACACACGGGCACCCGACACGCCCGTGTTCAACCTAACACGCTCGTGTCAGCCAGTACATGTCCGTGTTCCCAGGCATGTTCCTCCATCAACACGAGACCAACACCAACCTGAGACTCACACGGGTCTTGGACACGCCCGTGTCCTATTTGACACGCCCGTGTCAAACCCGAACATGCCTGGGCTCCAAGCCGTGTTCACTGTCTCGACATTTCGTCGAGTACAGTTCGTCGACCACCTGATACGGCCTTGGACACCCCCGTGTCCTAGGCCGTGTTCCCTGTCTCGACACATCGTCGAGCGAAAATGTCGACTTCCCTGACAGATCGTCGACACGAGCTCGACATGCCCTGTGACACGTCCGTGTCTCAGGCAGTGTTCGCTGCTCAACGATCGTCGAATCCAAAATTTGTCGACCTCTCGGCCAAATCGTCGACCCAAACACGACACGCCCTGGGATACGCCCGTGTCCCAGGATGTGTGCCCCCTGCCAAATTCCAAATTTGGCCCAAAACACCTCCGGTCTCTCTTTTGAGTTTCAGTGCGTTACAACTCTCTCCCTCTTAAAAGAATTTTATCCTCGAAATTACATAAAGGAAATAAACATAAAACTTAAACTGTACCTGAGTGAAACAAATCCGGGTACTCCTCAAGCATGGTCTGTTCTCGCTCCCAAGAGATCTCTTCCCGACCGCAATTGTCCCAACGACCTTGACCATCCTGATCTCTTTATTGCGTAGCCGCTTGACTTCTGAGTCCTCAATTCGAACGGGCTTGACCTTCGTCGTCAACCCATTATAGACCGGCACTTGATCCACCGTGATCACATGTGAAGGCTCTTGCACCGCCTTCCGTAGCACCGATATATGGAATATATCATGTAGACTACTAAGCTACACTGATATCTTCAAACGATAAGCTGCTTCACTAATCCGCACTAGAACCTCAAACTGTCCAAGGTACCTCGGGCTTAGCTTCTTTAAGCGCCGCACTCGCGAGACACCCTTGAACGGCATGATCTTCAAGTACACTCAGTCGCCAACAGCGAACTCCACGTTCCTGTGCTTGGCATTATAGTACTTAGCTTAGCGGTCCTGAGCAATTAGCAACCTTTCCTGAATCGTTCGAACCAATGGCGTAGCATCTTCCACCTCTTGGCGTTTGTACAACTTTGACTCACCCGTTTCCAACCAAGACAACGACGTGCGACATCTTCTACCATAAAGGGCCTCGAAGGGTGCCATTTGTATGCTTGTCTGGTAGCTATTGTTGTACGCGAATTCCACCAAGTATAGGTGGTCCTCCCACTGCTTCCTGAAGTCCAGGACGCACATGCGAAGCATGTCGTCCATTGTCCTATTGACCCTCTCGGTCTGCCCATCCGTTTGTGGATGAAAGCCTGTGCTAAAACTCAGCTTTGTTCCCAACATCTATTGCACCAGCCTCCAATCATTGGACATGAACCGCCCATCTCGGTCACTCATGATGTTGTGGGGCACACCGTGAAGTCGTACTATGTTATCCACATATAACTTTGCCAATTTCTCAACCGGATCATCCTTCCTATGCAGAATGAAGTGCGACACCTTCGTTAGACGATCTACGACCACCCAAATGGCGTCGTTTCCCTTTTGAGACCTCGGTAACCCGTGTACAAAGTCCATAGTAATGTCGCCGAACTTACACTACGGAATAGGCAAGGACTTCAAGAATCCTCCTGGCTTTTGACACTCCGCCTTCACCAAAGTGCATGTCTGACACTTTGCCACGTACAGTGCCACATCCTTCTTCAGTCCTGGCCACCAGAACAATTTCTTCACGTCGCGGTACATCTTCGTGCTCCCAAGGTGAATCGAGTACTTGGTATGATGAACCTCGTACAACAATTCCACCGGCAAATTGCCCACACCCTGGACGCACAGACGACCTTCTTTCCAAAGCAATCCATCCTCAATAATGAATTGGGAATTTGACCCATCCAGAGCCTCAACCATGAGCTGCTTCATGCTGCTATCCACATCCAAAGCCTGCCGAATCCGATCAGCCATGTGATACTGAACTTCCGTCCAGTTCAATAGCGCTTCAGCACTCGACTGCTTGTCTATGCAAGAGATCTCCAACGCCTCCAACTCCCGAACCAACCACGTCCGCAACCGCATTGCCTTTACCAGGCACGTAGTCGATCTTGAATGTATAGTCCCCCAGGAACTCCATCCATCTACGCTGCCGCATGTTCAGATCTTTCTGATCCAAAAAATATTTCAGGCTCTTATGGTCGGTATAGATATCGACCCTTACTCCATATAAGTAGTGCCTCCACAGCTTCAAGGCAAAAATCATAACCGCTAACTCCAAGTCATGGACCAGATAATTCCTCTCGTGCACTTTCAGCTGTCTCGAGCCATACACTATAACGCTCGCATGTTGCAGTAGCACGCAACCCAAACCACTGCCTGAAGCATCGCTGTAGATTTCAAAGCCTTCGGTCCCACTCGGAGAACTCAACACAGGCGCCGTGGTCAACCGACACTTCAACTCCTCAAAAGCTCGTGCACACTCCGGTGTCCAAATGAACTTCTGCTCCTTCCTCGTCAAAGTAGTGAGAGGTAACGCTATCCGCGAGAAGTTCTCCATGAAGCGCTTGTAATAGCCGGCAAGCCCCAGAAAACTCCGGACTTCCGCTACCGTAGCAAGCACAGGCCACTCTTGTATCGCAACAATCTTCGCCGGATCCACCACAATCCCATCCCCACTCACTATATGACCGAGAAACGCCATTGAGGACAACCAAAACTCGCATTTAGAGAACTTGGCATACAATTGATTCCTCCTCAGCGTCTCCAAAACCAAGTGAAGATGCTTGAAGTGATCTTCCTCACTCTACGAGTACACCAAAATGTCGGCAATGAAGACGATCACAAAATGGTCCAAGTACTCGCTCAAAGTCCTGTTCATCAAATCCATGAACACTGACGATGCATTCGTCAGCCCAAGTGGCATGACTGTAAACTCGTAATGCCCGTATCTCATACTGAACGTTGTCTTAGGGATATCACTCTCCCTTATCCTCAGCTGATAGTAACCAGACTTGAGATCCAACTTCGAGTACACCGTCGACCCGACTAACTGATCAAAAAGATCATCAATCCTTGGGATCGGGTACTTGTTCTTTTCCGTTAGCTTGTTCAACTCTTGATAATCAATACAGAGTCTCAAGATTTCGTCCTTCTTCTTAACAAAGAGGACCGGTGCACTCCAAGGCGAAGAACTTGGATGCACATACCCTTGCTCCAACAACTCTTTCAGTTGCACCTTCAGCTCTGCCATTTCCTTAAGCGCAACTGATACAGAGAGCGTGGCACGAGTTTTGCACCTGACACTAGCTCAATCGTGAAATAAATCTCCCGTTGAGGCAGGGCTCTAGGAAAATCGGCAGGGAACACATCAGGGTACTCAGCTACCACTGAAATACTGTCCAACGTAGGCTTAGGCTTTGCAACCTCCACTAGTGTAAAGAACAGCTCTGCACCAACACGAACCACCTTCACCACCTGAAGATCAGACATCAACGTCTTGCTCGGCACTTTTAAGCCCGTAAAGGTCGTCTCACGACATGATCCCAACTTAAATTCCTTGCGACGGCAATCAATAAAAGCTTGCTACTCCGAGAGCCAGTCCATGTCGAATATTATGTCGAACTCCACCAACGGCAGTAGCGATGCTAGAAAATGGAATTCCTGACTCCCAATACGAATCTGAGCGCCACAGATTCTCTCCGCGCGCATCGAACACCCATTGGGCAACAACACATCCAGTTTGTCCTTCATCACCAAAGAAGGTACTCCAATGCGTGATATGAACCCTTCAGACAAAAGGAGTGTGAAGCCCCCGTATCAAAGAGTGCTCTCGCCGGATACTCGCAAATCAAAACAAATCCTAAACAAGCAGTGGTAAGGTAACACGTGCATAACAAGTATTTAAAATTTAACTTGCTATAAATTTAAATCGTACTTGTCACCACATCCGCTTGTTTGATGGCCTCTTGTTGGCCAAGATTATAAACTCTCGGTTGAGCCGGAGCATAATGGGAGGCGGTTGACTCCACCGCCTTGCCCTTCTCTTCATATGTTGCTCTCAGCTTCAACTCGGACTTTGGACGTCCACCCCGGCACTCACGAGCATAATGCCCCAGCTTCCCACAGTTGTAACATGCGCCCGGGGTCCAACCCATAGTCGCCACAGAAGCACCAGCAGAGGGGGATGGACCTGAAGTCCTAACTTTCTTGTTCCACTTCCGGAACACAGACTTTGAGGAGTTCGGTACTTTGAACTCCGACCTCTTCTCACCAGAGCTTTTCTTTGCTTCCACGTTATTCATATCCTTCTCCAAAGATCGGGCCGTGTTGACTAGGGTCAAGAAGCCCTACGTCATTGGCCCCGCGAGTAGTAGCCTCAAGTCATCTCTCAAACCTTCATAAAAATGGTTGGTCTTACGCTCCTCATCCGCGAACGTAGAGCTAGCATACCGACCCAATCGCGTAAACTCGTGGAGATACTCATCCACGCTACTCTCTCCTTGCACCAATTTCAGGAACTCATTCTCCAAAGCTATCCTCTGTGCCGAAGGGAGGTACCTTGTCAAGAACAGTCTCAAGAACTCCTCCATCGAGACGTCTGTCAGTTGCCTTCCTCTAAAGAGGTGCAGCTCTAAACCTTCCCACCACAACCTCGCATCCCCGTCCAACAGGAATGTAGCTATAGTGGTCATCTGCCAATCCTCCGTCTCAGTAGCTGTCTGGACTCTCTTCACTTGGGAGAGCCAGCCTTCAATTTGCGATGGGGTTCCCAACCCCGAGAACACAGGAGGATTAAAGCTCATAACGTGCTTGAGTTGCCTTTCAGTTGCTCGCCTCGGCACCAAAGGCTCCACTACTACCTGCTCCACTCTTCTTGGCTCAGCCTCTTGAAGAGGTACCTGCTCCATCGTAGGAGCAGGCTGCTGCATTTGCCTTGCAGGTTGCGCATTGATCATGGCAAACACTGCTTCGGCAACCAATCGTAAGGTTTCAGCCGATGGAGGTGTTGTGTAACACCCTCATCCGTCACATGGCATATAACATAAGGTCCAGCTGGAACCCGATGTCATATACCACAGACAGTCGGAAGGGTTACATAAGAATATTCAAACTATCCAATTAAGACTACTCGTCCTACACAGAGCATTCTAGCGGAAGCTTTTAAAGTTGAAAGAACCCAAAACTTAAATCCATTAATCATGAATGTCCACAACCACACCACTGGAATGAAAACCAAATACACTAAAAGGGAAACATGGCCTTATGGCCTTACAATACTTCACTTAAAAATAGTGTCTTACATACATCGGCTCGCAGGATGGCCACACATGACAAAATAAAAAACAACTATTCCACGACCTTCAAGGGCTAGCACAGCAATATGAGCTCCAGCCCGCTAATTGGCACTCGGCTCTGCAGCACCTGCAAGCAATATTCCACCGCACTGTGGTAAACAAAGCAACGGTCAGCCCACGTCGACCAAATTATAACGACCCCGCCCCTTACTCGGGACGGCGTTGCTCTTTCCCTGCATATCATTAGCCCAATGAAACAATAAAGTGCAATTATATATTTCGCCACAGGTGTAGGCTCGCACGGCCAAACACCCCTTGCACTCAGGGCACATTAACAGTGAATCCGGTCAGTTCCGTGGCTTCACACCATCCCAAAGATGGCAACCATGTGAGCATTTAGCCTTTCTGACCACTGTCTAAGGCTCCCAACTATGCCAACGACCAGTCCCCTTTCGGGTCTCTCGCACCGAACCACATAGCCTAGGCCCGATTCCACTTGCCCGTTGCTCACGTCGCCTAGTCAATTTAAGTCCTACGTGCGGGCCAAGCTTCTCTCGGATCCCAAAATTTCCAAACATCACATAACCCAGTTATGTTCAAGGTCGGTTCCCAGACCGCCAAGTTAGCAGAACAATGATTCCGCTCAGCATTCCGGGTGCGCCTTGGAGCTAACCTCCAAGGATCCCTGCTGCAATCTACTGCGTAGAAACCCGAAAAAAAACCCAAAGCACGGAGTCTTCTCCGGCAACTCATTACAAATGCAACATCACCGATCCAGACCAACATGTCTGGGTAGGCTTCACACACAATGCCTATGCCCGTACTTACGATTCCGGACTCTATATGCAACACAAGGGGGACTATTCACATCAACCCTAAGGAACACCACGCACTCACCGCACACTCGCGGGAGCGGGATTCCCTATACAGAAAGGAAGAGCTTCATATGCTCAAGTAGAGAATCGTTACCCTTGTAGTCCGCTTTTGCGCCATGGAAAAACTACACGGACAGAAGTCTTCACAACGGAATTTCTTCCACGGATCCGCTCTCGGTTCTCCAAACGGTGCTCCGATGCTCCGTCAGCGGCCGGAATCCTCCTTCTTCCTCCTCTCTCTAACACCTTGGAAAGAGAAAGCTTGGAGAGAAATGAAGGATTAACTCCCCTATTCCCGACCTTAACAGAGCAGGAAACCATATGGGTCGTTGGATCTTATTTAAAGAAAACGAACGGCTCAGATTCACTCAAAAATCCCCAAACCTGGGCCGAACACGGCTTGGCACACGACCGTGTCCCAGGCCGTGTGCCTCGATCCAGGCACGATCGTCGAATGAAGGAAAGACACACGGGTAAAGACACGCCCGTGTCTCACCTGACATGCCCGTGTCGGGTCTCTCGACACGCCCGTGTCGGGGGGCGTGTCACGCATAACCGCCACGCCAACCGACACGACCCAACTGAACACGGGTACTGACACAGGTAGGCACACGCCCGTGTCAAATGACACACCCGTGTCATTCAGCCTTGTTACTGGTCGTGTCCTTATCGGGATGAAAACGGCCAAAAATCACCAGCCAGACACGGCCTTGGACACGCTCGTGTCCTAGGCCGTGTACCCCTATACAGGCACCAAAAATTCCTTTTTACGCGACCGACTCAAATACAATTTTCGGGGAGTTACAAATCTCCCCCACTTAAGGAATTTCGTCCCGAAATTAAGTGAAGGTACACAAATATAAAAGTTACCTGAGTGGAATAACTCAGGATATTCCTCCAACATAGCTTGCTCTCGCTCCCATGAAAGCTCCTCACGTCCGCAATTATCCCAACGGACTTTAACCATTCATACCTCCTTGTTTCAGAGTCGTTTGACTGCAACATCTTCAATATGTACTGGCTTGACCCTTGTTGTCAACTCATAATCAACCGGTACTTGTTTGTCCGCAATTATCTGCGAAGGCTCTTGCACCGCCGTACGCAACACCGACACGTGGAACACGTCATGCAGCCCACTCAATTCCGCCGACAGCTTCAATCTATATGCCGCCTCGCCAACACGCTCCAGGATTTCAAATGGTCCAAGGTATCTCGGACTCAGTTTCTTCAAGCGTCGAACCCGTGATACACCCTTAAATGCCTTGATTTTTAGATACACCATGTCGCCAACACTGAACTCCACATTCCTATGCTTGGCGTTGTAATACTTTGCCTGTCTGTCCTGAGCGACCTTCAACCGTTCTTGAATTGTCTGTATCACTGAGGTGGCATCTTCCACTGCTTGACGTTTGTAAAGCTTTGACTCACCCGTCTCCAACCAAGACAATGACGTACGACACTTCTTCCCGTACAAGGCCTCAAAAGGCGCTATTCCAATACTTGCTTGAAAGTTGTTGTAGTACTCAAACTCCACCATGTACAGGTGATCTTCCCACTACTTTCCAAAATCTAGGACGCACATGCGAAGCATGTCCTCCAACGTCCGGTTGACCCTCTTGGTTTGGCCATCCGTCTGCGGGTGAAAGGTTGTATTGAACTTTAGCTTAGTACCCAACAGACTATGCACCAACCTCCAGTCATTCCACGTGAAGCGTCCATCTCGATCACTAAGAATACTGCGGGGCACACCATGCAATCGTACAATATTCTCCACATAGAGTTTGGCTAACTTTTCCACCGGATCTTCTTTCCTGACCGGGATAAAGTGCGACACATTTGTCAACCTATCTATGACCACCCAAATGGCGTCGTTTCCCTTCTGTGACTTCGGCAGACCATGCACAAAATCCATAAATATGTCATCGAATTTCCATTCTGGGATAGGTAGGGGCTTCAAGAAACCTCCGGGCTTCTGGCATTCCGCCTTCACCAATGCACAAGTACGACACTTGGCCACAAAAAGTGCTACATCCTTCTTCAATCCTGGCCACCATAATAATTTCTTCATGTCTCTATACATCTTCGTGCTTCCCGGGTGGATTGAGTATTTGGTATGATGAGCCTCATACATCAACTCCTCCCGAATATTATCCGCACTAGGAACGCATAGGCGACCGTCCTTCCTTAGCAACCCATCCTCAACAGCAAACTGGGAATTTGACCCATCCAATGATTCATCCAAGATCTGCTTCATGCTGTTATCCTGAACCAAAGCCCGCCGAACTCTATCAGCTAGGTCACACTGCACCTCTATTCAAAATAGTTTCGCCTCAGCACTAAACTTCTTGTCGACACAAGATATCTCCAAATCCTCTAACTCATGGACCAATCTCTCATCATATACCGATAACTAGTTGGCCTGCACCAGAGTCCTGCGACTCAACGCATCCGCCACTGCATTTCCTTTCCAGGCACATAATGAATCGTGAAGGTGTAGTCCCCTAAGAACTTCATCCACCTCCACTGCCTCATGTTCAGATCCTCTTGGTCCAACAGGTACTTCAAGCTCTTATGATCGGTGTAAATATCGACCTTCACACCGTACAGGTAGTGCCTCCAAAGCTTTAGAGCAAATATCACAGCCGCTAACTCTAAGTTGTGGACCTCATAATTTCTCTCATGAGCCTTCAATTGTCGTGAACCATAGGCTATCACTCTCCCATGCTGTAGCAGAACACATCCCAAATCACTACCTGAAGCATCACTATAGATCTCGAACCCTTCGGTTCCAATTGGCGAACATAAAATAGGCTCCGTGGTCAACTGTTGGGAATCATGTCCACAATAACCCAGATTTGATGAAGTCACCCTGGAACTAAGATGAATTAGGTTGTATTTGATGCTTTGTTTGAGTTATGTATTTGCAGGACTCCAATGGGAAGTGTAGACCAATGTCAGTCTACAATGGGTCACCAAACACAGGACCATATAGTGTAATCCCTCATTGTGTGTTCCAAAGTGTTGACTCATGTGTAGTCTCTCTATTGGGATACACTTCATATTCAAGCTATAGGACTGTGTAAAGACTTGGTGCTGAGTCCCCTCTAGTAGAAGAAGAAAATTGCAGACAGAAATTTTTCTAAGTATTTCTCTCGAGTAGGTCCTTAACTACTCGAGTAGATTGCTTAAGAAATACTCGAGTAAAAAGTTCTGCATACTCGAGTAAGAAAATTTTTCCCTCTCGTGAAGTTAAGTAAAACACTCGAGTAGTTCATTGACATACTCGAGTAGCTTACTTAACTACTCGAGTAGATCATTCTTCCTACTCGAGTTGCCCAGAATCCAGTTTCCAAATTTCTCTAAGTAAATCACTCGAGTTGTCCAAAGTCACATACTCGAGTAGCTTATTTTCTCTCGAGTAGTTCATACTCGAGTAGTTCCAGATTTCTTTTTCTCGAAATTTTTTCTAAGTCATTTACTCGAGTAGGTACTTTACATACTCGAGTAAGTACTTTACATACTCGAGTAAGTACTTTACATACTCGAGTAAGTCCTTCACATACTCGAGTAAGTCATTCATATACTCGAGAAGATTTCTCTTATCTCGAGTAGTTAAACCTAACTACTCGAGTAGCTGTTTTCCCGTGTGCAGAATATTTCTAAGTGTTTGTCTTGAGTAGATCTTCTAACCACTCGAGTAGTTCAATTTTGCCTACTCGAGTAGTATAACTTGTACTCGAGTAGCTTACTCCTTCCCGAGAGATTTTTCTTTATACTCGAGTAGATCCTCTAAAGTACTCGAGTAGTTGACTAAATGTACTCGAGTAGTTTTCTTCTACATACTCAAGTAGTCGTGATTTATATACCCGAGTAAACTTTCTTTGCTTACTTGAGTAGTTCTTGACCTACTCGAGTAGTTTTATACATACTCGTGTATATGACTTCTTTTTCCCTGAAATTTCTTGTAAGTCCAGATTTGACAAAATTTCAAATATCGTGATTTGATTGGTCCACGTGTACGTCATTAAAGCCGATTATGACCGTTATTAGTACTATATAAAAGGTCATGTCTAATCGACAAACACTAATCAGAAAACAGATCTTTCAAGAAGAAAATTTCTCTGAGTTTTGCAGCCGTCGCTTTCCAAAATAATTTCTATTTCCTCCCTCTCTCTCTCTTCACGAAACGAAAGCCGCCGCTGCTCTTCTCCGGCAAGGGTTTCGATCTTTAGAGGAGATAGACAGAAAAAGCTCTCCAGATCGGGATCATTTTTCTCATACTCATCATCTGTCTGATCGTGGAAGCAAGAAATTCAGATCTACTGATTGCCGAGAATCCTTCTTCAACTCTTCTGATAAAGCCGAACACCGAGAAGAAGATTACAGTTTCTGCATTATTTTTCAGATCTGAACTAGACGATTTCACTGTTTGTATTTGTTCAATACTTGTACTTTATTTCTGTAGGAGAAACTTTCTCCGAGTGTAGGAGTTTTCCTCTCCGAGTTTGCAGGAAGGTGTTACTTCCGAGTTGTAGATCCAGTTGGATTGGATTGAGATTGTAGGAACTTCGTTCCGAGGGTAGGATTGATTTTCAATCTGAGATAGTGGAGTAGCCGAGTCTAGTTTATTGCTAGATCGGTGAGGGAAAGTGGATGTACCCAAGATCGGGGAACCACTATAAATCTTGTCTCGACTGTGATATTTTAGTAGATAGATCTGTGCTGTGTTCTAAGATTTTTTATTCCGCAAAAGACGTACAACTCACCTATTCACCCCCCTCTAGGTGATTTAGGTTAACAACTATTATCTTTCAATTGGTATCAGAGGGAGGTTGATTGTTAAAAGGTTAACACCTTGATCAGCTCCTGCATATAGTTGTTAATTGAGATCCATCTATCATGGACAAGGCAAAGGATTTCGCCAAGCTTCCCTTGTTCAACAAGAACAACTTTCCCATGTGGAAAGAAAGGATCAAATTTTTTATGGAAGCTGTGGATCCAAGGATCTTCATGATAGTTGAAGAAGGTCCTTATGTCCCTATGACTGTCTCCACTATAGATCCTACCAATAAGGTTCCAAAGAAGTTGATGGATTTGGACAAGGACGAGATTGCACTTGTCTCACTAGACATGAAAGCTAAAAACATTATAGCAAGTGCAGTTGATGACTCAATGCTGCAAAACTTAATCCACTGCCAATTTGCAAAGGAGATGTGGTAGTCCTTGGTTACCTTAATGGAGGGAACAGAAGAAGTGAGGGATGATCGGAGATCCCTCCTCAATCAGAAGTATGAAGCCTTCCGACAGGGAAGTAAAGAGACCATTGCTGATACATTTGAGAACTTTTTAAAGATAGTGAATGGCCTAAGGGTATATGGCAGAGTATTCACTAATGGAGAACTGAATGACAAATTCCTGAGATCCCTGACCAAAGAATGGGACAACAAGGTCTGTGTCATCAGGGAGTTTGGGAAGCTGGCTGAGACAGACCCACAAAATCTCTTCGGGAAGCTTATGTCATATGAGCTTCAACTCAACACCAGGAAAGCTGAAGAAGAGAAGAGCAGGTCCGCTCTCAAAGAAAAGTCTGTTGCTCTAAAAGCAGACACCTCCAGAAAGACAAAGGCTGCCTCCCCTGCTCCAGCTTCAGAGATTAGTGAATAAGAAGAAAATTCTGAGCCTAGTACCTCGGGCTCTGAACTATCAGAAGGAGAGTTCTCTCTGCTCTCACGTCAGTTCAAGAAATTCTTGAACAAGAAAAAGCAATGGAAAGGCAAGGATGCCTCCTATAGAATATCACGACACGATGGTGATCTGCAAAGAAAAGGCTCAAGTAGCCATGACAGGTATTCCTCCAAACAGAACAAATATGTTTCGACTGACATCATTTGCTATTGTTGTAATAAGCCAGGTCACGTCATCGCCGACTGCCCTCATAAGAAGAAGGAGGGTGGTAGAAGAGATGAGAAGAAATCCGCACACAACAAGAAGAGGAAAGAGAAGAGCCTCATAGCCAAAAAGAGCAAGACTCTTAGTGACTCTGATTCGTCTGAGTCAAGTGAAGAAGAAGAAGCTTATTTTGGACTAATGGCTCAAACAGATGATGATCAAGAGCCCCAGTTCACTGGGAAGGTAAACTCTTATACTCTTCTTTCAGATTCTGAAGTCTCTTAACATGATTGTGAGGAAAGCTTCTCTGGCAATGAGTCAGAACTAATGGCCCAGTACAAGGAGTTAATCATGGCTTACGACAAATGTCGTCGAGTCGTGAAAACTCAGGCTAAAGAGATCAAATCTCTAAAAGCCGAAGAGAGCATCTTGAGAGAGAAAGCCGCAAAGACTGACTCCCTCGAAGAAAACTTCAATAATGCAATTGAAGAATATAACAAGGCTCTTGAGCACCTTGACCTCAAAGAGAAAATCATCAAGGAATTGGAAGCCCAACTTGCAGCTGAAAAGAAACTGGTTGAAAGTTTCTCGGATCCCAAGACGGTTCTTCCATTAGTTGTTGAATTCTCAACAAATGCCAAGGGAGCTGGACTAGGCCATGAAGAATCTCCTAGTAAATCCTCTAGGAGAAACAAGAATCAACGAAAGAATAAGGCCGCCAAAAAGGCCTTAGCCAAAGAGAAAGGGAAAGCCCCTCAAGATCAAACTACATTCAAGAAAGTCATCTTTCCATCAAATGAGTTTGATTTTGACTCATCCTACGGGCACTTTTTCAGGCCTACCTATATAGAGCCAAAGTCCCGCTATCAAGGATGGACTCGACCCAGAGCCTTTGGCGAAAGTGTCTTTAAGGCTCCTTATGAAGAAGTTATTCTTCAAAGCTATGGCCCTTTCAATCATGGGCATAACTTCAAGAAGGCACCAAAGACAAAGCCTGTTGTAGAGAAGCCCATAAAGGATAAGAAGCCATGTGATTGCCATCATCATGAGGCATCTTCCTCCAAGAATGCTGCCCCTGCTAGACCACAATTCCAAAAGGTCAAGCAGGAGATCATGAGGCAAAGGTACAATAGATTTGATTGTTGGTGCTGTGGCAAGGTTGGTTACTTCGCCATAGATTGCTGGTTCAATTCCAGAAATGATGCAACCCCTCATGTCAGCAATATGAGAAAGACCGCTCATAATGCTAACACTCGTAGGGGGAGCACTCTAACCCGAGACCAAGGACCCAAACGTGTTTGGGTTCCTAAGGCAAATTGATTATGACTGCAGGTATGTCCAAAGGCCAACAAAACGCCTATCTGGTATTTGGACAGCGGATGCTCTCGGCATATGACCGGGACTAAAAGCCTCATTCAAAACTTTACTCCAGTCGTGAACGGACCGAAGGTCATCTTTGGAGGTTCAGACCGTGGAGTTACTAGAGGATATGGTATGATTACTAACGGCAATGTATCCTTCTCGGATGTGGCTTATGTCAAAGGATTGGAACACAATCTCATAAGCATAAGCCAACTCTGCGATAACAGATACATAGTTGAATTCCATGCTGATAAGTACTTGATAAAATCCGTTGACAATATGGAAACGATTATATCCTGCACTCGAAGCAGGAATATTTTCTATTTAAACTTCATTTGTATAGATTCCTCTACACCAGTGTGTCTTTTAGCAAAAGATAGTGCGTCTCTTGGTGACCAATGACACAAGAGACTAGCACATATTAATTTCAAAACTATTAATAAACTATTTTCAATGAACTTAGTACGTGATGCCCCAAATGTCAAGTGCGTCAAAGATAGATCTTGTCATGCATGCGTAAAAGGCAAGCAAACAAGGGCTACCTTTAAAAGCGTTATTGGCAAAGACTCTAACAGATGTATTCATCTATTGCACATGGACTTGTTTGGTCCACTGCAAATTAGAAGTTTGGGAGGTAAGGATTATACGTTGGTAATTATTGATGATTACTCGCACTTTGCATGGTGATATCTTTTCTAATTTTGTCAGGCAAGTCCAGAATGAATACAACTGCTCCATAGTCAAAATCAGAAGGGACAACGGAACAGAGTTAAAATCTGGGGCCATGACAGAATTCTGTGAAAGCTTAGGTATCTTTCATGAGTTTTCCTCTCCTCGTACTCCACAACAGAATGGAGTGGCTGAGAGAAGGAACATAACACTCATAGAGGCCTGCAGGACCATGTTGAGTGATGCTTCACTACCGGAGTACTTCTGGGCTGAAGCCGTCAACACTGCATGTCACGTGTAAAATCGAGCACTCATAAACAAAGACCACGATAAGAAACCTTACGAACTTCTGAAAGGCAGGAAACCAACAGTCTCATACTTTAGAATCTTTGGCTATAAATGCTTCGTACTTAACAATGGTAAGTATCACACCACCAAGTTCAGCGAAAAGAGTTTTGAAGGTATTTTTTTAGGCTATAATAGCCATAGTAAGGCATATAGGATATTTAATAAAAAAACCCTGGTGGTAGAAGAATCGATACATGTTGTATTTGATGAGACGAGCTTGCTGCAAAGAAATCCGTCTAGTGTGCTCATTGAAGATGCAGGTGAAAAACTGAAAGAAACTAACTTGGATGAACCGTCCGAAGACAAAGACGAAAAGTTCATTAAGATCACCACTCCAAATCCTATTGGAGAGGCTGATGATCAAAATGAAGAAGTCATCCAAGATGAAGAAATCACTCCAGTGATTGAAGATAATCCAGATGCAAGAACTCTAGAGCTCAGACATTTGAAGGATCATCCCATGGACCAAATCATAGGAGATCCCCGAGACGGTGTCAGAACTCGAAGAGGTACAACTAACGATAATCTGTACTTAAGTTTTCTCTCACTGGTTGAACCAAAGAAGTTTGAGGAAGCAAACTCAAACGCATCGTGGATAATGGCAATGGAAGAAGAGATAAATCAGTTCAAGGGCTGCAATGTGTGGAAGCTTGTTCCAAGACCCAAAGGAAAGAACGTCATTGGAACAAAATGGGTCTACAGGAACAAGATGGACGAAGACGGAACTATCATAAAGAACAAGGCCAGACTCGTCGCTAAAGGCTATCGTCAAGAAGAAGGAATCGATTTCGACCAGACATATGCTCCAGTGGCGAGGCTGGAGGCAATAAGGTTGTTCCTAGCATATGCTGCTTTCAAAGGCTTCACCGTCTATAAGATGGACGTGAAGTCTGCCTTCCTAAATGGTAACATAAAGGAGGAAGTGTATGTGTAACAACCTCCAGGTTTCGTTGATCCTAACTTTCCTGATTATGTCTATTTCCTGCACAATGCCCTATATGGTCTGAAACAAGCTTCTAGAGCTTGGTTTGAGATGATGTCTAGCTTTCTACTTGAGAATAATTTCACAAGGGGAAAGATAGACAAGACATTATTTCTTAGGGAAATTAAAGACAAGATTTTGCTAGTGCAAATCTATGTCGATGACATTATTTTTGGCTCTACAGACGACAACCTCTGCAAAAAGTTCTCAAAACTTATGCAAGGGAAGTTTGAAATGAGCAGTATGGGCGAGCTGAAGTATTTCTTAGGGCTTCAGGTGAAACAATCTGAAGATGGAATTTTCATCTCGCAGACCAAGTTCACCAAAGAGCTAATTAAGAAATTCGGAATGGATAACGCAACCTCTATGAGGACTCCAATGGGCTCAACTATGTCTCTGGACAAGGATGAAAAAGGGAAACCTTTTGATGAAACCAAGTACAGAAGCATAATTGGATCCCTGCTCTACCTTACTGCCAGTATACCTGACATAATGTTTTCAACATGTGTCTGTGCTAGATTTCAGGTGAACTCTAAGGAATCTCACTACGCTGCTGCAAAGCGGATTTTGAGATACCTTAAAGGTACACCAAATCTTGGCTTATGGTACCCAAGAAGTAATGATAGCGAACTAATTGGGTTTTCAGATGCAGATTTTGCAGGAAGCAAAGATGACAGGAAAAGCACCTCCGGGACGTGCCAATTCTTTGGAAGAAGGCTAATCTCCTGGAGCAGCAAGAAGCAGAACTGTGTCGCAATCTCAACGGCTGAGTCAGAGTACATCTCTGCAGGTAGTTGCTGCGCACAGTTACTTTGGATAAGGAATCAATTTGAGGATTACAACATGAAGTTCAAGAATGTCCCTATGTTTTGCGACTCCTCCAGCGCAATTGCAATAGCCAACAATCCAGTCTCGCACAGCCGGACAAAGCATATCGAGCTAAGGTATCATTTCATTCGGGAGCATGTAGAGCATGGGGACATAGATCTCCAATATGTCTCCACAGACAAGCAAGTTGCAGACATCTTCACGAAGCCGCTGGACGAGACCAAGTTCTCATTCTTCAAAACTGAACTTGGGATGCTCAAAAAGGAAGATTAGAGCAGTTTGGATATCAAGGAAGCAAAGGAAATTAAAAGGTTAGTCAAAATCTGGCCTCTCAAAGGTTTCTTCCTTCTCTGACTCAAGTTAAACCTGACCTACTCGAGTACTCAAAGTACCTACTCGAGTACTCAACAGACCTACTCGAGTAGTCCCTTAACTTACTCGAGTAAGGCAATCAAGTACTCGTGTAGTATACTTCACCTACTCGAGTGAGTCTATTCTTCTACTCGAGTCATCTCAGATTCTCTAGACCTACTCGAGTACCTTCTACAGACCTACTCGAGTAGTCCCAGACCTACTCGAGTACCTCTCTATATACTCGAGTAGTCCCAGACCTACTCGAGTAACTCTCTATGTACTCGAGTACCTTCTCTAGACCAAACTCGAGTAACTCCTTATGTCCTCGAGTACCTCTTTTACCTCTCGTGTATATGTCGTTTGGCTTTCAAATTTTTCATGTGCTGCCTTTACTTTAAATTATTTTCTTCTAGATGATTAGACTTAAACCTAGGGCTTTATAAATTCGAAATTCCAAATATCACTCTACACGAAATCATTTCCATTCACGCGAGTATCCGTCCGCTGCTTCATCTTCATTCGAGAAATTGCAGAGCTGCGCCTCTTCCTCTTCCCCGCGACAGAATTTCTTCCTTTTCTGGATCATGGCCGTCGTCTCTAAGATTGGCGTAGGATCGGAACTCATTACCGTCGGGATTTCCGAGCTTTCCGACGAATTCCACAACCTGCTCATTCTTCTAGATACCGCAGGGCTTTCCTTCATCCTGCAAGATCCCTGTCAGATTCTCTTCCCAGAAGTAGCCGAATTCTTTTCAAATCTGAAGGTCAAATGAAATGGCAAAGTCCTGAAATCCAAAGTGAAAGGTTTGAAAATTAAACTCATCAAGACCTCTGTCTCTCAACTTCTCCGACTGCCGATAGTAGACGAAGAAGATCACTTAGTTGCTGAAGACTCTGACAGAACAACCCTATTCTGTGGCTTTTCAACTGATTCTCAGTACTTCAAAAGGTCAGACATGAACGCAGAAGGGAAATTTCTGGTTGATGTTATTGGGAAAATTTTACTGTGCAAGACCAACTCCATAAGAGACATTCCATCGTATTTCTTCGACAAAATGCAAGCTATTATCTACCGCAAGAAATTCCAATTTGGTATGATGATTCTGGATAAAATCAAGGACAGTTTAAAATACCCCAACTACGCCAGAATAATCTCTCTACTCCTCCATGAAACAAATCCTGAGGTATTCAACTTATCCAAAGGTACCCCTCTTCACCACATGAAGAAGGTCTCCATTTCTTCCATTCAGAGATGGGAACTCAAGCTGAAGAATCCTGCACAAGCTGCCAAGATTTCAGAAGCTCCAGAGGTTCCAGCCCTAGAAGACAAGACTCAGTCTCCCTCTCCTCATCATGTGGCCAGCTCCTCTGGTGCACCAAATGAGGGGGAGCCTGCTCCTTCTAGCCAAGTCAGGAAGCCCTCTCCTCAGCCAGCAATTCCTTCCCTACCTCATACTCCACTAAATCCAGCAACTCCCTCAGATGAGATACCTCTAGAATCTCTTCTCTCCACAGCTGCTGCCATAGATTCTATGATTGCAGAGCTATCTGAAGAAGTGATGCCTATTCCTCCTCTATCTCCTCCAGCTCCATCCTCTGTATGTCACAAGGACTCCACTCCAGCACAGTCTCCTGTACAGTCTCCAGCCAGAACTCCAGCCAAATCTCCAGATTCCCTCAAAGACCAACAAGACACCATTCTTATTTCTGATGAGCCTTCTCCTGAGCCAGCTGAGGCTCCTCTCAAAAACCTTGATTTCTACATCCCTCATGATACAGAAGAAAGGGATGCTGTAATTCACACCACAAGAGCTGACAGCTCTGTGATAATAGCAGAGATAGCTCCATGGGTAACTCCTTCTCTCCCTACTGCTGCTCCTTCAACTGCTGCTCCTGCTGCTGCTGCTATAGTTTCTTCCTTCTCAGATTTGCTGCAACAAATTGCACTTCTTCTTCAAGAACAAAGAAATTATTTTGACACTTCTCTAAAGACTGACACTGACAAGGTAACTACTCTCGAGACTGAGATGTGCAGAGGATTTGCTGAAATTCAGCATAATACTGACAAGCTTAAATACTTATTTCAACTTGGTGGCAAAGCCCTAGACCACACTATTACTAGTGTTGGCAATGTTATGGAATAGGGTGTTACCCTTGCAAACAATCAAATTGAATTGGACAAGAGAACTGAAGCCCACAAAGTGAAAATCTGTGAAGAAGTTGGACTTTTCAAAGAAGACACTATAGAGAAGCTATCTGTTGAAATCAGAAAGGGTGAGGGATTGATCAAAGAACTCAAAGAACAGGTAGAAAAGTCAGCTGCTCAAAAGTCAGATGTATGGGAAGCTCATGTAAAGACAATTCATGATGATGTGCTAGCACAGATACAGAGTGTCAAATTTCATACCTATGACACTGCTGTCTGGATGCACAATCAGATTCTGCCAGATCTTGCTATTGACCCCAACATCATTCCTCATCATCTAAACCCTCTAGCTACAGATGTCTCTTCCCCAGTTGTTCCTCTGCAACCTACTTTCTCTCCCAGGCCTGGAGACACATTTACCCCTCCAGACACCTATGCTCAAGACTGGGAAGAAGATCCTGCAGATATATTCCTCAAAGCCCCTCCAGAGATCAAAACCTACAAGAAGAAAAGGAAGTATGGTGAAGGCCCCTCTACTAGCAGGACTGCTCCTACTAAAGCTACTGAACATGCTGAAGTTTGGTCTCCAACTTTCAAGTCTCTGATTTTAGAAACTCTCAGATTAGTTATGGAATTCCATGAGAGCAGGAACATTCATTACAGCTCCTCTGAATGGGAACTTTATGAGAAGTCCATGACAAAAAGAAGAATCTATGACAGAGAATATAGGAGGAACAACCCTGCAGCCCCTCCTAGGCCTCCCAAGTACTATCCCAAACCCTACTGCTACCAGAGAAGATAACAAGAGAAAATGGACAGACAGAATCAAGGCTGATCTTCAAGGATCTTTGAGAGGGTCAAATGATTGAATGTAGAAATGAAAATTTTGGATATTCTTATTTATATAATTCTAAGTTTTTGCTCTTATTATCCTTTATCATAGTCTATTGCTTCCTTGCACATTTTCTACTTAGCTTCTTTTTATGTCTATAATTCACCTTAGTGTAAAGGGTTCTGACTTCAACAAATATGGGGAGATTGTTGGGAATCATGTCCACAGTAACCCAGATTTGATGAAGTCACCCTGGAACTAAGATGAATTAGGTTGTATTTGATGCTTTGTTTAAGTTATGTGTTTGCAGGACTCCAATGAGAAGTGTAGACTAACGTCAGTCTACAATGGGTCACCAAACACAGGACCACACAGTGTAATCCCTCATTGTGTGTTCCAAAGTGTTGACTCATGTGTAGTCTCTCTATTGGGATACACTTCATATTCAAGCTATAGGACTGTGTAAAGACTTGGTGCTGAGTCCCCTCTAGTAGAAGAAAAAAATTGCTGACAGAAATTTTTCTAAGTATTTCTCTCGAGTAGATTGCTTAAGAAATACTCAAGTAAAAAGTTCTGCATACTCGAGTAAGAAAATTTTTCCCTCTCGTGAAGTTAAGTAAAACACTCGAGTAGTTCATTGATATACTCGAGTAGCTTACTTAACTACTCGAGTAGATCATTCTTCCTACTCGAGTTGCACAGAATCCAATTTCCAAATTTCTCTAAGTAAGTCACTCGAGTAGTCCAAAGTCACATACTCGAGTAGCTTATTTTCTCTCGAGTAGTTCATACTCGAGCAGTTCCAGATTTTTTTTTCTCGAAATTTTTTCTAAGTCATTTACTCGAGTAGGTACTTTACATACTAGAGTAAGTACTTTGCATACTCGAGTAAGTACTTTACATACTCGAGTAAGTCCTTCACATACTCGAGTAAGTCCTTCATATACTCGAGAAGATTTCTCTTATCTCGAGTAGTTAAACCTAACTACTCGAGTAGTTGTTTTCTCGTGTGCAGAATATTTCTAAGTGTTTGTCTCGAGTAGGTCTTCTAACCACTCGAGTAGTTCAATTCTGCCTACTCGAGTAGTATAACTTGTACTCGAGTAGCTCTACTCCTTCCCGAGAGATTTTTCTTTATACTCGAGTAGATCCTCTAAAGTACTCGAGTAGTTGATTAAATGTACTCGAGTAGTTTTCTTCTACATACTCGAGTAGTCATGATTTATATACCCGAGTAAAATTTCTTTGCTTACTCAAGTAGTTCTTGACCTACTCGAGTAGTTTTATACATACTCGTGTATATGACTTCTTTTTCTCTGAAATTTCTTCTAAGTTCAGATTTGACAAAATTTCAAATACCGTGATTTGATTGGTCCACGTGTACGTCATTAAAGCCGATTATGACCGTTATTAGTACTCCTATAAAAGGTCCTTGCTAATCGACAAACCCTAATCAGAAAACAGATCTTTCAAGAAGAAAATTCCTCTGAGTTTTGCAGCCGTCGCTTTCCAAAATAATTTCTATTTCCTCTCTCTCTCTTCACGGAACGAAAGCCGTCGCCGTCGCTGCTCTTCTCCGGCAAGGGTTTCGATCTTCAGAGGAGATAGACAGAAAAATCTCTCCAGATCGGGATCATTTTTCTCATACTCATCAACTGTCCGATCGTGGAAGCAAGAAGTTCAGATCTACTGATTGCCGAGAATCCTTCTTCAACTCTTCTGATAAAGCCGAACGCCAGGAAGAAGATTCCAGTTTCTGCTTTATTTTCAGATCTGAACCAGACGATTTCACTGTTTGTATTTGTTTAATACTTGTACTTTATTTCTGTAGGAGAAACTTTCTCCGAGTGTAGGAGTTTTCCACTCCGAGTTTGTAGGAAGGTGTTACTTCCGAGTTGTAGATCCAGTTGGATTGGATTGAGATTGTAGGAACTTCGTTCCGAGGGTAGGATTGATTTTCAATCCGAGATAGTGGAGTAGCCATGTCTAGTTTATTGCTAGATCGGTGAGGAAAAGTGGATGTACCCAAGATCGGGGAACCACTATAAATCTTGTATCGACTGTGATATTTTAGTAGATAGATATGTGATGTGTTCTAAGATTTTTTATTTCGCAAAAGACGCACAACTCACCTATTCACCCCCCTCTAGGTGATTTAGGTTAACAACTATTATCTTTCATCAACCGCCTCTTCAACTCTTCAAAAGCCTGTTCGCACTCCGGAGACCACACAAACTTCTGATATTTCCTAGTCAACGTCATGAGTGGTAGCGCGATCCGCGAGATGTTCTCTACGAAGTGCCTGTAGTAGCCAGCAGGCCCCAGAAAGCTCCGGACCTCTGCCACTGTAGTCAAAGTAGGCCACTCACGTATCGTCACTATCTTCGCCGAATGCACAGCTATCCCTTCTCCACTGACAACATGACCAAGGGACGCTATCGAGGATAACCAGAATTCACACTTGGAGAACTTAGCATACAAATGATTCCTCCTCAACGTCTCCAACACCATGTGTAGATAATTGTAGTGATCCTCCTCGTACTGCGAGTACACCAGGATATCATCAATAAATACTATCACGAAACGATCCAGGTACTCTCTGAACGTCCTGTTCATCAGATCCATAAATATGGATGGAGCATTTGTCAACCCAAACGGCATGACCGTGAACTCGTAATGCCCAAACCGCGTACTGAATGCTGTCTTTGGGATGTCGCTCTCCCTTATCCTCAACTGGTAGTAACCATACTTCAAATCTAACTTCGAATACACCATTGACCCAACCAACTAATCAAATAGATCGTCAATCCTCGTGATTGGATATTTATTCTTCTCTGTATGCTTGTTCAATTCCCGATAGTTGATACAAAGCCGCAAGCTCCCATCTTTCTTCTTAACAAAGAGAACAGGTGCGCTCCAAGGCGACGAACTTGGACGCACATAACCTTGCTCTAACAACTCCTACAGTTGCACCTTCAACTCTGCCATCTCTGTTGGCGCTATCTGATACAGAGAGCGTGACACTAGTTTGGCACTATACCGAACCACCTTAACCACATGAGGGGCAGACATCAACGTCTTACTTGACCCCTTTCACGCCCGCAAATGTCATCTCATGACTAGCTCTCAACTGACCCACTAGCAACTTCGATCAACGTATGCCTGCTGCTCCGAGAGCCTGACCATACTAAAGATCACGTTGAACTCTCCTAGCGGTAGTAACAAGGCTTGCAAATCAAACTTTTGACTCACAATCCAGACCTAAACGCAACAGATTCTATCTTCGCGCATTGAGTACCATAAGACAACAACATCTCTGAAACGTCTTTTTCCATCGAAAGAGGTATTCCGACGTGCAAAACAATTCCTTTGGGCAAATGAAGACGCGAAGCCCCCTTTAACGAACGGTGCTCCCGCCGGATAAACGAAATTCAGAAAAAAGCTTAGCACAAGTGGTTCTAGGCTAACATGCACAAAGGCAACAAGTGTCTAAAGCTAAATGCTAGAATTTTAAACCTTACCTGTCACCACGACCGCGTGCTTTCTGGCCTCTTGCTGACCCAGCATGTACACATTAGGCTTCCTCTCGGACATTAAGCGTCCGCTCCAACAGCTACGGGCAAAATGCCCCACTTTTCCGCAGATATAGCAATCTCCTGGGACTTGACTTGTGGTTTACCCCAACGCACCAGGCGAAGGGGCTGAGTTCGGAGTCTTCAGCTTCTTGTTCCATCTGCAGACATCCGACTTTGAACTTGGCCCTTTGAACTGTGGTTTCTTAGTACTAGAGTCCTCACCTGCTCTTGACATAGCTTCCTTAATCTTCTGAGCACCATCCCAACATTCTCTGGCAAAGTGCCCTTTCTTGCCACAAGCTCGACAGTTGTACATAACTTTGTTAGTCCCAGCCCTAGCCCCATCTTTCGACGTTCTGCGGGATACAGTCATCCTAGGATTTGCAAAGTTCTATAACCTACTCACTGGCATCGGGTGAATCCTCCCCAAATCTACTTCCAAAGATCTAGCCGACTCCACCAAGGCTCGGAATCCCAATAGTTTTGGTCATAGTAGTAGGATTCGCAGCTCACCACGCAGCCCATTATAGAATCTATCAACTATAGACTGTTCGTTCTCCAATTCAAAGCATGGGTAGCGGCTTATGAAAAGGAACGCCTGTAAATACTCGTCGACTGAGTGCGTACCCTGCACTAAGGACATGTTCAACTACTGGCCTGCTGGCCTTCTTAAAGTCCTTTGATCCAACACACCACCTGACATTGAAGTCAGCTCAGGGACAAAAGGTTTCACATTGCTTCCCTGCTGTGTACTGGTCACAGCGAGCACCACTTCAACGATTCTTCTAATGGTTTCACATGAAGGAGGGGTCTCAAGCACGTTGCTGGGTGCACTATAATCCTCAGAAACCAGATGTTCTATCACCTCTGCACCATTCCCGGTCACCTATAGTCGTACAAAACACCAATAAGTGACCAAACAAAATTGCAAAAAGCAATTATAGGAACGCGCAGGTTCCTCAAACACGTGTATTTTTCATTCCGAAGTGGACATTCATGGGTTCTTTTTTAATGTTATAACGATGACGCACACATGTGCTCACCACCGCTTAAAAGAATTCGCCCACGAATTCATTTAAGCCTGACCGTAACCAGAAGTCTGATACCAAATTGTAACACCCCCATCTGTCACATGGCATATTACAGAAGGTCCAGCTGGAACCCGACGCCATATACCACAGACAGTCGGAAGGATTACATAAGAATATTCAAACTATCCAATTAAGACTACTCGTCCTACACAGAGCATTCTAGCGGAAGCTTTTAAAGTTGAAAGAACCCAAAACTTAAATACATTAATCATGAATGCCCACAACCGCACCACTGGAATAAAAACCAAATACACTAAAAGGGAAACATGGCCTTATGGCCTTACAATACTTCACTTAATAAATAGTGTCTTATATACATCGGCTCGCAGGCCGGCCACACATGACAAAATAAAAAACAACTATTCCACGGCCTTCAAGGGCTAGCACAGCAATATGGGCTCCAACCCGCTAATTGGCACTCGGCTCTGCAGCACCTGCAAGCAATATTCCACCGCACGGTGGCAAACAAAGTGAAAGAATTAGTGCCTAACCACCTAGAGGGGGGTGAATAGGTGTAATTCCTTTTTATTTTTAAGGCATCAAATCTATTCAGTTATTTACTTAACAACAGATAATTCTATAGCAAACACAGCACAGATACACAGAATTATCACAATACAGATTGCACACAGATTTTTATAGTGGTTCCCCAAGGTCTGGGTACATCCACTTTCCCCCTTCGCCTATCTAGCAGTGTGTTAGATTCGGCCTAACTTCTGCTCTTCACCTCAGATCCTTAGATCTTACAACTCAGAACCCAACAAGGCTCCTACAGCTCAGGCAATCTTCCCTACCTCAGCCTACACAAGGCCTACAACTCAGAGATATAAATCTCCTACAACTCAGGCTCACAGCCCTACCTCAGCCTTCAACAAGGCCTACCACTCAGAGAAAATATTCTCCCACACTCAGCCTTTATAAACACAGGCTTACAACTCATATCTATAAAGATCTTACAGAAAATTGATTTAACAAAATATTTTACCACCACCCTGGTAGAGAGAGAATGGATGGATGGCTTCTTGATCAGTTCTTGGAAGAATCTGATGGCAGAGAACAACCTCTCTTAGCTTTCTTCAAAGCTTCTTAAATCTGAACTCAGTAGGGTTGAACTCTTGAGAAGTTGATCCTCAATCAGCTTCTGACTTGAGATTCAGATCTCAATCTGAATCTTTCTTGTCAGCCTGGTTCAGCAATTGCACTTCAGTAGATGGAGCTCTCTCTCTCCAACTTCTTCTTCTTAGTGAAAGTGCAAGCTAGATCTGATATACTCTAGAGGGGGGGGGGGGGTGAATAGAGTATGGTGCTTAAAAAATATTTACAACAGTTGTTGTAATCTGAGTGAACAGGGAAGCAAATGGTAAATCTAAACACAGCAGCTATCTAATCACAATCTACAAAAGAAACTAATCACAGATCACAGCCAGAAACAAAAGTAAAGACAAGCAACCAGAAGACACAAGGAGCTATAGTGGTTCCCCTAAACTTGGGTACACCTACTCTTCTACCACCCTAGGTAGGAATCCACTGCAGGATGAGTTGATTAGTTATCTTGGGCACCAATGAGCTTTTGATAAGGTGCTCAAAAACCAAACCAGATTTTTTGATCATGTGTCTTGCCACCAATGAGCTTTTGATAAGGTGCTCAAAAACCACACACAAACTTTTGAAGGGAGTTTAAAAAACCCTTTACAGAGATGGGGATGAGAGAGTGATGGAAGTCTTCTCTTTCTCAAAGCAGCTGAGAAGACTATATGGATTCAGTGATGTTGTCAAAGCTCCCCCTGAGATCTGTAGTTGATCAGGAAATGAAGCTTTGCTGTAGGGTGATAGGCCTTCAGAAAGTTGATCTCCAGCAATTGATGATTTCAGCAACAGCTGAAATGTGAGGTGTCTGGAGTCTTGAATGATGATGGCCTTGAACACTTGACTCAAAAGAGATCTGAAGATTTCAGATGGTTGATCTCCTTGGTTGTGTGTTCTTGTATGAATTCTTTTTGAGACAGAGAATGTCTGCAGCTCTTTTTTCTTTCTCTTGAGCAATTGTTGTTGAGAAAGATGTTGTTGCAGAGAATGTTTTTGTTCTTCTTCTTCTTGTGCACTCTCTTATTCTTGATTGCTTGTTCTTGTGAGAGATTCAAAAATCTTGTCTTTGATTCCTTTTGTTCTGAATAGAAAATGATCATCTATCAAGAATAGCCGTTAGCCTGTCATTAAATGACTTCCTTAATGGCAATTGTCTTCTGGGGGAAAGTCCAAAGAAACATTCCTTGATAATTTTTTGAAACTTGGTCCAGAATAAATGAAAATGGCTACAAGATCTTCTGAATTAATTGCTGACAATAACTCCTTAACTGTTCTGAATTTGAATCTTGAAAATCATTTAACTCAGCAGAAAAACGTCTAATTGAGCTCCACTATCGTCGAACTGAGCTCAGCGATTTGGACTTAGACAGTAACAGAGATCGTCGATCTGAGCTCAACTATCGTCGAACTGAGCTCAGAGATAGAGAATCAATATTGGAGTCAAGATCGTCGAACTGAGCTCGAAGATCGTCGAATGGAGTTTGACGATTTGTAGAAGTTGAGCTCAGCGATCGTCGAATGGAGTTCGACGATCCGTCGAAGTGAGCTCAACGATCGTCGATTGGAGTTCGACGATTCGTCGAAGTGAGCTCGACGAAATGACTTAGTCTCCAAACTGAAAAACCTTGGTCTTGAGGGCAGCTTCCAAACCTAACCACTAACCCTTAGACTCAATTCTAATTGACCTTTAGATCTATACAAGGAGGTCAAAAACAGGTTTCCTAAAGACATAGTGATCCTGACCCAAATTAGTAATAGGGTGTTCCAACAATCTCCCCCTATTTGGGTTAGGATTACTATTTACAGAACTTGGAGAAATTAAAAACAACATACAAAGCAACAATATAACACACAACAACATAGCAGAATCACAGATATAATATCTCAGAAATCAGAATAATTGTCACCTTACAGAATTATTCCTTCTCCTTGCTCTTTATAAGTTTAGTTTCTCTATTGCAGTTAAGAGCTTCCTTTTTGGATCTTCTGTCATCAGCTGCACCTAAAGAAGTTTGTTGTTTAGGCCTTGGTACCACAGCTTCAGGGTGCAGGTCCATGTATCTTTCAGAATCAAAAAATTTGCTGAAGGCATATCTTTCAAGTTCCTTCTTTCTTTGTTCTGACAATGTAGTAATGCTGGAGGTGTCTCTGCCTTGCTCTCTGGCTTTCTTGATTTGATCCAGGGCAGCTAATTCTTTCATCCTGGCAGTCCATGCAGTAGGATTATTCTCTGGATCTTCAAAGGGCACTGGAGGTTCATATCTGTTGGAAGGATTATCTTGAGGAGCTTTGGATGAGACTACTTCTTTCAGCTTGTAGGGAAAAGGACCTGAAGTAGTATCTAATGAAGCTTGTCCTTCCCTAGAGTAAGGGTGTTGCCTTGAATAGCCTTTGGAGTAGACTTAGAATTCCCTCTGGCTTCCTCTATAATTTCCTCTCCTTGATTGAGAACCTCTGGATTGGCTTCCCCTATATTGAGATCTTGCATGAGGCTGATAGGGGGTTTGACTTCTAGCAGAAGGATGAGTAGCTGAGCTTCCACCTGCACCTGCATCAGGAGGAGGTGGTGGAGGAGGATGAGGATGATAAAACTGAGAGAAACCTTTCTCATATTTCCTATTCTTCTTCATAGCCTTAAGTTGATTCTTGGAATATTGCATCCAATGTTCAGTAATGGGGTAGTCATGAAGAATGTAATAAGGTATGTCATTTGTATCTTTGACTTTGGCTGGGGGAACTCTTTTCATAGCCTTGCTCCTTGCCTTTCTTTTCCTGGCTATAGTGGCTGAAGAATCATCAGAATCAGTCATATATTCATCACTTTCAGAGCTTTGCTCATCATATAAAGCATCAATCTTTTTCAGATAATCCTTCTGAAGTTGGGTTGGAGCAGATGAGACAGCAGTTGTAGCAGCAGCAGTAGTAACAACAGATACAGAACTTTTTGGAGCAATACTTTCAGAAGATATAGCAGTAGTAATGACAGCAGCAGCTGGGGCAGCAACAGATTCAGATAAAACTGTTTCAGATACAACAACATCAGCAATAACAGTAGGCTCAAAGTCATATGCCTCTGTCATATGTATATCATCAGAATTTTTAGCAATAACAACAATATCAGCAGCAGCAACAGAAACAGCAACAATATTTTCAGCAGGAGTAGCAGCAGTAAGATCACTGGAAACAGAAGGCTCAGCAGTATATAGGGAGGTTATGTAGGAGCTAATTAAGCTGGTATCACAGCTGGAGAAAGGCACAATGGCCTTGGAGAGATCTTCAGAGGGCTGGACTGCATTACTCACTGGAAGACAGCTGAAATAAACTGAGTCAAAATCTGATAGTAAGGATCTGAGATCCACTAAGAAGACAGCAACTTGAGGTGGTGTTGAAACTGGAGCTTGAGTTGAAGAGACAGCAGCAGCAGTAGAGACTGAAGAAATGGCAGCAGTAGGAACTGAGGTAACAGCAGCAGCAGGCAATCTCACAACTTCATGAGGCATCTCCCCCTGCCTAGATTCAGAGACAGCTGGATCAAGGCACCCAAATGGAGGGATTGCCTGAGGAGGAGAGATGGAGGAGAGCCTGGCAGATAAGTCTGCAACTGACTTGAGTAGTGGAGCCAAGGAGGTCTCCAACAGAAGTGACAGCCTGGGAGCTATCAGCTCATATAGTTTGTCAGCTAAGGTAGGAATATCTACTTGCTCAGCAGGGACTTGAGCAGAGGTAGAGAAGGATGGAGGAGCAACTGGTGATGGTGGTGGAGAGCTGGTGGATGGTAGAAGTGAAGGTTGAGGTGTGGGCATTTTGGAAATGGAAGACAGTGGTATGGAGATAGAGGGTGTGAAGGAGGTTTGATCAAGGATATCTTGCAGAAGTTGTTGGTATGATGTGGATGAGGAGGGTAGATCAGGAGGGGATGAAGGTGAATCATCCATGAGGGAATCATCTAGAAGATTGAATGATGGAATGTTGGATGATGTGTCAATGTCTGGTTGAGGGTAGTGATGTAATGGATGGAAGATTTCTTCTGTTATTGGAAGAGTTGAGATTGGAGATGGAATTGATGTTGGAGATGGGCTGGAAATAATGATGGTGGATGAGATTTGAATGGTGGATGTGACTGGTGGAGATGGAATAAGAGTTGGAGGAGGAGAAGAAGCAGGCAAGTCATCTGCAGGGGCAGAGACTTGAGGGGAAGAGACTGTTACAGTCCTTGTGCCTGAAGTAGTGCTTGCAGAAGGCCTGCTGGGCTTCACTATCTGCCTGTCCCATTTGCCAAACAGGGCACAGGACAGCCTCTTTGAGGCATTGATGTGCATCCCAGATGAGACTAGCAGTGCAGGGCATCTGTTATGGAGAAACAGCCCTAGGATCCTTCCATAATTAACAAAATTCTTGTTTATTTTCTTCTTGATCAGATCAAAGAAGACTTCTCCCCAGTTTAACTATTTCTTATCCACTAAGGCTCCCATCAAGCACAGCTGATACCTGGAGATGGTATCATGTACTGAATGCTTGGCCAACAGAACCTTCCCCACTATATCAGCTAGGAACTTGTATTCAACAGCTAGGTTCTTTTTCAGCAGCTTGCTAGGGTTAGCATCAGAATGACCCATTCTAGCAAGTAAATCAGAAAATTCTTCTCCAGATAACTCAGCAGAATCTCTTCCAGAATTTAATTGAAAAACCTCTGTCAGAATGGTAGGTGTCAGAGGTACCTGAGTTCCAGAAATTGAACCAATCACTGTATTTTGGTCCTGATTGTGAGCAGTATACACCCACTCCTTAATCTCATCAGCAGCCAATTTGATTCTTGTGGACATGATGGTAACAAGCTTCTGCTCCTTGAATAGTTCCAAAATGTCTTGAAAAACCTGATCACTGGTGTTGAACGAATCCATGTCTATGTCAAATCCGGCATCAAACTTCATTGCGGCTAGAACGGCAACTGAGACGGCCATTGTTACCTGCAAAAATCAACAAACAACCGACCAAGTGTAGAGATGTTTGGAGGGAAAGAGAATTTTTGCAGAGAGAACGAAGGCGCAAAGAGAGAACGACGGCCGAAAAATGAATTTTATATTAGGGTTCGACGCAGAAAAGGAAAGATCGTTGAACTCAGTTCGACGATCGGGGCTTCTAAAGGAATCTGAAAGGTCTTCAATATCGTCGATCTCCGTTCGACGATATTGGAGAGCGTCGAGCTCCGTTCGACGATAGTTCAGAGAACAAAATCGTCGAGCGTCGTTCGACGATCGTTGACCTGGAGAGAGTTGAACACTATCTGAGAAGCGCTGAACTCAGGTCGACGATTTCGGAAAACATCGATCTCCGTTCGACGATCTGGGGGAAAAACGTCGAGCGCAGTTCAAAGACCAGAAATACACTCTAGACACTGGAAAAATCAAGATGTTTGCCTAGTCTTGGTCAATTTTTAAAGTTTTAAAATCTTGGATATTATTTTAGACTTCCTCCATCTAACATTCCTAACTGATTTAGGAAGAAGGTGTGTTTCTTTTCATCCAAGGGTTTGGTGAAAATATCTCTCCTTTGTAAATCAGTTGAGATATATTGAAGTTCAATTTTATTCTTCTCAACATTATCCCTTAAAAAGTGATGCCTAATTTCTATGTGTTTTGTCCTACTATGGAGGACTGGATTTTGAGCTATAGAAATAGCACTGGTGTTATCACAAAAGATTTTAGACTTCTCTAAGTTGTAGCCATAGTCTAGGAGTTGGTTTTGAATCCACAATATTTGTGAACAACAACTACCTGCAGCCATATATTCAGCTTCAGCAGTTGAAGTTGACACAGATGTTTGTTTCTTGCAAAACCAAGAGACAAGTCTGTCACCAAGAAACTGACAAGTTCCACTGGTGCTTTTCCTGTCAATTCTGCATCCAGCATAATCAGCATCAGAAAATCCAGTTAAGTCAAATGCTGAATCTTTTGGATACCAGAGACCTAGATTTGGACAACTTTTAACATACCTGAGAATCCTTTTTACTAATGTTAGGTGTGACTCTCTAGGGCTTACTTGGAATCTAGCACATATGCATGTAGCAAACATTATGTCAGGTCTACTAGCTGTAAGGTACAGTAAAGAGCCAATCATTGCTCTATATGTTGTCTGATCAACAGGTTTCCCATGTTCATCAGCATCCAATACAGCATTAGTAGGCATGGGTGTTTTCATACAAGATGCTTCAGACATACCAAATTTCTTAACCAATTCATTTGCATACTTGGTTTGAGAAATAAAGATGCCTTCAGCATGTTGTTTGACTTGCAATCCTAGAAAGAAGGATAGCTCACCCATGCTACTCATTTCAAATTTAGAATGCATTAGGTTGGAGAACCTTTTTGCACAAATTTGAATCAGTAGAATCAAAGATAATATCATCTACATAAATCTGTACTAGTAGGGTATGGGACTTATGGGTTCTAATGAAAAGTGTTTGGTCTACTCTACCCCTTATAAATTCATTTTTCAGAAGGAAGCATGCTATGATCTCATACCATGATCTAGGAGCTTGCTTGAGACCATATAATGCTTTGTTCAACTTAAAAAACATAATCAGGATGGGTTGGAGAGATAAAACCTGGAGGTTGTCTGACATAGACTTCTTCTTTGATGTCTCCATTTAGAAATGCACTCTTTACATACATCTGATATACCTTGAAGCCTTTATGTGCTGCATAAGCTAAGAAGATTCTGATGGCTTCCAATCTTGCAACTGGTGCAAAAGTCTGGTCATAATCTATTCCTTCTTCTTGAGAGTACCCTTGAGCAACTAGCCTTGCCTTGTTCCTTACAATTACTCCTTGATCATCCAATTTGTTTCTGAATACCCACTTTGTTCCAACAATGGAGTGATCCTTAGGCTTTGGCACTAGTTCCCAAACTTTGTTCCTTTCAAATTGATGCAACTCTTCTTGCATTGCAATGATCCAGTGTGGATCTTGCTCTGCATCTTGAATGGATTGAGGTTCAATTTGAGATAGGAAGCAAGTGTGCAACAGGTTTTGGTTGACCTGATTTCTGGTTTGCACACCAGCTGAGATGTCTCCAATTACTTGGGAAATTGGATGGTCTCTTGATGTTACTAAATCAACACGGGGTGTTGATTGTTCACCAACCTGTGTTGTTGTTTCCTCTTGTGGCACAACAACTGACTCTTCAAGTTGTTTCTCTTCAATATGTTGAATGCTTTCTTCATCTTCACTGCTTTCCTCTTTTTGAGTAATCTGTAACCTGTTCAAATCTTCAACAAGAGGATGTACCGGCAAAGGTTCTATGGTAGAAGTATTCTTCTTCTTGAAAGACATGTTAGATTCATCAAATGATATGTGAACAGATTCCTCAATTTTAAGAGATGATTAATTATAAACCTTATAAGCCTTACTGATCATGGAGTATCCCAGAAACACTCCTTCATCAGCTTTAGCTTGAAATTTTGCTAAATATCTCTTGTCATTATTATGAATATAACAAATACAACCAAAAATTCTAAAATAATCAACTTTAGGTTTCTTCCCTTTGAGTAATTCATAGAGAGTCTTGCCCTTTAGTTTATGTATTGAACTTCTGTTCAGCACATAGTTGGAGGTGTTCACTGCCTCTGCCCAAAAAGATAGAGGAGGTGAGCATCTGACAACAATGTAGTGGCAGATTCAATAAGGGTTCTATTTTTCCTTTCAGCTACCCCATTTTGTTGAGGAGTGTTAGGAGCGGAGAAAGTATGCCTGATCCCTTCACTCTGACAGAACTCTTGCATAAGAAGAGAATCAAACTCTGTCTCATGATCACTTCTGATCAGGGCAATGTGAGTATTGAACTCAATCTGTATACATTTGAGAAACTCTGTCAAACACTTAAAGTTATCAGACTTCTTCCTCAGAAAGAACACCCATGTGAATCTAGAGAAGTCATCTACAACTACTAAAGTGTAAGATTTCCATCCTAGGCTTTGTACTGTAATGGGTCCAAAAAGGTCCATGTGTAACAGATACAAAATCCTAGGTGAATCACTCTTATTAAGTGACTTGAAACTATTTTTAGTTTGCTTGCCTAATTGACAAGCCCTGCAGAGTCCTTCCTTCTTGTAGGGGCCAGAAGGTAGTCCTCTAACAAGGTTGTCCTTGGATAGCCTAGCAATGGTTCTAAGGTTTAAATGTCCTAGTCTCTTATGTCATAATACATTAGGTCTACAGACAGAATTAAACAGGCAAATGTCTACATCTGTTGAAAGAAAATCTACTAAGTAGATGTTACCTTTCCTTTTACCTGTCAACACAGTTGTGTTGTCCTCTGACTTGATCTTGCATAAGGCTTTGCTGAAAGTCACCTGGTAGCCTTCATCACATAGCTGACTGATACTTATCAAATTATGCTTCAGTCCTTCCACATAGGCTACCTTCTTGAATGTCACTGTCCCAATCTGGACTGCACCATATCCTTTAGTTTGTCCAAAGTTTGAATCACCAAATATGACTTTGGGTCCAAGCTTGGCTTTAAAGGATGTGAGGTTGTCCTTGTTTCCTGTCATGTGCTTTGAGCACCCACTATCCAAATACCATTGTTGGTTTGATGTTGGATAGGTCTTCACCTGCACATAAAATAATTCACTTGTTTTTGACCCAGTTTACCTTGGGCCTAGGTTGATAACCTTTAAATTCAAAAATAAAAGACATCTCAGGTTGACTCTTATAACCTTCAGGATGATATCTCCTTGGAGGTATTATCCATTCAGTATAAGGGTTAAAGCTTTGGGATGAAGGACCCCTAGGATTGGATTTTGATTTGCCCTTGAAGGAATTTCCAGAGCTCTGATCTCTGTTCGACGATCGTGGAGCTGCGTTCGACGATCTTGGGTCAGATCGTCGAGCTCCGTTCGACGGTCGACTGTGGCAGAGTTCAGGAATTAGAGATCGTCGACCTGCGTTCGACGATTTTGCCTGAGATCGTCGATCTGCGTTCGGCGATCGTCGAGCTCCGTTCGACGATTTCTGCTGGAACTTGGTTTTCTTAGGCAGATCAGAATTTTTCCTAGCTACCTCTACAACTCCCTTCCCTTTATCAGAAATAAACTTGATTGGGGTTGTTAGAACTATAGGTTGGCTGGATGAAGCACCCAAGCCCAGTGTACTATTGAATCTGGAGTTCACTGTGCTTGTGATGTCCATCAGCTTGATACTTCTCCCATTAAGGGATTCTTCAAGCTTCTTGGCCTCTGATAGCTCACCTTTCAGTGAAGCTATCTGCTCCCTACAGCACTCCAACTCCTCAGAGAGTTTGAGGTTTTCTGACTTTAAGATACTATGTTCAGATAATTGATTTCTGAGAGAAATAATTTCCTTCTCAGATTTTAGTAAGTCTAAACATAATGCTTTAAACTCAGACTTAAAGTCCTCAGAATTGAAATCAAAAGAACTAATTACCTGGTCCTCTTCAAGTTGAGTCTCTGAGTCTGACTCTGACTCTTCTGCATCTGAATTGTGTTGAGAGGCATTGATTGCCATCATGCAGAACTCCTTCTCTTCAGCATCATCTTCATCATCACTGGAGCTGGATGAAGCTTCTGATTCTTCTTCAGTTTCACTCCAAGATTCAGCAACAAATCCCTTCCTTGTGTGTTTGTTCTTGCTTGAGGAGGGTTTGCCATTGCCATTCTTCTTGAAGTCTTTGTCCTTTCTTCTTTCTTTCTTGTCCCTTCTGTCCTTGTTTTTGTTTTCTGGACAGTCAGGCACAATATGGCCTGGTTTCCTGCAACCAAAGCAAACAATTTCTTTATTATTTGACTTATCATACCTTGGCTTATCATGCTCCTTGTATGATCTCCTTCTGAAGTCCTTTCTGGCCATCTTATAAAATCTTTTGGCCAATAGACTAAGCAGCTCATCATTGCCTGTGACTTTGTCTTCAGGCTGATCTTCAGTTGCTTTGAAAGCTATTGTCTTTTCTTTTCTTGTGGCTGGTGAGGCAGCCTTCTGCTCTTCTTCTCTGTTCTTAATGAGCAGCTCATAAGATTTGAGCTTGCCCAAGAGAGCTTCTGTGGTGATCTCATTCAGACTTCTGGCATCCTTGATTGGCCAAATTCTTGAATCCCAAGTGCTTGGGAAGAACATTAGGATTTTGTCATTGAGTTCAGTCAGTGAGATCTACTTATCCAGAGTCTTCAGTTCATTGACTATCAAACTGAGTCTGTTGTACATTTCAGCTACTGACTCAGCTTCTCCCTTCTTGAAGTTCTCATATTGGGATATGAGGTGAGATCTCCTGTCCTTTCTTTCATCAGCTGATCCTGAGACTATTTCAGAGAGCTTATCCCAGATTTCTTTTGCTGAATTACATTCAGCCACCTTTTGAAAGATGTCATCAGACATAGTCTGGGCTAAGATGTTCATAGCCTTTGCATCTGCTACCTTCCACTTCTTGATATCAGCATCTGTTCCTGATGGAGGTGGAACAACATTTGTGCTTGTGTTCTCTGGAGGTCTTGGACAAACTGTCAAAACAGAATTAAAAATGTCCTCGTCAATAGAATTCATGTATAGTCTAATCCTTGCTTTCCAAAGTGCAAACTTAGACAGATTGCACACTGGAGGTCTGGTGCTAGCATAATCTTTGTTTTGGGCCATGATTTGTGAAGAAATAATCTAATAACAAAATCTACAACAAGCAGATCTAACTAGGAATCTTTGGGTTCAGGTGTTAGCCTGTGCAACCACTGAGATGTGGTATTTTTAAACAACCTGGCTCTGATACCAATTGAAAGTGCAAGCTATATCTGATATACTCTAGAGGGGGGTGAATAGAGTATGGTTCTTAAAAAAAATATTTACAACAGTTGTTGTAATCTGAGTGAACAGGGAAGCAAATGGTAAATCTAAACACAACAGCTATCTAATCACAATCTACAAAAGAAACTAATCACAGATCACAGCCAGAAACAAAAGTAAAGACAAGCAACCAGAAGACACAAGGAGCTATAGTGGTTCCCCTAAACTTGGGTACATCCACTCTTCTACCACCCTAGGTAGGAATCCACTGCAGGATGAGTTGATCAGGTGTCCTGGGCACCAATGAGCTTTTGATAAGGTGCTCAAAAACCAAACCAGATTTTTTGATCAGGTGTCTTGCCACCAATGAGCTTTTGATAAGGTGCTCAAAAACCACACACAAACGTTTGAAGGGAGTTTGAAAAACCCTTTACAAAGATAGGGATGAGAGAGTGATGGAAGTCTTCTCTTTCTCAAAGCAGCTGAGAAGACTATGTGGATTCAGTGATGTTGTCAAAGCTCCCCCTGAGATCTGTAGTTGATCAGGAAATGAAGCTTTGCTGTAGGGTGATAGGCCTTCAGAAAGTTGATCTCCAGCAATTGATGATTTCAGCAACAGCTGAAATGTGAGGTGTTTGGAGTCTTGAATGATGATTGCCTTGAACACTTGACTCAAAAGAGATCTGAAGATTTCAGATGGTTGATCTCCTTGGTTGTGTGTTCTTGTATGAATTCTTTTTGAGACAGAGAATGTCTGCAGCTCTTTTTTATTTCTCTTGAGCAATTGTTGTTGAGAAAGATGTTGTTGTAGAGAATGTTTGTGTTCTTCTTCTTCTTGTGCACTCTCTTGTTCTTGATTGCTTGTTCTTGTGAGAGATTCAAAAATCTTGTCTTTGATTCCTTTTGTTCTGAATAGAAAATGATCCTCTGTCAAGAATATCCGTTAGCCTGTCATTAAATGACTTCCTTAATGGCAATTGTCTTCTGAGGGAAAGTCCAAAGAAACATTCCTTGATAATTCCTTGAAACTTGGTCCAGAATAAATGAAAACGGCTACAAGATCTTCTAAATTAATTGCTGACAATAACTCCTTAACTGTTCTGAATTTGAATATTGAAAATCATTTAACTCAGCAGAAAAACGTCGAACTGAGCTTTACTATCGTCGAACTGAGCTCAGCGATTTGGACTTATACAGCAACAGAGATCGTCGATCTGAGCTCAACTATCGTCGAACTGAGCTCAGAGATAGAGAATCAATACTGGAGTCAAGATCGTCGAATTGAGCTCGAAGATCGTCGAATGGAGTTCAACGATTTGTAGAAGTTGAGCTCAGCGATCGTCGAATGGAGTTTGACGATCCGTCGAAGTGAGCTCAACGATCGTCGATTGGAGTTCGACGATTCGTCGAAGTGAGCTCGACGAAATGACTTAGTCTCCAAACTGAAAAACCTTGGTCTTGAGGGCAGCTTCCAAACCTAACTACTAACCCTTAGACTCAATTCTAATTGACCTTTAGATCTATACAAGGAGGTCAAAAACAGGTTTCCTAAAGACATAGTGATCCTGACCCAAATTAGTAATAGGGTGTTCCAACACTTAGATTTTCTGAAGAAAATCTTTTTGTCTTCTATTATAACTGTTGTGTCAAATGATCTGTTGTTGTTCTTGTTCTACTTTTTTCTGTTGAAGGAGTAAGCCTTTATATATCCTTCCTTCATGGTAACCGGCTGATCCGGTTTCTAACAAACTTCTCACAGCTTTGACAGTTGTAGTAGACCGGTTGGTAACGGCAGCTGTCATGTCATCTAGTCACTTCTTGAAATACTGTCTCTGTCTGAAAGTGTCGAGACTGAACTTCATCATGTGTCGACACAAGTAGACTAAGTGTCGATACAAGTGGACTAAGTGTCGACACAAGCCTTGGTGGTGTCGACACATCTCCTTGGTTGTTGTTAATACTTCTCGACACAGCCTTCTGTAGAATGTGTCGACAATGATTTTGTGTGTCGACACAATTAGTTCTTCTCTTTAACTTTGTTGAAGCTCTGTTGTGTGTCGACACAAGTGTTGTGTGTCGACACAGTTGATGTCGACAAAGTCTTCTGTATGTCTACACTGCCTCTTGGTGTCGACACAGTTGATGTCGACTAAGTATTCCTGTGTGTCGACATTGCCTCTTGGTGTCGACACAGTTGATGTCGACAATGCTTCACTGGGTGTCGACACTACCTCTACATGTCGACACAGCTGATGTCGACTAAACTTCTTTGTGAGTCGACACTGCCTCTGTATGTTGACTTAGTTTCTTCAGGTGTCGACACAGCCTTTCCAAGTGTCGACACAATTAGCTCCAAGTGTCGACACAAGCCTTCATAAGTGTCGACACAGCTTTTCCTGGTGTCGACATATGGACTTAGAGATTTTTCTGCATTCCTGCATTTACTTAACCTGCACATATAAACTCAAAACACATCAAATACACCTTGATGCATATCATTGAGTAGGGTGAGGCTTCTTCAAATCTGGTACACATTTTCCAATGTACCCAACAATCTCCCCCTATTTGGAGAAGTCATAACCCTTAGTCAATGATATACACCATTCATAACAAATACACATTATGATGTATACAAATATTATATGACATGGTAACTTCTTAAACAAAACATATATAAACAATCATCACAGAATAATAACAATGCTACCACAGAATAAGCATTAATCATGTTTTGCTTCAACTTCAAAAGTTTCTTTAATAAAAGTTTACATAGATTTTAAACACCAAAGTTTACAATGTTATAAAATCAAGTAAATCTATTCTAAGGCAGCTCTGGCTCCTTGATGACAATTCCTTTGCCTGATTGGACCTTGGCTTGTACAGGAACATCAGTGTCATCAGCTGGCTTCTTGCCCTTTAGATCTTTCTTCTTAAGCTCTTCAACCCTTATTCTTTGTCTTTCAAAGTAATGAAAAGTCTTAGGGAAATATTTGCTAGGCTCCTGAGCATTAGGAGGTAGTTTCCCAAGTTTGGCCTTTCTTCTATATTGAACAATGGCTTCTTGCCTAGCTTCATGCTTTCTCCATTCTTGTTCTGAGTACCATTTACCCGTATCATGGGTATGGTCCTTTACAACTTTCCAAGCAGTTAATATAATATTCCTGGAGGTTGGACTCCACTGCTCAAAATCAGGCTTCAACTCTGTCTGTTCTCTGAATCTTTTCTTAGACAATAGAGCTTCTTGCTCGTTCAAAACTGCATCTGACACTGGCTTGACTACTTTCTCAAAGATAATATTTTGAGCACCTTCTGGAGGGTTATACATAGACTGTACTTCATGGTGAATCATCTCAAAATCAGCTGGAGGATAGATAACTTGAGCAACTTCAGCTTGAACCCCTTCTAAGTAAGCAGGTTGTATACCAGACTCAGCCACATTGTCATCATCACAGAGGGGTGGATATCCAAGTGTGGCTCTGATGCTATTGGAAATCCATTTAGCATGATATGAGCCAGCTTTGACTAATCCTCTCTCCCCCTTTATGACTTCTCTGGCCACATGATCCCTAAGGTTATCCTTTTGAAATCTGATTTGTTCATCAATAAAATTAACACCATCTTTATAGAATGCCTTTAACTTTAGCAGCTGTCCAGAAATGGTCTTTTGAGATTGCTCAATAACTATTTTGACAGCAGCTAGGCCTTCCTGTAATTCCTTATCAAACTTCCCCCTATCAAACTCTATCTTGGCTTTAGCCTTGTCCTCAGTCTGGGCAGTTGCAACATTCTTCAGTTCTATAACAATCACATTATGTGATGCTGTCAGATTATCATTCATTCTAATTTGATTTTCTAAGACATAGCCTTGCTTCACTGCTATATCATCCACTTGAGTCTTGATTTTATCTTGATGTGTTGCAAATAAAACCACAGCATTTCCACCCTTGTGGAAACAATCAGTCATTTCTTTCTTATTTTGATTCACTTCAAATCTTATTGACTTTATAGCCTGAGCCAAGGAGAATTGGAGATCCTTATGAGTTTCATCCAGATACTTCTCCATGGCAATCCTTTGCTCATCTAACTTGATCTGCAAGGCCACCAACAATGAGCTGTAATCAGCTGTTGGGGCAGGTTGTCAAGGAGTAGTTTGTAATGCCTTCTTGTAGATTTGGCTTCTCCTTTTGAAGACCATTAGCTTCCTCTTTTTAGCTCTTGTAGCTTCTTCATCCTCAGAATCTGCGGTACTGGCTATATTAACTCTATCTTTAGGACTAGGAGGCAAGTCTTGTGCAGTTCTAGGTTGCTCCCCCTGAGTCCCTTGCTCTTCCTCAACTCTAGCTTTCTCCCCCTGAGTTCCTACTTGCTCCCCATCAAGATTAACTTGGTCCCCCTCAACATCTGCTTTCTCCCCCCTCAAACTCAGTTCTCTCCCCCTCATTATCAGCTTGCTCCCCATCAATGTGAGCTTGCACTAAATCAGGAAACAATTCTTCAAGGGTGAATTTTTATTGAGTAGGGACTGGAAATTCTCTTATCTCTGGAGCATCAGCAGCAGCAGATGTATCCTCCATAATGTCATCTTGTGCTTGACTGTGTAGTTGAGTTGGCTGGTCAACATCATTCAAAAATTCAGTTAGTGTCTCATCCTTATCATTAAGAATTGATTGATTAACCTCATGTATTACCTCAAGTATAGTTTGTGTTGCAATATCACTCTCCAAGTGTATTGGCTCTTCTTCAACATGAGGCTCCCCCTGCACTTGTGCACCAACTGTAGAGTCTTGTGCAGGAATTTCTTGTGCTGTAGATTTCTCAGGAACCTCTTTCCTTTCCTCATCAGGCATGTCCTTAGTTAGGACCCTATACCATCTGGATATGGTCTTGATGTCCATTCTATTCATATGATTAATCTTGGATCCAGCAGCCTGTGTCATTACTTCTGGAATTATTCCAGACAAGTAGAGACTCATAATTCTTCCCAGATTTGGTTTCTTAATGCTTTCCTTAATCTTCTCAAATATTACTGCTGACCAATCAATGTTTAGTCTATAGATAATTCTGGTCATTAAACTGAACATATGGGTTGATATCCTATCATGCTCCCTGGCTTACAGAGAATCACTTTACCTACAACTTCAGACAGGAACTTCCCTTGCATATTCATGTCTTTCCTGTTCAAAGCTAAGCCAATCTTCAAGGTGGAATCCAGTCCACACCATTGAAATGCTTCCCTTAGCTTAGATGCAGGTACATCTACTTCTTCCTGTAATCTAGGCAGGTGAAGAACTTTTCTTAAACTCTTATGGGTGATTTTCACCTTTACACCATGGACTGTGGATCTAATTTTGATTCCAGTTTGATCTAGAGTAGCATCACCAAAGAATTCAAGTATTTCCTTCTTCCAAATCTTTGTTGGTTCAGAAACTAGAAACTCCAACCCATTCTCAGCAATTAGGGTTACAACAGCTTTAATTTTAGGTTCCGCATGGTCAAAGGCGTTGCGTACCAGCTCATATCCTTTATTGACATTGTCTTCAAGCTTGGGCGCCATTAGTGTTGAGAGAAATCTTGAATTTAGATGAGAGAATTTGTCGACACAAAGTTTTGGTCTCGAAACTATGGAGAGCGTGTCGACAGACAATGTTGTTTACCTATTTAAACCTTTCTAAAAACGAATGTGAAAAGGCACGCCATAATTCTCTAAATGTGTCGACACTGTTGAAAAGTGTCGACACAGACTTCTAATGTCTGGACATAAGTGTTGACTTATATGTCTCAACACTTGTATATTTGCGCTCGACGATCAGTCGATACTCCACTCGACGAAATCTGTGTTGAACCTAAGTGTCGACACCATCTCTGGATGTGTCGACACCACTTCTGGATGTGTCGACACTATTTTTCTGAAGTGTCAACACCAATTTTCTAGATGTGTTGACATCATTTCCCTGGAATGTCGACACCACTCCTATGTGTCGACACAGACAACTCCTTGTGTCGACACAATTTTACTTAGCTAATTTTGTTAAACTAATCTATGTTCAATATTCCTAATTCAATTTTAAACTTATTGAATTTAGTTTCATCTAGAGGCTTAGTAAACATATCTGTAATTTGATAATCTGTTTTGACAAATTCTAGTGAGATGCCCTCTTTCTCTACATGTTCTCTAAGAAAATGGTATCTAATTTCTATATGCTTAGTCCTACTATGTGAAACAGGATTATTAGTAATAGAAATAGTACTTGTAGAATCACAAAGCAAAGGTATTCTACTTACCTGAATACCATAGTCTTCTAGCTGGTGCTGAATCCACAACAGCTATGCACAGCAACTTCCTGCTGCCACATATTCAGACTCAGTTGTGGAAATTGTCACACTAGTCTGCTTCTTACTGCTTCAAGACACCAATCTTCCTCCTAGAAATTGACAGGTGCATGTAGTAATTTTTCTATCTTCTTTGCAACCTGCAAAGTCTGCATCTGAATAGTCTGTCAGTAGAAAATCTCCATTCCTAGGGTACCAAAGGCCTAGATTAGGTGTGCCCTTAAGATATCTCAAAATCCTTTTGACTGCAGTCAGATGAGATGCTTTAGGGCAGGATTGGTACCTAGCACAAACACATGTAGCATACATGATATCTAGTCTACTAGCAGTCAGATATAGGAGGGAGCCAACTATCCCTCTATACAAAGTTTCATCTACAGGTTTCCCTGCATCATCTTTGCTTAGAGACACACTTGTCCCCATTGGAGTTCTCATGGTAGTGGATGATTCCATACCATACTTCTTTATTAACTCCAGGGTGAACTTAGACTGGGATATGGAAAAGCCATCTTCAGTCTGTCTTACTTGGAGACCCAAGAAAAACTTAAGTTCTCCCATACTGCTCATTTCAAATTTTCCTTGCATAAGTTTTGCAAACTTTCTACAAAGATTATTTTCAGTAGACCCAAATATTATGTCATCAACATATATTTGGACTAGGATTATCTTTCCTTTGGATTCCCTAAGGAATAGTCTTGTCTATTTTCCCCCTTGAGAATTTATTCTCAATGAGGAAATTAGACATGGTTTCATACCAAGCCCTTGGGGCTTATTTCAACCCATATAATGCTTTCCTAAGTCTATAAACATATTCAGGTTTGAGAAGATCAACAAAACCTGAGGGCTTCTCCACATAGACTTCTTCTTTTAGATTTTCATTTAGGAATGCTGATTTTACATCCATTTGGAATACCTTAAAGCCTTGATATGCTGTATAAGCAAGGAACAACCTAATTGCTTCCAGTCTTGATACTGTGGCAAAGGTTTGATCAAAGTCAATACCCTCTTCCTGCCTGTATCTTTTTGCAACAAGTCTTGCTTTATTCTTCACAATGATCCCATTCTCATCCAGTTTGTTTCTAAAGATCCACTTTGTTCCAATGATGTTGTGATCTTTTGGTTTAGGAACTAATTTCCAGACCTTGCACCTTCTGAACTGATTCAGCTCCTCTTGCATGACATCAATCCAATGTGGGTCTAGAACAGCTTCTTCAAATTTCTTGGGTTCTACTTGTGATAAGAAGCTAGAGCAAAGAACTGTGTTCAGATTCCTGCTCCTTGTTTGTACTCCTTGTCTTGGATCACCAATTATCTGATTTGCTGGATGATCCTTTAAGTGTCTATTAGCTGGAGGTAGTCTATCTTCAGGTTGAACACCTCCAGCCTCTTCATTATGCAGCACCTCTTGGTTTTCATCAGCATCTGGAGAGTCTTGTACTCCCCCTGGACAGCAGCCACCATTTTCCACTTCCTCTTATATAATGGTAAGCTTGTCCATTCTCTCATTTATACATGTAGAACTGCAAGCACTACTTGACAACTCACAGTTAATCAGTCATGTTTCATCAAAGACAACATGTACAGACTCTTCTACAACTTGAGTAATCAAGTTGTAGACCCTATAAGCCTTGCTATTGTTGTTGTACCCAATAAATATCTCATCTTGGGATTTGACAGCAAACTTAGTTCGATAAGACTTGCCATTGTTAAGGACATAACACTTGCAACCAAAGATCCTAAAATAGGATAAGTTTGGTTTTTTGCCCTTCATAATCTCATAGGGAGTCTTTTTGTGGCACTTGGTGATAGTAGCCCTATTGATCACATGACATGCAGAGTTTACTGCCTCAGCCCAGAAATATTCTGGAAGAGAAGTGTCACTCAATAGAGTTCTACCAGTCTCAATTAGTGTTCTATTCTTCCTTTCAGCAATACCATTTTGCTGTGGTGTTCTAGGTGAGGAAAATTCTTGAAAAATCCAAAATTCTTCACACAGTCTTGTCATACTCTCAGATTGAAATTCAGTGTCATGGTCACTTCTGATTTTGACCACAGTACTGTCCAGCTCATTCTGAATTTGTTTGACAAAACTATATAAAACACTTGGGGTTTCAGATTTTTGTCTCAGAAAGAACACCCATGAATATCTAGAATAGTCATCTACCACCACAAATGTGTAGACCTTCCTACCTAGACTATGAACTGGCATAGGACCAAATAGATCCATATGCAAGAGATATAGACACCTCACTGAATCCTTGTTTTCAAGGCTATGAAAGGAGGATTTGGTCTGCTTGCCTTTTTGACAAGCTGAGCATATCCCATCCTTTATACACTTAACTTGAGGACCATTCCTCACTAACTCTTTGCTAAAGAGTTGGCCAATAGTCTTGTAGTTAAGATGGGTCAGCCTCTTGTGCCATTTAACACAATGAGAGGCTCTCTCATCAGCTACAAGACAAATAGGAGAAACATTGTTCTCACACTCAAAGTTAAGACAGTACACATTTCTTTTTCTATATCCTGTCAATATGACCTTTTGATCACTTGACTTTTTGATATGACATCCATTCTTAATAAATGAAATGTCATATCCTAAATCACTCAACTGAATTATGCTTATAATGCTGTGTTTCAAACCCTTCACATAGTCCACTTGAGAGCTAGTAATCTGGTTATTAGAAATGTTACCAAATCCTTGATGATTCCTTTTTCAGAACCACCAAAGGTTACTTTAGGCCCATTCATGATAGGTGAGCAGTCCTTCAGCAACCCCCTTGTTCCAGTAATATGTCTGGAACATCCACTGTCCAAGTACCATATAGGGGCATGGCAACTTGGACTCACCTGCAATAAAGAATTACTTAACCTTAGAACCCAAATGAGTTTTGGGTCCTTGGTTCATGTTAGCCTGAAATTTAACAAATCTGCCTGCAGCTTTTCTAATAGGCAGACTGCTATACTCCTTGACACTAGTATTGTGCCAACAGTCTAAGGCAAAGTGGCCAACCTTGCCACAACACCAGCACTCAAACTTATTATACCTTTGTTTAGGTACAACCTTAGCTGAATTGTTTACAGCAGGTTTCTTGTTTTGTGCTGGGGCTTTGCCTTTAGAATTGAACTTAGCAGTCCATGTAGTTTTCTTAAACCCTAACTCAGCCTTACACTTTTGAGGTACAAACTCATCAATCAAGGGTAATATATATTTTGGTTTAGAAAAACTAGCTACAATCTCCTTTTCTTTCTGAAGTCTATTCTCCAGACTTTTAATCTGATCATTCTTAAATGTGATAGTACCCATCTGAATAACAGTAATGTTTTTCAGTCTGGCTATCTCATTCAACTTCTGATCCAGCAACTTTTCTGAATCAGATGCAGCCATCTTAAGATCTGCAATTTCCTTAGCCAGATTTTTGGCCAGGTTTTTGCTTTTCTTTAGTGCCTGCAACAAGTCCCCATATTCATCTATCAGCTGATGAATATCACCTTCAGACTTAGACACATCCACATCACTTGATGCAGATGTTGCTGACTCTGACTCAGCACTACAATCTGAATTTCTAGAAAGACATTGTACCTTACTAGGACCAGGCTGATCCTGGCACTTGTCTTCTTCTGACACAGCCATCAGTCCCTTGCACTGATGGTCTTCTTGTTCATAGATAGAGTTCAGCACTTGCAGAAACTCTTCTTCTTCATCTGCTATATATAGACCAATGTATGCCTCAGCTTCAGATTCTGACTCTAAAGAAGATTGGTATGTCAAGCTCTTCTCCTTCTTACCAACAAAGGATTTCTCCTTCTTGATCTGGTGTTGAATCTTCTTTTTATCTACAGACTCTTTTCTTTTATCTGGACACTCAACCACAACATGTCCAGGCCTATTACAGTATTAGCAAACTATCTTTGATGTTGTAGATTTGCTTGGCTTAGACCTGCTCCTGTCCTTCCTGGATGACTTCCTCTTTTGATAATAATCATCCTTAGGCTGAGATGTGGAAGGCTTAGACTTCCACTGCTTCTTCTTCAGGAATCTCTGAAACTGTCTTCTAAATGCTGCAAAATCTTCATTTGAGTCACTGCTGTCTGAACTTTGGTTTTCTGAATTATCTGAAGCAATTTCAGCAACAATCTTAGGAGGTGATGGAGACATCCTCCTATTCTTCCTAGTGGCTTCAACCTTGAAGGCCAAAGACTTTTCTCTATGCTCCCCTTTTGTACTTTTCTCTTCCTCTTTCCTAGCCATCAGCTGCATCTCATATGACAGCAATTTTCCAAATAAAGTGGGTGGAGAGATATCTGCAAGTTTGGCCACTTCCCTAATGGCACAAATCTTAGTGTTCCAATCCTTTGTCAAGGATCTTAGGAATTTATCATTCAGTTCATAGGTACTGAAGATTCTTCCATAAGATATCAGCTCATTTACTATTCTATAGAATGTTTTATAACACTTAGTTATACTGTCAGACTTTCCTTGTCTGAAACTCTCATATTCCTGGTTCAGCATAAACTTTTTATCTTGTATGACTTCTTCAGAACCCTCTATGTAGACTATCAAAGTATCCCACATTTCCTTGGAGGTCTTGCAGTGAATCAAATTTTGAAAGCTTGCATCATCTATGGCACTTACTATGATATTCTGGGCTCTTTTATCCATAGTTGCTAGGATGATCTCATCCTTAGTCATCTCTGAAAAATATTTGGGAATTCTTTGGTTGGCATCAAGAACTGAAATCTTCATAGGAATATAAGGACCTTCCTTTACTGTAATGTAGATCCTTGGATCAGAAGCCTCCATAAACAACCTGACCCTTTCTTTACAGATGCCAAATATCTCCTTTCTGCATATGAGTAATTTCATAGAACCTAGTTCCTTATGATTTTCTCCTGAACCCATTTTCTTGATCTTGAATCTGCCTTAAGGATCTAACTCAGACTGTTAAGTCCTTCTTTGAGAAATCTGGCTCTGATATCACTTGAAAGAATTAGTGCCTAACCACCTAGAGGGGGGTGAATAGGTGTAATTCCTTTTTCTTTTTAAGGCAGCAAATCTATTCAGTTATTTACTTAACAACAGAAAATTCTATAGCAAACACAGCACAGATTCACAGAATTATCACAACACAGATTGCACACAGATTTTTATAGTGGTTCCCCAAGGTCTGAGTACATCCACTTTCCCCCTTCGCCTATCTAGCAGTGTGCTAGATTCGGCCTAACTTCTGTTCTTCACCTCAGATCCTCAGATCTTACAACTCAGAACCCAACAAGGCTCCTACAGCTCAGGCAATCTTCCCTACCTCAACCTACACAAGGCCTACAACTCAGAGATATCAATCTCCTACAACTCAGGCTCACAACCCTACCTCAGCCTTCAACATGGCCTACCAATCAGAGAAACTATTCTCCTACACTCAGCCTTTATAAACACAGGCTTACAACTCAGATCTATAAAGATCTTACAGAAACTTGATTTAACAAAATGTTTTACCACCACCCTGGTAGAGAGAGAATGGATGGATGGCTTCTTGATCAGTTCTTGGAAGAATCTGATGGCAGAGAACAACCTCTCTTAGCTTTCTTCAAAGCTTCTTGAATCTGAACTCAGTACGGTTGAACTCTTGAGAAGTTGATCTTCAATAAGCTTCTAACTTGAGATTCAGATCTCAATATGAATCTTTCTTGGCAGCCTGGTTCAGCAACTGCACTTCAGTAGATGGAGCTCTCTCTCTAACTTCTTCTTCTTAGATTTTCTGAAGAAAATCTTTTTCGGTCTTCTATTATAACTGTTCTGTCAAATGATCTGTTGTTGTTCTTGTTCTACTTTTTTTTGTTGAAGGAGTAAGCCTTTATATAGCCTTCCTTCATGTTAATCGGCTGATCCGGTTTCTAACAAACTTCTGACAGCTTTGACAGATGCAGTAAACCAGTTGGTAACGACAGCTGTCAAGTCATCCAGTCACTTCTTAAAATATTATCTCTGTCTGAAAGTGTCGAGACTGAACTTCATCATGTGTCGACACAAGTAGACTAAGTGTCGGCACAAGTGGACTAAGTGTCGACACAAGCCTTGGTGGTATCGACACATCTCCTTTGTTGTTGTTAATACTTCTCGACACAGCCTTCTGTAGAATGTGTCGACACTGATTCTGTGTGTCGACACAATTACTTCTTCTCTTTAACTTTATTGAAGCTCTGTTGTGTGTCGACACAAGTCCTGTATGTCGATACAGTTGATGTCGACAAAGTCTTCTGTATGTCTACACTGCCTCTTGGTGTCGACACAGTTGATGTCGACTAAGTATTCCTGTGTGTCGACACTGCCTCTTGGTGTCGACACAGTTGATGTCGACAATGCTTCACTGGGTGTCGACACTGCCTCTGCATGTCGACACAGCTGATGTCGACTAAACTTCTCTATGAGTCGACACTGCCTCTATATGTCGACTTAGTTTCTTCAGGTGTCGACACAGCCTTTCCAAGTGTCGACACAATTAGCTCCAAGTGTCGACAAAGCTTTTCTCCAGTGTCGACACAAGCCTTCATAAGTGTCGACACAGCTTTTCCTGGTGTCGACATATGGACTTAGAGATTTTTCTGCACTCCTGCATTTACTTAACCTGCACATATAAACTCAAAACACATCAAATACAACTTGATGCATATCATTGAGTAGGGTGAGGCTTCTTCAAATCGGGTATACATTTTCCAATGTGCCCAACACAAAGCAACGGTCAGCCCAAGCCGACCAAATTATAATGACCCCGCCCCTTAATCGGGACGGCGATGCTCTTTCCCTTCATATCATTAGCCCAATGAAACCATAAAGTGCAATTATATATTTCGCCACAAGTGTAGGCTCGCACGGCCAAACACCCCGTGCACTCATGGCACATTAACGATGAATCTGGTCAGTTCTGTGGCTTCACCACCATCCCAAAGATGGCAACCATGTGAGCATTTAGCCTTTCTGACCACTATCTAAGGCTCCCAACTATGCCAACGGCCAGTCCCCTTTTCGGGTCTCTCGCACCGAACTACATAGCCTAGGTACGATTCCACTTTCCTGTTGCTCATGCAGCCTAATCAATTTAAGTCCTACGCGCGGGCCAAGCTTCTCTCGGATCCCAAAATTTCCAAACATCACATAACCCAGTTATGTTCAAGGCCGGTTCCCAGACCGCCAAGTTAGCAGAACAATGATTCCGCTCAGTTTTCCGGGTGAGCCTTGGAGCTAACCTCCAAGGATCCCTGCTGCAATCTACCGCGTAGAAACCCAAAAAACCCAAAGCACGGAGTCTTCTTCGGCAACTCATTACAAATGCAACATCACCGATCCAGACCAACATGTCCGGGTAGGCTTCACACACAATGCCTATGCCCGTACTTACGATTCCGGACTCTATATGCAACACAAGGGGGACAATTCACATCAACCCCAAGGAACACTATGCACTCACCGCACACTCGCGGGAGCGGGATTCCCTATGCAGAAAGGAAGAGCTTCACATGCTCAAGTAGAGAATCGTTACCCTTGTAGTCCGCTTTTACGCCATGGAAAAACTACACGGACAGAAGTCTTCGCAACGGAATTTCTTCCACGGATCCGCTCTCGGTTCTCCAAACGGTGCTCTGATGCTCCGCCGGCGGCCGGAATCCTCCTTCTTCTTCCTCCTCTCTCTAACACCTTGGAAAGAGAAAGCTTGGAGAGAAATGAAGGATTAACTCACCTATTCCCGGCCTTAACAGAGCAGGAAACCATATGGGCCGTTGGATCTTATTTAAAGAAAACGAATGGCTCAGATCCACTCAAAAATCCCCAAACCTGGGCCGAACATGGCTTGGCACACAGCCGTGTCCCAGGCTGTGTGCCTCGATCCAGGCACGATCGTCGAATGAAGGAAAGACACACGGGCAAAGACACGCCCGTGTATCACCTGACACGCCCGTGTCGGGTCTCTCGACACGCCCGTGTCCGGGGGTGTGTCACGCATAACCGCCACGCCAACCGACACGACCCAACTGAACACGGGTACTGACATGGGTAGGCATATGCCCGTGTCATTCAGCTGGTCGTGTCCTTCTTGGGATAAAAACGGCCAAAAATCACCAGCCAGACACGGCCTTGGACACGCCCGTGTCCTAGGCCGTGTACCCCTATACAGGCACCAAAAATCCTTTTTTACGCGACCGACTCAAATACAATTTTCGGGGCGTTACATGTTGCAGGAGCATCATTTGGTGCACTACTAGCCTCAGAAACTCGGCGTTCTGACGGCCCAGCACCGCTTCTGTTCACCTATAGTTGTATAAAACACCTTTAAGCGACCAAACAAAATTGCAAACAGTAATTATAGGAACACGCAGGTTCCTCAAACACGTGTATTTTCATTCCTAAGTGGACATTCATGGGTTCTTTTGATGTTATAACGATGACGCGCACACATGTGCTCACCACCCCTTAAAAAGAATTCGTCCACGAATTCATTTTAAGCCCAACCGAAATAAGGAGTCTGATACCAAATTGTAACACCCCATATCCGTTGCATAGCATATATCAGGAGGTCCGGTCGGGGCCCGATGCCATATACCACAGACAGACCGGGTGGTTACTCAATGGAATACCATCCAACTAATATCCAACACCCTACACAGAGTCATTCTAGCAGAAGCAATTTAAAGTTGCAAAATAAAGAACCCAGCACGAGCATGAATGTCCACTACTCAAACAACAAGAATGAAGTATAATACACAAGTACGATGGCCTTAAGGCCTTACATTTGTTTACTCATATTACACGTTTTGCAAACCTCGGCTCGCAGGCCGGTCACACATGAATAAAGCAAATAAACACTCAATATTTAGGCCTTCGAGGGCCGGCTCAGCAACTTGGGCTTTAGCCCGCTATTTACCACTTGTTCCTGTAGCACCTGCAAGCAACAATCCACCGCAACGGTGGCAAACAAATGAAACGGTCAGCTATGCTGACCAAATTATAACGATCCTGACCCCAAACTCGGGGCGGCTATGCTCCTTCCCTGCACTTTATTAGCATAACCAAGCATTATATAGTAATAACATTACAACACGGGCGTAGGCACGCACGGCCACACACCCCGTGCTCTCAGGGCACATTCTCGGTGAACCCGGTCAAAGCTGCGGTCTCACCACCACCACTCAGACGGCAAAACTCATGAGCACTTGAGTCTTTGAGGCAGAAGTCATGACACTTGAAATCATCAACAGCCTAAGACCCGACCTCTATGCCCTCGGTAGGCCACTAACACCAAAATTACATAGAGCAGGAACGGTTCCACTCAACCCATTGCTCACTTCGCCACGACACTTAAAGTTATCGGCGCGGGTTAAGCTTCCCCGAAACCCGCGAATCGAACGCACAATATTACATAATCCAGTTATGTGCAAGTTGGCTCCCATGCCACCAAGACGGCAGAATTACGCATCTGCCCAGTTTTCCGGGTGCAGCTCGAGGTTAATCCCCAAGGCTCCCTGCTGCAATCTACCACGTAGAAAACCCAAAAAAACAACCAATTGCACGGAGTCTTCTCCGGCCATTTTTGCAATGCAACATCACCGATCCAAACCAACTTGTCCGGGTAGGCTTCACACATCATGCATATATCCATTCTCGATTACGGGCTCTACAAGCACACAATGGGGACTATTCATGTATACCCGAAGGAACGCCTCAACTCACCGCAAACTCGCGAGAGCGTGCTTCCTATGCAAAGGAAACGAGAGCTTCACATGCTCAAGTAGAGAATCATTACCCTAGCGTTTTTCCTTGGCATCAGGGAAATGTATGAGGATGGAATGCATCGCAATCTCCTTGCTTCCGTAGATCCGAAGTCAGCTCGCGATTTGGAGCTCCGAAACTCCGTCGGCAACCGGATTTAGCTTCTTTTCTTCTTCCTTGCTCTCCCCTCTCTCTAGACTTTAGAAAGAGACTTAAGTGAAAGAAGTAAGGGATTTGAAACCCTATTCCCGGGTATATCCCAGTAGGAACAACCCCCAGCCGTTGGATCCCAAAATAAGGAAACGAACGGCCATGATCCGTATCTGAAATATAAAACCTGGGTCGAACACGGCCTGCGACACGCCCGTGTCCAGGGCCGTGTCCCCCATTCGCCGTCGAAATCGACGCGTCTCATAAAACACACAGGCACCCGACACGCCCGTGTTCGACCTAACACGCCCGTGTCAGCCAGTACACGCCCGTGTTCCCGGGCGTGTTCCTCCATCAACACAGGACCAACACCAACCCGAGACTCACACAAGTCTTGGACACGCCCGTGTCCTATTTGACACGCCCGTGTCAAACCCGAACACGCTTGGGCATCAGGCCGTGTTCACAGTCTCGACATTTCGTCTAGTACAGTTCGTCGCCCACCTGACACGGCCTTGGACACACCCGTATCCTAGGCCGTGTTCCCTGTCTCGACATATTATCGAGCGAAAATGTCGACTTCTCTAGCAGATTGTCAACACGAGCTCGACACGCCCTGTGACATGCCCGTGTCTCAGGCCGTGTTCGCTTCTCAACGATCGTCGACTCCGAAATTCGTCGACCTCTCGGCCAAATCGTCGACCCAAACACGACACTCCCTGGGACACGCTCGTGTCCCAGGCCGTGTGCCCCCTGCCAAATTCCAAATTTGGCCCGAAATGCCTCCGTCGCTCTTTTGAGTTTCGAGGCGTTACAGGCTTTGTCGCAGCCAAGGCCCTTTTCCCTTGCACCCGCTTCATATCCTTCTCCAGTGCACACGCAGTATCGACCAATGCCTGAAACCCTTGGTTCATGGAACTCGAGAGCAAGAATCACAACTCATCTTGCAATCCTTCATAGAACCTATCGGTTTTCCACTGCTCATCGGAGAAGATGGAACCCGCATAACGTCCCAACCTTGTGAACTCATGCAGGTAAGTCTCAACACTATTTTCTCCTTGCGTTAGCCGTTGGAACTCATTTTCCATGGCAATGCATTGTGTCGCTGGGAGGTGCTTCGCCAGGAATAGTAGCGAGAATTCCTCGATCGAAACTTGTGTTAACTGCCTACCCGCTAAGTGGTGTAATTCGATCTCGTCCCACTAGAGCCAAGCCTCTCCTTCCAATAAGAAGGTGGCCAAGGTGACCTTCTTATCTTCCTCCATCCTGTTCGCCGTCAATATACGCTTGACGCGTGACAACCAATCCTCCACCTGCATAGGGGATCCCACACCCGTAAACGTAGGGGGTTGAAGCTCATGAACTACTTTAATTATCGTTCAGCTGCTCGCGCATCAACAGCCGCAACATGTTCTAGCTGTGCCACAACCTGTTCTAACACCACTGTCGGCTGCGCTTGACTACCAGGCTGTGCATGAAACATTGCAAATAGCGCCTCAGAAACTAAGCAGACGGTTTCCGCATAAGGGGGAGGTGTATGCACCTTAGCTGGTGTCATACTTTCATCAGAACGTTGGGGCTCCGACTGCCCAACACCATTACGCGTCACCTATAGGTGAATAAGACACACATTAGCAACCTCACACAAGCAATAACAATAAGGTAGGAATGTGCAGGCTCCTCAGCAAATGTATTTGCATTCCTAAGTGGACATTCAAGAGTTCATTAGTGTTAACGCGGTTCGCACTGACACGTGCTCGCCACCCCCACAAAAGAATTCGACCACGAATTCGAAAGGGAAAGATCGAGACAGGACGATACAAAATGTAACGACTCCTCCGTTCATATAATATATAATAAAAGCTCCGGTCGGGGCCCCACACCATATGCCACAAAACAGGCAGGGAAGTTACAGGTTAATACCACAACACAATCGCATCCTAACTCAGAGCATGCTAGCGGAAGATTTAACAATAAACTTGAACTCCAACCATGAATGTCCACTATATATATCAACTCTCGAAGGAATGTCTACAAATATACAACGTTTGGCCTTATGGCCTTACAGTTACTCTTTATAATAGTGTGGATTTCAAACATCGGCGCGCATGCCGGCCACACATGAACAAAACACAATATTCATTGCTTAGCCTTAAAGGGCTAGCAGTAGCAGCAACAGCAGCAGGGACTTTAGCCCTTATGTGTCGCACTTGGGTCTCCAGCACCTGTACAAGGACAGCCACCAAACTGTGGCAAACAAGGCAAACAGTTAGCATTTAGCTGACCAATTTATAACGACCCTACCCGTTTCCCGGGCAGTGGTATTCCTTCCCTACAGGCATTGCAATTCATAGGCAGATATATAAATATCACACATTATGCTCTCGCGCACAAACAATCCATCACAACCGTCAGCCACGCAGCCCGATGATCCGTGCACTCAGGGCACATTCTTGGTGTACCGACGAACCAGGGTCCCACCACCATTCTAGGTCCAAAACCCAACGGTAAAAATTGATCATTTAGTCTTTCTGACGTGCGGGCCTAAGACTCTCATTATGTGCTTCAACTGACCACACTTTCAGGTCTTCAAGTCAGACAGACATAACGCAGGTACGGATCACCCCCCCCCCCCCCCCCCCCCCCCCTTGCGTTGCTCAAGTCGCCTTGCCATCACCGAATACTAACGTACTTTAGGCTAAATTTAACGCGCGGGTCGGTTTCACCTTTCCTGTTTGTTAGAAATGAACAAAAAACAAGCCGAAAGTGGAGCTAAAACAAACCGGAAGAGGTTTTAACAGAAACTTTATTATCTGAAAAAGGTATCTATTACAAAGGTATGCTCTCCCTTATATAGAATGGAGGAGAGATGAGAGAATACAAATAAGAGATATGGGACTAAAAATTTACAGGACTAAGCGGACTATACAAAATAAACTGCACAAGCCACGCGGTTAGACAGAAGGGCTAACCGCACGGCTACCATCAGAGAGAAAGAGAGACTGCCAGGGTAGACCGCCAGACCGCCCGATCTCCAAGCCGGCTGAGACAAACCGCCAGACCGCGCGGTCTTCAACCTGCCAAGACAGACCGCCAGACCGCCCGGTCACCATCTTCAACACTCCCCCTCAAGCTGGAGCATATATATCGATCATGCCCAGCTTGTCGCAGATGTGGAAAAAGGAAGCGGACACCGGCTTGGTGAAGACATCTGCCAACTCGTTGTCGAAGTGACAAATGGAGTGCAAATCTGTTTCTTCAATATTTCTTCCCGAATAAAATGACAGTCAACTTCTATGTGTTTTGTTCTCTCATGAAAGACCGGATTTTGGAAATGTATATCGCGGCCTTATTGTCACAGAACATAGGAAGAGGATAGTTGTAAACCTCTCCTAAGTCAAGCATGAGAGCCCGCAACCACTTCAACTCACATGTAGTCGATGCCATGCTGCGATATTCCGCCTCTGCACTAGACCTGGAAACTACAGACTGTTTCTTGCTCTTCCAACTCACAAGATTGCCTCCAACAAATGTGCAGAAACCTGATGTCGATTTGCGGTCCCCTTTGTCATCCGCATAGCTTGAATCAGAATAAGCTTCAACCCTTATGTGACCATTCTTCTGAAATAGGAGTCCTTTTCCTGGAGCAGCTTTAATATACTCTAATATCCTCAGAGCAGATTATAGATGACACTCTCTCGGAGCTTGCATGAACTGGCTCACCTTGCCAACAACATAAGAGATGTCAGGTCTGGTTACTGTGAGATATATGAGTTTGCCCACCAGATGCCGGTATCTCGTAAGATCGGAGAGAAGAGGCGAGTCATCTGTCCAAGTTTTGTCTTCTCCAGCAGCCATAGGACAACGTGCAGGTTTAGCACCAGTGAGTCCTGCCTCCTTTAAAAGATCAAGAGCATACTTCTGTTGGGAAAGGACCATGGAGTTGGACTTTCTACAAATTTCAATCCCCAGAAAGTATTTCGGGGAGCCCATATCCTTTGTGACCAGATGTTGACGAAGGTGTTTCTTGGTCATCAATACCCCATCTTGGTCATCGCCAGTAAGAAGAATGTCATCAACATAAACCGCAAGAACAACAAGACCAGAGGCAGTTTGCCGAACAAATAAGGAGTGATCTGCTGAGCTTCTTGTAAAACCAATGGCCGCAACAATGCCACTGAACTTGTCAAACCAGGCACGATAACTCTGCTTGAGGCCATAGATAGCCTTCTTTAGCCGGCATACCCGTGTCTCCCCCTGAGCAACATACCCAGGAGGTTGCTCCATGTAAACATCTTCCTGCAGATCACCATAAAGGAAGGCATTCTTAACATCGAGCTGCGAGATGGGCCAATCCCTGTTGACAGCCACAGAGAGAAGAACCCTAATAGTGCTGAGACGAGCCACTGGAGAGAAAGTGTCAAAGTAATCTACGCCATAAGTTTGGGTAAAATCCTTGGCAACCAGGCGAGCCTTATAACGATCCACACTGCCATCCGGGAGAAACTTCACCACGAAGACCCATCGACAACCAACAACATCCGTGCCGAAAGGAGGAGGAACAAGGGTCCAGGTACCCCGTTTAGTTAGAGTAGCAATCTCCTCATCCATGGCAACTTTCCAATGAGGAATAGTAAGGGCCTCCTGGTAGGAACGGGGGGTGGCAGTGGCTGAGATAGCCAGTGCAAAAGCTCGGCGAGAAGGGGTAAGACGATCGTAGGAAACAACTGTAGCAAGCGGGTGTTGGGTACATGCCCGAACCCCTTTGCGAAGAGCAATCGGGAGATCCAGGTCAGCAGGTGCCTCAGTATCCGGAGTATCCGTGGTGGAGAGAGCTGGCCCGGGAGTAGAGAGAGATGGCAGCGGAGTGGAGGGAGAAAGCGGAGTAGAGGGTGGAGATGATGGGGATGGGGAAGAGGGTGGAGAGGGTGGAGATGGCGGAACATCAGTGGGAGCAGAGGGAAGGGATGGGTTGGTAGGAAAAGTAGGATCAGGAGGAGGAGAGGAGGAAGCGGGAGAGAAGTAAGATGCATTGGCAAAGAAGGTGACATCCGCAGAGACAAATTGCTTGCGGGTAACGGGGTCAAAGCAACAATAACCTTTCTGAGTGGGAGAGTACCCCAGAAAGACACATTTAGTGGCACGTGGTGAGAGTTTATCACGGGTGGCAGCGGGAGAGTGCACAAAGGCAGTGCACCCAAAGATGTGCAGAGGAAGAGGAAAGGGATCCTTGTCCGGATAAAGAATGGAGAAGGGGGTAGCACCGTGGAGAACTATGGAGGGAAGGCGATTGATGAGATAGCAGGAGAGGAGGACAGCATAGCCCTAATAGGAGCGAGGAACATGCATTTGAGTCATCATAGTGCGAGCGACATCAAGGAGGTGACGGTTTTTGCGTTCCGCCACCCCATTTTGTTGTGAGGTGTAGACACAGCTTGTTTGACGAATAACACCATGGTGAAGACAAAAAGAGGAGAAGTCTTGGCTAAGATATTCCTTAGCATTGTCAGAACGAAGGATCTTAATAGACGTAGCAAACTGAGTCTTAACCATAGAATAAAATGAGGTCCAAACAGAGAACAGCTCGGAGCGATCTATGAGAAGATACACCCACGTACACCGAGAGAAATCATCAATGAAGGTAACAAAATAGGAACTACCCCGACCGATGGTGAGGTTAGGAGCGGGACCCCATATGTCAGAGTGAACGAGGTCGAACGGACGGGAAGAGCCCCGACTTGGTGTTGGTGGGAAGGATGAGCTGTGATGTTTGCCAAGTTGACATGCATCACAGTTTAGAGGAGGATGATGAGGAGGGAGGTGCGGTAGGATCTGGCGTAGAATTCTGGGAGGAGCATGTCCAAGATGAAGATGCCATTGGAGAAGATCTGTAGAGGAGGAGGAGAAGGAGGATAGAGCAGAGACATTGTCGAGGAAGTAGAGGCCACCACTCTCAGTCCCGGTAGCAATCGTCCGTTGGGAGTCCGGATCCTGAAAAGCACAAGAGGTAGGGGTGAATAAGACCAAACACCGTAGTTGCTTGCATAAAGAAGTAACCGATAGTAAATTGCACGGAAACTTGGGCACATAGAGGGTATCAGCCAGGCACAGAGATGGAGTGACTTGAACCATGCCCGTCCCATGGACCGGTGAGGGAGATCCATCCGCAACAATGACCGGGGCAATTGAGCATGTGTTTCAAGAAGAGAGAAACATTGAGGATTGCCTGTCATATGATTTGTTGCACCAGAGTCAATTAGCCATCTTCCGCGGGTAACAACGTGAGCACTACCAGAAGAGGTGACCACCGAGGTGGACAGACTGGAGGAGTGGAAAGCCATGGAAGCAAGAGAGGAGCAAACCGCGACGATAAGAACAAGCCGTGAGAAGAGGAAGAAGCCGAACGGTGAAGCGAAGAAGAAAAAAGAGCACCAAGTCGGGCGAACAGAAAACAGGTCGTGCGGCTAGGAAGGCCGCTACCAAGAAGCAAAGCAAAGGGGAAGAAGTCGCACGGCTTGAAAAAGTCGGGCGAACAGAGGAGAACAAGTCGCACGGCTAAAGATGAGGCCGGGTCGACAGGCAAGCTGGAGCGGGTAGAAGGAAACAGGTCAAGGCGACTAGTAAACAGGCCGCAGCGACTAAGAGGAGCAGCGAGAAGGGAAGCAAGGAGAAACAAGCCGCACGCACAGGGCAGCGGTCAAAAGAGAAGGCAAGCCGCGAAGACAGGTCGCGGGAAGACGAGAATCAAGCGGAGGGAAAGAAGTCGAGCGGCTAGAAGGTAGCCCGCGCGAACAGAAGAAGAAGCTGAATCAGGAGGAAAAGATCGTTTCCTCTGATACCATGTTAGAAATGAACAAAAAACAAGCCGAAAGTGGAGCTAAAACAAACCGGAAGAGGTTTTAACAGAAACTTTATTATCTGAAAAAAGTATCTATTACAAAGGTATGCCCTCCCTTATATAGAATGGAGGAGAGATAAGAGAATACAAATAAGAGATATGGGACTAAAAATTTACAGGACTAAGCGGACTATACAAAATAAACCGCACAAGCCGCGCGGTTAGACAGAAGGGCTAACCGCACGGCTACCATCAGAGAGAAAGAGAGACTGCCAGGGTAGACCGCCAGACCGCCCGATCTCCAAGCCGGCTGAGACAAACCGCCAGACCGCGCGGTCTTCAACCCACCAAGACAGACCGCCAAACCGCCCGGTCACCATCTTCAACACTGTTCGGCATGAGGCCTTTTCAAGAGCTCATCAAGCTCATAATAGCCATACTGTCCACCAAGGACTAGCTTCACAATAGCCACACTGTCCACCACGGATTGACTTCACAATTGCCACAATGTCCACCATGGACAGGCTTCACAATAGCCACAATGTCCACCACGGATTGGCTTCACAATCAACAAGGGGAGTTCATGCTAGCGTCCATCACGATCGCTTAGCGGGTTCCGCAGAACTCACTTTCTGCACCCAACTCCACCCAAATCCTGCAGCATCCTACAGTGCCAGAAAACTGGTCTTGCCATAGCACACAACACAAGCATCACAAGGGTATTTTCTTGGACTACCACTCCAGTACTTCCTGCTACTGCCCTTCACAGGTACAGCCCTTCAACCCGATAAACTACACATTTAACCGCGGAGTCTTCTCCGGTGTGCAAATGCAACATCACCAATCCATACCAAACTGTCCAGATGGGCTTCACACAGTATGTCTATTCCATACTATATATTTCCAGATCTATATGCAAAACTATTGGGGATTCCAAAAATCAATCCAAGGAAATCCCTTCGCAATCCACCCTCTGGTGGGGGAAATCCATGCACATGCCAAAAATGACTTCACATGTCCAAGAAGGAAGATTGTTACCTTGACGACCTCTTTGTATCCATGGAAATCTAGCCGGCTGGAAAGCACCACAGCAGCCTTGCCTCCACAAATCTGGCCTCAGACCTTAGGTCGGAACTCTATAGCTCCACCGGCGGTCGGATCCCTTCTTCTCCTCCTCCTCCTCCTCCTCCTTGCTCTCCCTTCTCTCTAACTCTTTTAGAAAGAGAATGTACAAAAGAAAAGTGAGACTTATCTTCTCAATTTCGGCCTTAAAGCAGTAAGGAGAAACCTGGGTCATTAGATCCCAGAGGAAGGAAACGAACGGCTACAAAATTTCCTGAAAATGACTATTTCGGGTCTGACATGCCGTGTGACACGCCTGTATCACAGGGCGTGTAACTTAAGCGGCACACGAACCGACTTATTCAGAACAGGACATGGCCATGTGACACGCCAGTATCACATGGCTGACACGCCTGTGTTACATGGCTGACACGCCCGTGTCTAGCTCTCGAGACCCACTCGAGACAATCACTCGAGTAATTGGTCAGGACATGCCCGTGTCACATGGCTAACACGCCCGGGTTCCACCCGTACTCGAGACATTTACGACCTACTCAATGCACCCCCTCGAGATCCACTCGAGTAGACACAGAGCACGACACGGCTATGTGACACGCCCATGTCATAGGATATGTTCTCTCTTCTCTCGAGAATTCGTAGAGTGTCTACTCGAGTGGAGTTCGTCGACCAGAGGAGGACACGCCCTCGGACACACCCTCTGACATGCCTGTGTCACAGGGCGTGTTCCCTCTCGAGAACTCATCGAGTTCATTTCATCGAGCACTCGACAGGCTGCTCAACCGAGTACGAAACGGCCTATGACACGCCCATGTCCCAGGCCGTGTTGCCTAATCTGAACCCAAATTTGGGATTTGGGGTATTACACGATGTTAGTGTCAATTTGCATCGAATCTGAACTTTGTTGACTTGTTGACTTTGCTGAGTGACCATCATTCTAGACTTAGCCAAAATCAACAACTTTTCTGAAATCCTGTGTTTGACAAACTTCAAGCTTAGCTTGACGAAATCTGAACTCAGCTCGACGAAACAGTGAAGCTGAGATCGACGAATTCTCTTAGCTCAGTTCTATCTTCAGGTGAAGGTTGAGGTTGACGAACTTCGAGCTCAGCTCGACGAAACCTGAGCTCTGCTTGACGAACCAGTGAGGCTGAGATCGACGAATTCACTCAGGCCAGTTCTTTCTTCAAGTGAAGGCTGAGTTCGACGAATTCTCTGAACTCTGGTTGACAAAATCTAAACTTTGTTCGACGATTCTGATAGTTGAGTCCTTCTTATAGGTAAATGTTGTGATCGACGAACTCTGAACTTCGTTCGACGAAAGCTAAGATCAGCTCGATGAATGGTAGACTCAGTGATTTTGGACTTCGAAATTTCTTCAGCTTTGTGTGATGGCGTTGAGAACGTTGAGTGTAAATCCCTCATTCAACGCTTTTTCCCTTAGCCATATTCTTCAGCTTTCTTCCTGATGGCGTTGAGAGCGTTGAGTGTATATCCCTCACTCAATGCTTTTTTCCTTAGCCATATTCTTTAGCTTTTTGCCCAATGGCGTTGACAGACTTAGCATGGCGTTGAGTGATGAAGCTTCACTCAACGCTTCTTGACTTAGTCGATTTTATGGATTCTTGCCTTCTTAATGAAGTTTGGCGTTGACACACACAACATGGCGTTGAGTGATAAAGCTTCACTCAATGCTTCTAGACTTAGTCAATTTTCTGGATTCTTCACAATAAGGCTATGACAGTATAACCTTGACTCAACGCTTCTAGCTGTATGGCGTTGAGTGAGTTGAGCTCACTCAATGGTTCTGGACTTAGCCGATTTTCTCAGGCTTTGTCACAACGATCTCAACACTTTCTTCTTAGCGGTTTCAGCTGTCTCAGCGCTTTTTGCCTTAGTCATCTTTTTTGGCTGTCTTAGCGCTTTCTTCTCAGCGGTCTCAACTGTCTCAGTGCTTTTTGTCTTAGTCAACTTTTATGGCTATCTCAGCGCTTTCTTCTCAGCGATCTCAACTGTCTCAGTGCTTTTTGCTGAATGGTGTTGAGTGAGCTTGCCTCACTCAATGATTTTGGACTTAGGTAATTTTTCTGTCTGCCTTCTCTCAACGCTATTAGCTGGATGGCGTTGAGTGAGCTTGTCTCACTAAATGCTTTTGGACTTAGGCAATTTTCTGAATTTTCAGCTCCATCTTGAGTCCACCTATCATTGTCTCTTGAACTAGCTGTCCAACCATTGTGACAAACACTAACTTGTATGCATGAACTTAACCATACATTAAATACAACTATGTTTATCTCATTGACATGTTTGACACCATCAAATTAAGGTCATTGGGATCAATGAACCCAACAATCTCCCCCTATTTTAAGATGTCAAAACCGCTGATCAAGCATGTCAAAACTACTGATCAAGCTTCTTTAGTCAATGAGATACACATTACACAGGCAATAAAAGCCTATTCATATTAAATTCAGTGAAAAGAATTTTACCTATTCCCCCTAAATTTCTGCAGAGAAAGTTACACCTTAGAGGATTACCTCTTACCTTGATCTCCCCATGACTTTCTCCCCCTGTGTTTTTGCCATGAAGGAGCTTGATCTTTTCTGATAGTCATCTTCTATATCTCTCCCTTAAGCTTGAACAACCAAAGGTAAACATGACCTCCATCTCTCCCCTTTTTGACCTCTTCAGATAGTCAGGAAGGAGCATCAGGTCTTTTTCTCCCCTTGTGTTCTCCCCCTAGCTGATGTAAATGTAGCCAGGATTATAGCTGCCCACATGCCCATTATACAGGGCTAACTTGTGTATCATACTTGAAAGTCTCTTGTCCTGTAGCTATTGATACCACTTGAGAACAAGCATCATCTCTCATCTTCCTTTCCACAAGGCCTGCAGAATTTGCAAAAAGAACAAACCTGTACCAAGCGTAATATCTTAGGGAGTACCTGAAGTTATTCTAAGTTCAACATACCCAAATCAATTTTGAAGGTGTTGAACTTTGTTTCATCTAGAGACTTAGTGAAGATATCTGTCACTTGCTTGTCAGTGGAGACAAACTCTAGGAAAATATCTTCTCTCTCAACATGCTCCCTAATAAAATGATACTTAATTTCTATATGCTTAGTCATGCTATGTGAAACAAGATTCCTAGTAATAGAAATTGCACTAGTAGAATCACAATATAAAGGAGTTCTACTTATCTTAATGTCATAGTCTTCAAGTTGATATTGTATTCATAGAAATTGAGCACAGCAGCTACCTGCTGCAATGTATTCTGACTCTGTAGTGGAGATAACAACACTTATCTGTTTCTTGCTGCTCCATGACACCAATCTTCCACCTAGGAATTGACATGTACCAGTGGTACTTTCCTGTCTTACTTGCAGGCTGCAAAATCTGCATCTGAAAATCCAGTTAGCTCAAAATCTCTATCCCTAGGGTACCATAGACCAAGATCTTGTGTCCCCTTAAGATACCTTCAAAATTCTCTTTACAGCAGAATAATTAGATTCTTTAGTGCATGCATGATACCTAGTGTAACACCCGCTATCCGTCGCATAGCATATAGCATTAGGTCCGGCCGGGGCCCGACGCCATATACCACAGACAGACAGGGCGGTTACTCAATGGAAACCATCCAACTAATATCAACGTCCTACACAGAGAATTCTAGCGGAAGCAATTAAAAGTTGCATTAATAAAGAACCCAAAACTAACATGAATGTCCACTACAAAGACAAAATAAATGAAGTACAAATACACAAGTACTGGCCTTATGGCCTTACAATTGTTATCCTCAAATTACATGTTTTATTTCAAACCTCGGCACGCAGGCCGGCCATATATGAATAAAAGAAAACACTCAAAATTAGACTTTTGAGGGCCGGCTCAGCAACTTGGGCTTTAGCCCGCTATTTATCGCTCGGTCCTGCAGCACCTGCAAGCAACAATCCACCGCACGGTGGCAAACAAAAGCAACGGTCAGCTATGCTGACCAAATTATAACGATCCCGCCACCAAACTCGAGGCGGTGATGCTCTGTCCCTGCACTTTATTAGCATAATCAAGCAGTAATGTAACAACACTACATCACAGGCGTAGGCACACACGACCACACACTCGGTGCACTCAGGGCACACTCTCGATGAACCGGTCAATGTCACGTCAATTTAAGCCATAGACACCCCGGTCTCACCACCGCCACTTTGACGGCCAATCTTATGAGCATTTTGTGTTCCCGGTATGGGTCACGTCAATTTAAGTCATAGACCGTTGAAGACCCTCATCTATGCCAATGGCTCACACCGAACGACATAGGATGGGTATGATTCCGTCTAACCCGTGCTCACATCGCAACGACAATTTAAGCCATATGCGCGGGTCAAACTTCTCTCGAGTCTCGTTTCCGGTACACACATCACATAACCCGGTTATGTTCAAGTTGGCTCCCAGGCCACCAAGTTGGCAGAACCACGCATCTGCCCAGTTTTTCGGGTGCACCTTGGAGTTAATCCCCAAAGCTCCCTGTTGCAATCTACCCCGTAGAAAACCCGAAAAACAAACATTTGCACGGAGTCTTCTCCGGCCATTTATGCAATGCAACATCACCAATCCAGACCAACTTGTCCGGGTATGCTTCACGTATCATGCCTATATCCGTTCTCCATTACGGACTCTACATGTACACACCGGGGACTATTCATTTCTACCCGAAGGAACGCCTCAACTCTCTGCAAACTCGCGACAGCGGGCTTCCTATGCAAGGGAAAATAAGAGACTCACATGCTCAAGTAGAGAATCGTTACCCTAGCATTCTTCCTTGGCGCCATGGAAAAGTATGTGGATGAAAAGCACCGCCCTCTCCTTGCCTCCGTAGATCCGAAGTCGGTTCGCGATTTGGAGCTCCGAAGCTCCACCGGTGACCGGATCTAGAATTCTTCTTCCTCATTGCTCTCCCCTCTCTCTAGAACTTAGACAGAGAACCAGCGAATAGAAGATGAGGGTTTTGAAAACCTACACTCGGGTATATCCCAATAGGAATAACCTCCAGCCGTCGGATCCCAACATAAAGAATGTACGGCTACGATCCAGGTCTGACATGGAAAAACTGGGCCGAACACCGCACGGTTCACAAACCGAAGCAGGACACGTCCGCGACAAACTCAAACTATGTCGAGACATTTAGCCGAGACCCTGTGTCGACGCCCTGTGTCGACGCCCTGTGTCGACGCCCTGTGCCGACGCCCTGTGCCGACGCCCTGTGCCGACGCCCTATGCCGACGCCCTGTGCCGACGCCCTATGCCGACGCCCTGTGCCGACGCCCTGTGCTGACGCCATGTGTCGACGCCCTGTGCCGACGCCATGTGTCGACGCCCTGTGCCGACGCCCTGTGCCGATGCCCTGTGCCGACGCCCTGTGTCGACGCCCTGTGTCGACACAGCAGGCCCTGTGTCGACACAGCAGGCCCTATGTCGACACAGCGGGCCCTGTGTCGACACAGCAGGCCCTGTGTCAAATACGCCACAACCCGCCTTCAACCTATGAAGGACACGGCTGATGACACGCCCGTGTCCCAGGCCGTGTGACCCCTGTCAAATTCCAAATTTGGCCCAGAATGCCTCCTATCGCTCTTTTGAGTTTCGGGGCGTTATACCTAGCACAGACACATGTAGCATACATGATGTCAGGCCTACTAGCAGTCAAGTATAGAAGGGAGCCAATTATCCCTCTATATAAAGACTCATCAGCAGGTTTCCCTGCCTCATCTTTTCCTACATGCATACTTGACTCCATTGGAGTTCTCATGGTGGAGGCATTCTCCATACCATACTTCTTAATTAACTCTCTTGTCAACTTAGACTGAGATATGGACAAGCCATCATCAGTCTATCATACTTGGAGTCCCAAGAAGAATTTTAGCTCACCCATGCCGCTCATCTCAAACTTCCCTTGCATAAGTTTGGCAAACTTCCTACAAAGGTTATTTTCAGTAGATCCAAAGATAATGTCATCAACATATATCTAGACTAGGATGACTTTGCCCTTAAATTCCCTAAGGAATAGGTTCTTATCTATTTTCCTCCTTGAGAATTTGTTCTCAATGAGAAAAGTAGACAATGTTTCATACCATGCTCTATGGGCTTGCATCAACCCATATAGAGCTTTCTTAAGCTTATAAACATAATTAGGAAAGTGAGGATCTACAAAACCTGATGGCTAATCAACATATACTTCCTCTTTTAAGTCTCCATTCAGGAATGTTGACTTCACATTCATCTGGAAGACTTTGAATCATTGATAGGAAGTAAAATCAAGGAATAACCTTATTCTTCTAGCCTTGCTACTAGGGCAAAGGTTTGGTCAAAATTTATTCCTTCTTCTTGCTTGTAGCCTTTTGCCACCAATCTTGTTGACCCCAAAATCGGCGATCCTTCCCAAGGCAGCCAGCTCTCTAGTCGCGGCCTGCTCCAGGTTTATCCTGGAGGTCGCGACGCCCTAGGATGGGCGGACAAGCTTTCCTGTCCGCTCAGGCCGCACGGCTTGGGAGGTATCAGTGGTCTGACCGCCCAGGCCGCATCTTGTTCCTTTGGTCGGTAGGTGTCGCGGACTGCTTCTGCAGTCTGCCCTTGCAGGTCACGCGCCTTGTTAACTAAACCGCAGGTTTCTCAATAGGTGCCCCCTTTGCCGGACTCAAATGTATATCCGCCCAGACCGCTCAAACTGACAGACAAAGGTGGCGACCTGCCCCCAGGCCGCCAGCCAGCTACCCCAGTTTCCACCTCGCCAACACGCGTGGCCTGCCTCGTCAGTCCGGCAGGTCGCCCATCCCTTAGTCACCCAGCAGGTGCGACTTCCATTCAACAGTGGCGGACTCCAGCAGCATGGGAAGCCAGCTTCATCAGTCCACCTAAGGAGCGCGGACACTCCAGCTCTTCGGCTACCCACAAAGATCAGCGCACATCCAGTGCAACGCGAGCTGGGCGGACTCAAAGTGTAGTCAAACCTTCCAGTCTGCCTATGTTGATGAATCCTAGATCCAGCTCCTCAGCAACAACAGGCCTCATCCTCATTCCAGCATCGGCAGACTCAGCTTGTCAGTAGCGGCAGACTCCGCGGACTCAGCAGATTCGCTATGCAGCCCGTCATTCCAAGCCTCTAGCATCCGCCTCCCGGCAGCAGGCGGATACCTCCTCAGCCTGCATAGTCTTAGCGCAGGCTCGATCAGTAGTGGTGGACTCCTCCAAGTCCGCCAGGCAGCAGTACCATCTCCAGAAGTCCCAGACCGCGCAGCCTCGTGCAGACTCTACAGACTCGGCGGATACCTCCTCAGCTCGCACCCTTAGCGTGTGCTCGCTCAGTTCAGCAGCGGCGGACTCCGCAGATTCTCCTCGCAGTCCGCCACTCACCTTCCATCCCCTGCTTCTCAGTAGCGGGCGGGTTGTCCCTCAGCCCGCACAATCTTGGTGCGGGCTCGATCAGCTCAGTAGGGGCGGACTCTTCCCAGTCCGCCGTCAGCAGGACCAGTTCCAGAAGCAAGCCCCAGTCCGCGCGGCCTGTTGCGGACTCGGCGGGCTCCATCCTCTTCTCGCACAACTTACTGCCTCACCGGGGGCAACGTCACCGAAAGCTGTTACCTCCTCGGGCCTATAAATAGACCCACATACCTCTCATTGAGGTCCGGGGGAGAGACCCCAAGGTGCTCATGCTCGAAGACAACCCACAACAAGCTCAAGCCAGCAACCTCCTGTGGACTGCATTTTCTAGTCCGCACCTTCTCTTCCCTTAGCCGCGCGCAGCCTGCCGGCTTTAGTTGCCAGACCGCGCGGCCTCCTCTGTTCCCTTAATCGCGCGGCCTGCCGACCTGGCTTTTCAGTCTGCGTGGCCTCTTCTGGAACTCTTGCCTTAGCCGCCAGCTTCCCATTTGTACCCCTTTTTTTGCTTTCTTGTAAAGGTGTATTAGCAAGTTGTAATAACTCAATATTAATCAAAGGAATGCCCGTCGTAAGAGTGGCATTTAAGCCACGGCGGGCGAAGTCTACTGTTGTCGCTGCTAGCGTCCCCCTCTCTTCTTCTCAGCTCAGCTCTCTCAGCGCCAACCTGCAAGCACAGCCATCAAAGTAACCATCTGCTCGACAGCTCCTGATCAACCTCCTTCGTTGATCATCAGCCTTCCCGGCTGCTCTTAGCAAACCTCTCCTCAATCCCCACAACCCTTGAACAAGCGTTTGCTCCACTCTTGAGCACTCAAAAGCTTCCTCCTATCCTCCTCATCAACCCCACAACCTTCATCCTCTACTTCACCTTGCCCATGAGATCAAACACTCCTCCATGTTAACTAGGCGGTGTCGTTTTCGTGCATAAACAGTTAACACGCGACCTTCAGATCCGAACAGACCGTGAACAATGACAGTTAGCCATGTCAGATCATCGTTCAGCCGAGAACTTTGCTCAATCAAGTCCCAGAGATGATCCTCTCTAGGAGGCCTTAGAGCAATCACGCTATGAGAATGCTCAGTAATTCCTAGCAATCAATCAAATGCTTGTTGTGATTACACAACGATTAGACACTCAACCTGCACCAGCTCTAGTTGCTCCAGCTGCTCCGATCAATCCAACCCCAACATTGGAGAATCAACAGCTTATCCTCCAGCTTGCCCACCATTCTATCCTCCTTATACAGCAACCTTTCTGCAAGGCCTGCATCCCCTTTGGCGACCTCAAGATGAAGTTTGTAGCTCATCAAAACTTCTTCCAGGAAGCAGCCCGGGGAAGTCCTGCTAGATTTCTCAACTTTCAGGGAAGTCATCCTTACCCTTCAGCTCCTGTCTTTGCTCCTGCAGCAAATTTTCCCTTTTATCATCCTGCTTCTTTTGCAGCTGCAGCTTATGCCCCTTTTATCCTTATGTTGTAGGAGAACAGGAAGAGCCTTCGCCATTTACAGAGAATATTCATCATGAACCTACTCCAGCTAATTTCAAAGAGCTCTGGTTGCAAATCTACACTGGAGAGACTGATCTAGTGAAACATCTTCAAGCTTTTGAGTCAACCGTTGCTCTTCAAAACTCTTTCAGATGCAACCAACTACATGCTCCTTGTAACAACCTTTGATGGTCAAGTGAGGGATTGGTTCTATGGGCTCTCCCTCACTCCAACACTTCCTTTGCTGATCTGCGAAGGGAGTTCTTGCTCAGATTTTCTACTTCCACCAAGAGAAAGGGCGGTCCAGAAGCCCTCTTTGAGATCAAGCAACATGAGAATGAGACTTGGTCTTAGTTCGTTGATCGATTTCAGAGAGAAATCTGGGACATCGAGATTGCTGACCAAGAAATGTACCGAGTGGATCTTATCGACGGTCTTCGTGAAGTCTTTGAAGTGCTCAGTTTGAAGCCAATGTCCGAGCACCAAGAATGTACCAAGAGTTGATTGACTTAGCCAACTCATACATCCAAGGCGAAAAGAGCAATCCAGGCTTTGTCTATAGACTTATATCAGAGAAAGATTCTTCTCACAAGCAGACTCTGAGGTCACCTCGCAAAGATTTCCCAACTCACTCAAGGAGGGAAAGAAGATTTCAGCGCCATCGATACCCTTTCCCGAGCTGTGATCGTGCTCAAGATCAACTGCTACTGCTACCAACTCCATCTTCGCAAACAACTGCGGTCCATTAACAACAAGACGATGACTTGCATGAGTCTAAACTAGATGAAGCCATGCTGTAAGTAAGCCAAGTCATGAAGGATAGTGCAAGCTACAAAAAGCCTTATCGACTGGCTGATCAAAGATCTAGAGACTCGAAACCATATTGCGAATTCCACAAAGAGCCAGGCCACCTGACTGAGAACTGCCGAGCACTCCGCCAACTATTGCAAAGGATGCTCCGGCAGGGTAAGATGCGTGACCTGCTTCCCAAAGATGATCGCACTGATCCAGCAACCTCAAAGGGCAAAGAAGTTGCAGACATTCCTTACAGCTCAAGAGGAGTGAGACTAGTCGAAGAACACCCTCTCCTTGTGTTAACAATCTTGTTGAATGCTTCGATGTCGATGACGAGGACTCCAAAGGAAGACTACTCTGAAGATAAAAGGGATATCACCAAATCCCCAAAATTCGCAGTCATTATCGGTTACTCTTACTCTAATCTTCATGTTTCAAGCATTTTCATCTCAAAACGCTTCTAAGTGTTGATTCTTGCTTTTCAATAAAGTTTTCATCAGGGATCCCATGCTGACACAGTTCCCTTCCTGTAATGCTTCTTCCTCTATTTTTCTCTTTGCCAAAAAGATCGCTGAACCAATGAGATATTGTCATGTCTTGTTGTTCCCTCCGTAGATTGTTCTCTAGCATGACCGCTACGACCACATACAGTGGGGAGTGTTCATGTATGTGCAGAGGGAGTCGTTCAATCTACGATGTTGGGCTTCAGACTTCGGATCCTAGCCGGCATCTGACACAGAGTGTGTGCTAGGGAGGCCCCATGTGTTAGCTCTGCTATGCTTCATTAAGGATACATTACAGTTACAATGATCTTTGCTTGACAAGCAATGGTGATCAGGCGTAGCCTTTCTCTTCGATCATCTCACAACTGTGATAGCCGAACACTCTATGGTACTCTCAATCCGTGCTTTCGCGGGGCCCACAACTCCACTGATCTTTCCACAAACAAGCAATGCTTTAGGCCACTTGGCGCAACTAGTCTCATTGATCAGTGATGTTGTAACCCGAAGCATGATAGCAGTGTATCTAGAGATCCTTCTCAGGATTTTCTGTGTTTTTATCTTTTGTGCCATTCTAAAGGATGCGCGGCTAGCCCGCTCTTAGTAGGACTATACTCGTGATGACCTTTGTAAGGCAAGCGATGCATAAGGCCCACAGGTGATCTCTTGTGGTAGCATCCAGTTTTCTTGGTCATTTTCGAGTATAGACCTCGTTTTTATCAACTACCTTTTTCACAGGTGAACAGGTTAAATCCGACCTACCAAAAGGATTAGCAAACATGCGGATAGCAAAATATGACCTGACGTTTTGACTTCCTGACTCGCAACTGCATTACAAAGACTGTTCGGCAGCAAATTGCGCTCGCCCGCATCCACCCAAGAGGGGAGAGAGCGGCGACTCGCGCCCACCGATAATAGGAGTGTCGCACAGGCTCGCAATTTGCAGCTTCTGGCTTGCTCCCGCCGAGACTAGACGGGCAGGCTGGGCGAGCCGATTCAATAATCTCATGCCCGCTTAAAGAAGGGGTAGGCCAGCAAGAATGCTTCATCTGCATTCACCCAGAGAAAACTAAGCAATAACACTATAAAAGTAATGTCCAACAAACATCAAGCCCATAGGCGGGTGAAAAGTCCCAAATTATTACAAGAAGATTAAATGTTCGGAGGAAAGAAATTTTGTGGTATCACTAAGCGAATTCATCTAGGTTGCAGATGCGACCATGGCTTGGCGATCAATAGCGGGGAGGGGGCACGCGACTCAGTACTGGATCCACTTCCACATGCCCCGCCTCCACGCCCTAGATCGGGGCGGCATGCGGGGATAATGGTACTCACGAACCGCCAACAGCTCTTGTTAGGCCAGGCCGACCTGCTCTGTGGCATGCCTAAGCTGCTCGACCGTGTCTTGTGTTCTGGGAGGTGGGTCTTACAAATACTATATCATTAACATATATTTGAACTAGCAGAATTTTACCTTTTACTTTTCTTATAAATAATGTCTTATCAATCTTTTCCCTTAAAAACTTGTTTTCAATGAAAAAGCTAGATATGGTTTCATACTAAGCTCTAAGTGCTTGTTTCCACTCATATACTATTTTTCTTAAAAAGTAAACATGGTCAAAAAGGTTAGGAATGACAAAACATAAGAGATATTCTACATACGCATCCTTCTTGGGGTCTCCATTGAGGAAGACAGACTTTATATCTATTTGATAGACTTTGAATCATTTGTGAGCTGCATATGTTATAAATATTCATATTGTTTTAAGTATGACAATTGATGCAAAGGTCTGATCAAAATCAATCCCTCCTTCCTATCTGTATCCCTTTGCAACCAACCTTGATTTATTCTTAATTATGACGCCATTCACATTTAATTTGTTCTTAAAGACATATTTGGTTCCTATTATATTTTGTTCTTTGGGTCACAGAAATAGCTTCCAAACTTTGCATCTCTTGAACTAACATAGATCTTCTTGCATGGCCATGATCTATGAGGGGTCATAATTGGCTTCCTTAAATTTAGTTGAATCTATTTGAGATAGGAAGCTCAAGTACATGACTTCATTCAGAACACTTCTTCTGGTCTTCACATATTGGTTAATATCTCGTATTATCAAATTATTTGGATGATCTTTATGATATCTTTCAGCTAGTGTTAACCTTCTTTGAGTGCTTAGGTTTTCTGTTTCTATTTGTCGATTTTACTCTACTAATTCTTGTAATTCTCCTTAAATCTGATCTCCTCCTTTTATGATCATTTCTAGAGATGTTGAGTTCTTTTCCTCTATTTTATCTTCTAGCTTAGCTCATTTAGCCTTAGTCCTATTCCTACAACACTAAAAGAACTAGACAAGCCTTCATATATCATGCTTGTCTCATTAAATACAATCTTAATTGACTCTTCAAACACAAGCCTTTTTGTTGAATATTTTATATGCCTTACTATGACTACTATATCCAACAAAAATCCATTCAAAACATTTTTCAGTGAACTTTGTAAGATAAAACTTTCCATTATTCATGACAAAACATTTGCTGCCAAAGATTCTAAAGTAGGGTAGAGTTGGTTTTCTGCCTTTCATTAGCTCATAGGGAGTCCTTTTGTGATCCTTGGTGATACTCTATTCTATACATGGCAGTTTATGTTAACTACCTCAGCCTAAAAATATTCTGGCAATGAGGAGTCACTTAGCATTATTCTACCAACCTTTATGAGTGTCATATTCTTTCTCTCAACCACTACATTCTTTTGTGGAGTTCTAGGAGAAGAGAATTCTTAAAAGATACACTGTGCTTTGTAGAATTTTGTCATGACTGTAGATTGAAATTCTGTTTCATGTCCACTTCTCATTTTGACCACAAAATAATTCATATCATTCTAAATTGCTTGATAAAAGACACAAAGGTGTCCAAGGTGTTTGATTTTCTTCTAAGAAAGAACGCCCATGTAAATCTAGAGATATCAGCAACTATCACAAATGTATATGATGAAAGAAATAGTACCTAATCACCTAGAGGGGGGGTGAATAGGTGAACTTAATCTTTTTAAATTATAGGCAGAAACACTGAATAATAAGAACTGTATTTGCAATTCTCTACAGTAATTCAGCACAAATAATACATCAATCACAGAATTAATCACACACAGAGTACACACAGATTTTTATAGTGGTTCACCAAGGTCTGGGTACATCCACTTTCCCCTTCGCCTATCTAGTAGTGTACTAGATTCGGCCTAACTTCTCCACTTCTTCTCAGATCCTCAGATCTTACAACTCAGAACCCAAACAGGTTCCTACAGCTCAGAGTGTCCCCACTCCTACAACTTAGGCACAAAGCCTTACCACTCAGTCTTCACCAAGACCTACACTCAGGCTAAACAGCCCTACCTCAGCCTACAATCAAGGCCTACACTCAGAGAATAAAATCTCCTACACTCAGGCACAATATCCCTACCTCAGCCTTTATAAAATAGGCTTACAGCTCAGATCCCTTAGGATCCTACAGAAAATAAAGTTTACAAAGTATATAACCACAACTTTGAGAGAGAGAGATGAGTTGACTGACTTCTTGATGAGTTCTTGAAAGAACTTTGCACAGATCAACCTCCCTTGGCTTTCTTCAAAGCTTCTTGAATTAGAACACAGTAGGGTTGAGTCTCCTTTGAAGATGATCTTCAATCAACTTCTGTCTTGAGAATCAGATCTCAATCTGAAACTTACTTTTCAGCCTGGGTCAACAGCTGTTCTTCTTAGAAGGAGCTCTCTATCTCCAACTTCTTTGATCTTCTCTTGAAGGTCTTCTTCTAGTTGTGTTGTTTTTCAATTCATTGATCACTTATTCGATCCTTTCTGTCGAAGGAGAAAAGTCTATAAATAGTCTTCCTCCAAGGTAACCGGCTGATCCGGTTACTAACAACCTTCTGACAGCTCTGACAGTTGTAGTTGACCGGTTGAAATGGCAGCTGTCAAGTCATCCAGTCACTTCTTGAAATCTCTGTCACTGTCTGAAAGTGTCGAGACAGATAGTCTTTATGTGTCAACACAAATAGACTAAGTGTCGACACAAGTAGACTAAGTGTCGACACTAGCCTTGATGGTGTCGACACAACTCCTTGTGTTGTTGTAACAACTTCTCGACACTGCTTCTTCAGAATGTGTCGACACTGATCCTGTGTGTCGACACAAGCCTTATGTTGAATGTGTCGACACTGATTGAGTGTGTCGACACAAGTACTTCTTCTTCAATACTTAGTTGATTTCTGCTGTGTGTCGACAGAACTCCTTTGTGTCGACACAACTTATTGTGTTGAAACTTGCTAAGTGTCGAAACATCTTCTTTATGTCGACACATGCCTTCATGTGTTGAAACTTTGCTGAGTGTCGACACATCTCCTTGTGTCGATACATTCTTCATGTGTTGAAACTTTGCTGAGTGTCGACACATCTCCTTTGTGTCGACACTTGTACTTAAACTTTGTTGAAGTTCGCTGAGTGTCGACATAGCTTTCTGGTGTCGACACTTTTGATGTCGACAAAGTTTCTCTGGGTGTCGACACTGCTTCTAAGTGTCGACACTGATTATGTAGACAATTCTTCACTGTGTGTCGACACTGCCTGTATGTGTCGACACATTTCTTCTGGTGTCGACTCTGCCTTCCTGGTGTCGACACAATTACTGCAAGTATCGACACAGCTTCTCTAGGTGTCGACACAAGCCTTCATAAGTGTCGACACTTTTCTTCTAGGTGTCGACACATGGACTTAGAAACTTTTCCTGCAATTCTGCAATTACTTAACCTGCACAAATAAGCTCAAAGCACATCAAATACACCTTGATGTATATCATTGAGTAGGGTGAGGCTTCTTCAAATCTGGTACATATATTCCAATGTACCCAACAATCTCCCCTATTTGGAGAAGTCATAACCCTTAGTCAATGATATACACCATACATAACAAATACTCAATATGATGTATAACAATATTAAATGACAGGGTAAGAACTAAACATGTATAAACAGAACATGTATAAACAATTATCTCAGAACAATAATGTAATAGATTGAACATATAACATTGTTCTTACAACTTCAAACATTTTCATTAATCAAAAGTTTACATAAAGTTAAATGCAAATGATTACAGATTGTAAACTTAAGAAAATTTCTATCATATGGCTGCTCTGGTTCCTTGATAACAATGCCCTTTCCAGATTGAATCTTTGCTTGGACTGGAGCATCATTGTCATCAGCAGGCTTCTTCCCTTTAAGATCTTTCTTTTTCTGTTCTTCAGCCCTTATCTTCTGTCTTTCAAAATAGTGATAAGGCTTAGGGAAATACTTGCTAGGCTCTTATGCATTAGGAGGTAGCTTCCCTAATTTGGCCTTCCTTCTGTATTGTACTATGGCCTCTTGCCTAGCCTCATGTTTCTTCGACTCTTGGTCAGAATACCATTTGCCCCTCTCTATGAAATTATCCTTAGCAGCCTTCCAAGCAGTCAGAATAATATTTCTAGAAGTTGGGCTCCATTGCTCAAAATCTGGTCTTAATTCAGCTTGCTCTCTGAACCTTTCTTAGATAAATGAGCCTCTTGTTCTTTTAGAACTGCCTCTGGCACAGGTTGTACAACTTTTTCAAGAATAACATTCTGATTACCCTCAAGAGGACTATACATAGACTGTACCTCCTGATGTATCATGTCAAAATCAGCAGGAGTGTATATCACTTGAGCCACTTCAGCGTGCTCTCCTCCAAAGTATGCAGGATTGATGCCAGACTCTGCAACATTATCATCATCACATAAAGGTGGATATTCAAGAGTGGCTCTGATGGAGTTTGAAATCCATTTTGCATGATCAGAGCCGGCTTTGACTAGTACCCTCTCCCCCTTTATGACTTCTCTTCTATATGATCCCTAAGATCATCTTTCTAGAATCTGATTTGAGCATTCAAATAGTTAACTCCATCTTTATAAAAAGGTTTTAACCTTTGGAGCCTGTCAGTAGTAATCTTTTGAGAATCTGCAATAGCAGTGTGAACGGCAAGTAGGCTTTCTTGGAGTTGCTTATCAAACTCAGCTTTGGCAGTAGCACTTTGGGCAGTCTGGGAAGTAGCTAGATTCTTCATTTCAGTGACAATGACATTATGAGAAGCAGTCAGATTATCATTCATTCTTAGCTGATTTTCCAGGACATATCCTTGTTTGACTGCCATGTCATCAACCTGTTTCTTGATGTTCTCTTGATGAGTAGCCAGATAGACCATTACATTTCCTCCTTTATGGAAGCAGTCAGTCATTTCCTTTTTATTTTGATTCACTTCAAATCTTATGGATTTTATGTCTTGAGCTAAGGAAAATTATAGCTCCTTATGGTGCTCATCCATATAAGCTTCCATTGCCTTCCTTTGCTCATCTAGCTTTATTTGCAATGCCACCAACAAAGAACTATAGTCAGTGGTTGGGGCAGGCTGTGGAGCAATTGTCTGTAGTGCTTTCTTGTAAGTCTGGCTTCTTATCTTGAAGACCTGGAACTTCCTCTTCTTGGCTCTAGCAGCCTCTTCATCCTCTGAAGCAGAAGTACTAGCAATATCTACTCTATCCTTAGGACTAGGATGTAAATCCTTCTCAGTCCTTGGTAGCTCCTCAGTAATTCTTTGCTCCTCAGTCTCTTGTCTAGCAGTATCCTCTACATGCTCCCGCTCAATATTGACCTTCTCCCCCTCAACAGCTGCTATCTCTCTCTCAAGGTCTGTCTGTATAAGATCAGGGAATAGCTCTTCTAATGTAAACTCATGCTGAGGTTGTACAGGAGAATCTCTTATTTCTGGAGCAACTGAGTCTACTCTATCAGCAACTGATGTGTCCTCCATGACAACATCTTGTGGTTCACTATGTAACTGTGTTTGCTGATCAATATCAAGTAATGATTCAGTCAAAACTTCATACTCAATAGGGAAATTTAATTGATTAACTTCAGTAATTACCTCTAGAATGGTTTGGGTAGTCTTTTCACTCTCTAATGGAGTTGGCTCATCCACAAGTAGAGGCTCCCCCTGGAGTGGATCCAGGTGAATAGGGCTAGCTGATGTCCTCTGAGCATCTTCTTGTCTTGCAGGTGACTGTCCAGCATTGCCATCCTCTCCATCATCTGAACTAAACACCACTTGCTCCTCTGAGCTACTTGAGGATTCTTGTGCCACAATGGCTGTGTTCTTCTTCTTCTTCTGAGGTGTTTCCTTTTTTGGAGTTGGTAGTTCCTTTGTCAATACTCTATCCCACCTTGAGAAAATTCTTACATCCATTCTCCTCATGTGGTTTATCTTTGAACCTGCAGCTTGGTTCATCACTTCAGGAATACTTCCAGCTAAGTATAGACTCAGAATTCTTCCCAGATTAGGTTTCTTCAGGCTCTCTTTTATCTTATCAAACATAACTACTGACCAATCAGTCTTAAGTTGGAAAATTATCCTTGTCATCAGACTGAACATATGAGCTGAAATTCTATCATGTCCACTAGGCTTGCTTAGTATGACCTTGCCAACTATCTCAGATAAGAACTTGCCCTGTATGTTCATTCCTTTCCTATTGAACACTGATCCAATCTTCAGGTTTGAATCAAGTCCACACCATGTTAGTGCTTCCCTTGTCTTTGAAGCAGATACATCTTCCTCTTCTTTTGTTCTAGGGAGATGTAGAACTTTTCTTAGAGTCTTATGGGAGACCTTCACCTTTGCCCCATGAACTTTGGACTTAATCTTGAGTCCAGATTCATCAAGAGTTTCTGCACTCAAGAATTCGAGGACTTCCTTCTTCCAGATCTTGATTGGTTCTGATACAAGGTACTCTAATCCGGTCTCGGCAATTTGGGTTACCACACCTTGGATTTCAGGTTCCGCGTCATCAAAGGCGTGTCGCACGAGCTCATATCCTTCATTAATGTTCTCTTTTAGCTTGGGAGCCATTAGGGTTTGAAGAAATTTTGAATTTAGAGAAGAGAGATGTCGACACACAAGTTTGGTCTCGAAACTAAGGTGAGCGTGTCGACAAACAATGGGGAAAACCTATTTATACCTTTCTAGAATTGAAGGTGAAAAGGCGCGTTAACATACTTGAATTGTGTCGACACTGTTGAAAAGTGTCGACACTTACTGCTAATGTCTCGACAACTATGTGTCGACACAAATATAGTCGACAGAATATATGTGTCGACACTTATATATCTCAGCTCGACACTTAGTCGAGACTCTACTAGACTAATTCTATGTAAATCCTAAGTGTCGACACCACCCTGGATGTGTCGACACCTACACTGCATGTGTCGATACTAATTCTCTGAAGTGCCGACACAGACTTCCTAGATGTGTCGACACCATTTCTCTGAAATGTCGACACCAAATCTATGTGTCGACACAGACAACTCTGTGTGTCGACACTATTTTACTTAGCCAATTTTTTGTAAACTATTCTAAGTTTATCATTCCTAATTCAATTTTAAACTTATTGAATTTGGTTTCATCTAAGGGCTTAGTAAACATATCAGCTAACTAATTATCTGTCTTAATATACTCTAGGGAAATGTCTTCTTTTTCAACATGTTCTCTTAGAAAATGGTATTTAATTTCTATGTGCTTAGTCCTACTATGGGAGACAGGATTATTTGCAATAGAAATGGCACTAGTAGAATCACAAAATAAAGGTGTCCTACTTACTTGACTACCATAATCTTCTAGCTGATGTTGAATCCATAGAAGTTGAGCACAGCAACTTCCTGCAGCCACATACTCTGATTCTGCTGTGGAGATAGCCACATTTGTTTGTTTCTTGCTACTCCATGACACCAGCCTTCCACCTAGAAATTGACAGGTTCCTGTGGTACTTTTCCTATCTTCCTTGCAGCCTGCAAAATCTCCATCTGAATAACCTGTCAGTTCAAAATCTCCATTCCTAGGGTACCAAAGGCCTAGATAAGGAGTGCCCTTAAGATATCTCAAAATTCTTTTGACTGCTGTCAAATGAGATTCTTTAGGGCAAGCTTGGTACCTAGCACAGACACATGTAGCATACATGATATCTGGTCTACTAGTAGTCAAATACAGTAGTGAGCCAACTATCCCTCTATACAAAGTTTCATCTACATGTTTCCCTGCATCATCTTTGCTTAGAGACATGCTTGACCCCATAAGAGTTTTCATGGTAGTGGATGATTCCATACCATACTTCCTTATCAATTCTAGGGTGAACTTAGACTGGCATATGGATAATCCATCTTCAGTCTGTCTAACTGGGAGACCCAAGAAGAACTTAAGTTCCCCCATACTGCTCATTTCAAATTGTCCTTGCATATGGATAATCCATCTTCAGCCTGTCTAACTGCGTGACTCGAGAAGGACACGCCTCCATCCGCCACAAGTCCACGACTAACATGCAGTCCGCCCAGTAAATAGCGGACTCGGCGGATACCGCGGACACACTGAACTTGTCACTGAATGTGACCAAGTCCAGAAAACCACCAAGAGCAAGCGCGAGCTCGACGGACAAGGCCCAGTCCGCCTGCCCCAAAGAAGATCTCCAACTACACCATCAGAAGGCAGATCTTGCAAGCCCTACTTGCACAGCTGCCAAGACATCGACCACCTGCCAGACTTCAACACCAGTCCGCGCAGTCCTCCATAGCACCTAACACCTGCTGCAACACCAGAACTTGGCAAAGGCCATAACCGAACTCCAAGGCTAGTCCGCAACAGCGGACACCGCAGACTCACCAGTCCGCAAAGCCTCCAGCAGATAGACCACCCAATCCGCCGGTTAACACAAGCTTGCAAATCTACAAGGCCGCAGATCAAACCAAGCACTGCCTACAGCCCGCGAACTACAGTCCACTCAGGCCACTTCACAAGAAGCCCACCATCCTTGGCCATAGGCCAACCAGGCCGCACAGCAGACCGCTCAGGCCGCACACCAGACCGCTCAGGCCGCACAGGCTGCTCAACAGCCAAGCCACCAAGATAGCCACCACCCAGGCCGCAACCAGCAGTCCGCCCAGGCCGCAGACTCAGACCGCTCAGGCCGCACAGTCCGCCCGGCCTGCCCATCACCCACTTCCACTTCAGAAATTTCAACACTCCCCCTTGAAGTGAGAAGTGGTGATCAAGCCTAGCAAGCTTCGTAACCGCTGAAATGACCCCTTTGACAGCGACTTCGTGATGATGTCAGCAAGATTATCTTCACTCCAAACATGCCCGACCAGAAGAGATCCCTCCAACACCTTCTCCCTTATGAAGTGGTGCTCGATCTCAATATGCTTGGTCCTTGCGTGACACACTAGATTGTTTACCAGTTTGAGAGCACTCTCATTGTCACCTCGGAGCAAAGTAGGCCCTTGCACTTCTTCATGAACATCCTCTACAAGCCTCCTTAACCAGATGGCTTCCCGAGTAGCCAAGGCCGGAGCCTTATACTCAGCTTCCGTAGTAGACACGAACACAGAGTCCTGCTTCTTGCTACACCACGAAATGCAAGCTGATCCACAAGTGAACACATAACCCAAAGTTGATCTCCGATCATCCGAGTCACCACCATAATCAGCATCTGTGTACCCAAGCAAAACAAAGTCCGCATCCCTACTATAGAGGAGTCCCATATCAGAAGTTTTCTTGACATACTTCAAAATGTTCTTTGCCGCCAGCAGACGAGACTTCCTTTCTTCAGCCATAAACAGACTTACTCGACCAACATCGTAAGCAATGTGTGGCCTTGTAATCGTTAAGTAGATCAAGCTCCCTGATGAAGTGTAAATATACGCATTTTTGTGTACATTAATTTAGTCGTTTTCATTTATTTTCGTCATTTTTACTTGTTTTTGTTTAATAAAATGCTCCTTTTATTGTAAATATTTTCCTAACTTGTTTTATTTTATTTTTCAGAAAAAATCAAAAGTCTGCACAAAACAGTCAAGTCACGCCCGTGTACTATTGGTCACGACCGTGACCAGGGCGTGATACGTCAAATTCCCGAGAAATGAACAAATTTTGAAGAAATTGCTTGACACGCCCGGTCACACGCCCGTGACATGACCCGTGTCCAGCGCTCGACATTTTCCGCTCGACGATTTTTGCGCTCGCCGATTTCCGCTCGACGATCGTCGAACACCCGTCACGCCCGTGATCTGGGGCGTGACCGCTCCATCAAGCTCGATGAAATGTTCCGCTCGACGATCCTCCGCTAGACGATTTACCATTCGTCGAAACCTCTACGACATGCCCAGAGTCACGCCCGTGACCTAGGGCGTGACTCCCTTTGCCGCTCGACGATTTTGCCTCTCGACGACTTTCCGCTCGACGATCTTCGAACCCCCGACACGCCCAGATTCACGCCGTGACCTGGGGCGTGACTTCTACACCTGGCCGACAAGACCCGTGCGATGACTTTTGACGCACCGCGCCCAGATCCACCTCCTCGATAATACGCCCACCGTCACGCCCATGACCCGGGCGTGACCGCTGCATGACCGACACCTGTCCAGCCCGAAGTCCACTTTCCCGTCAAATCGACGACCACCATCAGGAATAGTGCTGACATGCCCCCTGACACGCCCGTGTCAGAGGGCGTATCACGTGAAATTTTTCTCTATAAATACCTGTCTTCTGCTTGTAATCATGTTCCCCTTTTGGATCCATTTTGTATAGGGGAGGTGCTGCCTAGATGATTTTCAAGCCTTGTAATGGAATTTTCTTGCTCTCTCTCTCTTTTGTTGTAGTTTTAACTTTGTAATCCTCTTTCAGTTTTAATACATATGTAGTTTGTTTTCCATATCAATGCTTTGGATATCATCTTTGTGCCCACTCTTATGCAATCTTATTTTCTTCTTTGTTTCTACTTTGTTTTCTTTTCTTTAAAAAGTGTGTGTGTGTGCGCATGAGAGTAAATGTTATGTTTTCATTTTTATTGTTAAGTACTTTTTTTATTAGCTTTTCATCTTATGCCCCTTGACTTGACTTTCTTTATAGTAGTTATATTATTTTTGTTCTAACATTCATCCTTATGAAACTATAAAAACGATCATAAAGTGGTTTATGATTTTTTTACTTAGTCTTTTTAGATCGCAAAACTTTTCGTTCTTTTCCCTTTTCTTCCACGTTTTAAGCGTTTTTATAGCATTATAAGAATTGATAAGTAGTTATTTTAATTTTTCAAACACTTTCATTTTCGCTTTGATTTAAAAATCCATTTTGTTCGTTTAATTTTTCTGTTCTATTTTTACGCATTTCTACCGAATTCTAGCGGTAGAAATGCAGTCGTTTTAATTTTTTGATAACTTAGTTTTTTTTCAATTTCTGTTGTGTGCGCATTTATTTCCGCCTACTTATTAAGAGTTAAATGGCGCAATGCTTTTATTTCATTTCAGTAGAGTGTGTGGAGTGTGTTTACTTTCCTGCAGTGTGTGTGTGTTTTACTTTATGTCGAGAGAGTGTGTGCGTGAGTTTTACTTTCTATTGAGTGTGTGCGTGTGTTGCATTTATTTAGTCCTACTCATTTGAGTAGGACTCGCTTTCATTTCTCCCGTCCACGCACTTGCGCCGGGACTCGCATTTACTGCTTTCATTTCAGTCCTACTTATTTAAGTAGGACTTGCAATTTACTGCTTTATTTTACTGCTTTCATTTCCTACTTTCCATTTTCTGCTTTCTTTATTGCTTTCACCGCTGCCGTCCCCATTCCGATGAGTGGCTAATCGTTCTTAGCCCTCAGTATCGAAGAGCCTTGGGACAAATAAAATAGCTTAAAATAATTAAAGGTCTCATTTTTCTAATTAATTAAAGTACTTATGGTTTGTCAGGGGTTAACGACGCGTAGGATCACATATCGATGTGTGAGCCCTATTTCCGTTTTCCATACGCTAGCCGAGAGGCCGTGCGTATAGACAGATCACCCCTTGGAAAAGATAGTTCCGCACTAACCCTCGAGAGAGGAGGCGCTCCAACTCTACCAGATTGGGTTCCCCACCCAATATCGGGGTTCTTAGCGTAATGTAGGCATTAAGAGGAATCCTTCGTCGGACTAACGTTCGGTCGAATAGTCTTAGCGTTCAGGTGAGCGATAGTCCTAGAGATAAGTGAGCTCATTCTAGTGCAACCTCCACGGCCAAGTCTCCGCCTTAATTAATTAGAAATTTAGGATCACTTTTTATTTATAGTATATTTTAGTTCTAAATCGATTCGATGCCGTTGCGTTAAGATTTTCATCGGCTCCACCTTTTATGCTTTTTTTTTGCTTTCATTATATATATATATATATATATATATATATATATATATATATATATATATATAAATACCCGACAAGTAATTATCAGTAAAATAATAGTCCCCTCCAAGGAAGAGTAGAAATAATCGAACCGACCCCGAGAACAATACGACCTCGATATTCCACCCGGAATATCCCGTACTACTCACGATAGGTGCACTTGCCTCCTTTCGTTAAAACTCGCTTTCACTGTTTTATATCCAAATAAATAAATACGCGCGCCTCGTTTTCTAAATAAAATCCAATCCGCTTTTCTAATTAAATAAAACCGTCGGGTCGCCGCGTGAACCGTAATCTTTTTGGAGTTTTAACACGCAATCAAGTTTTTGACGCCGTTGCCGGGGAAGTTTTTGGCGTCATTGCTGGGGACCTTTTCGAGTCGTTATTTTGAACCCTGGAAAACTATTAATTTTACCTATATATATATATATATCAAAAAAAATTTAAAAATGGCCCAAAAAAATAATAATAAAAATAATAAAAATAATAATAATAATAACTACAAAAAACTTTCAAAAAAAGGTTTTTTTTTATATTTCTTATTTCATATATAAAAAAAACACACAAAACTGAAATAGCGCTGTTTCCAACAAAAAGATTAAAAAAACCTATAAAATAAAAAAAAATTCAAAAACCTATAAAACTAAAAATTTGAAAAACCTATAAAACTAAAAAAATTGAAAAACTTATAAAACTAAAAATTTGAAAAACCTATAAAACTAAAAATTTGAAAAAAAAACTATAAAACTAAAACACTAAAAAATCTAAAAAATGAAAAAAAAAACACTTAATTTTTTTTTTCATTATTTTTATAACTAAACCAAAAAATCTACAAAAACCTAAAAAACTAAAAACTCACAAAAAAATCTAAAAACTCTAAAAACCTAAAAACAAAAAATCCAAAAAACTTAAAAACCTAAAAACATCACAAAAAAACAAAAACCTACAAAAATCTCTAACAAAAAAAAACTAAATATATAAATTTAGTTATTAAAAATGTATGTATATTTTGTTTAGCTTATTTTCACTTATTTTGGTTCCCTTCGGCGCACTTTTTTACTCTTGTCAGCGCTAGGGGTCGCATTTTGTAAGCACTCATAAGCTAACACGTCAGTTTCGAGTCACACGCACTTGTCACCCCTACCTCCCACAACCCCTTTTTAGCCGAGTGTATCTTTTTCGTTTTTATGTTATTTTTTTGCTTTATTTTTCTTTCCTCTACCTAATGCAGGGTTTCAACCCGGGCCTCCCGCACTCGTCTAAGGGAAGCTTCTCCCCTCTCTTTTTATTTTTGTTTTTGTACATCTTTTAATTTATATATTATCTGTTCCGCATACTTAGATTGCAACATTGAGGATAATGTTGGGTTTAAGTATGAGGGTGTTTTCCTATTATGCACTTTTTATATTCTATACTTAACAAAAAATAATAAAAAAAAAATCAAAAACTCAAAAATTTTTTTCCTTATTTTTATAATCAAAAACTTAAAAAAAATTCATAAAACCAAAAAATTCAAAAAAATATAAAACAAAATGTTCCAAAAAATTCATAAAATAAAATTCAAAAAAAAAAAAATTCTTTTACTTTATAAATATTTTTTGTAAAAAAATTAATCTTTCTCTCCCCCCCAATCTTCTTATTTGTAAAAGCTCGCTTTTTAGCATGCACGCGACGTTCGACTCATCGAACCTACCACTCAAATAAGAGTCTGTTCGCGGGCCTTCGAGTTTTTTACACTGTACATTATTTGAAAACAAAAAACTCACGATAGGTGCACTTGCCTTCTTTCGTTAAAACTCACTTTCACTGTTTTATATCCAAATAAATAAATATGCGCGCCCCGTTTTCTAAATAAAATCCAATCCGCTTTTCTACTTAAATAAACCGCCCGGGGCGCCACGTGAATCCTCACCTATTTTTGGAGTTTTAACCGCATTAAGTTTTCAGACTTGATGCGAAAATATCAATCAAGTTTTTGGCGCCGTTGCCGAGGAAGTTTTTGGCTCCGTTGCCGGGGACCTTTTCGAGTCGTTATTTTGAACCCTGGAAAACTATTAATTTTACCTATATATATCAAAAAATTTTAAAAAATGGCCCAATAATAATAATAATAATAATAAAAACTACAAAAACTTACAAAAAAAGGTTTCTTTTATATTTCTTATTTCATATATAAAAATAAACACAAAACTGAAATAGCGCTGTTTCCAACAAAAAAATTAAAAAAACCTATAAAACAAAAAAATTTCAAAAACCTATAAAACTAAAAATTTGAAAAACCTATTGTACAACCCCGTGTTCGGCGAGCAAGGCTGACAGGAACCTCAGATCGGGCTGGAGGCAGTAGGCAAGCTCGGCAGCAGGGGGGCCGAGCCCGAGCTCGACATTCGTCGACCAGAGATCGGTGCCCGTCGAGCGGAGATCAGCATTCGTCGACATTGAGCTCGGCACTTGCCGAGCTAGTCCCAGCTCGCGTCCTCGCAGTGGAGCTCGGCAATTGTAGGCGAGCAGAACCTGCGAGGTGGTCAAAGCTCCCCAGCTCGCCTGGATGAATGAGGTACCTTTTATTGTTTTGCCCCCGCTGGTCTACCCATAGCTCTTCAAAACAGTGGAGTTTGGCTGTTGGCAGACCCAACCAAGGGTTTTTTTCGTAGTTTCAGGACAGTTCTTTTGGTTATTGGCAGTCCAGATTCTAAAAACTATAAATAGGACCCAAGGGGTGCCCCAGAAAGCATGCTTCCTGTGCCTTCCTGCTCCAGCTTTCAAGTGCTTTCTGAGGGTACCTTAGCTCGGCTTCTGGCTAAGGAGGGGAAGCGCTCTGAGATCTTCTGGGTTTGTGGTGGGACCTCCCCACCGAGCCCTTGGGTTGGTTTCTCCTTGTCTTCTGTTGTTTTTCTTGCAGGAGTGAAGTAGGCGCGAGACCACCCCTTCCCCAAGGGTCGAACTCCACAAGAGACCGAGAAATCGGTTTCAACATTTTGGTGCGGTGAGCGTGGATAGTAGTCAGTGCAGAAAAGCTTCAGCGATTTCGATGACAGGAGGGCAGGGATCTGACAGGCCGAACTCGCCACCCCCCCGCCTCTCGCCATGGTGGGGATGTTGGAAGATTTCAGGAACAAGGTGCTGAGCCTCGTCAAGTTTGCACGCGGCATGCGGGCCGAGTGCTCGACTCCGACAGTCCAGATTGCGGCCGCCCCTCTTTGGGCGAGGACGCTCCCGGCAGGCGAGCTGGGAAGGAGGTGGCCGAGGAAGGCCGGGGGTGCGAGCTCCCCGTGTGCGAACTCTTCCCCGGCTCGGCAGGCCGAGGACGGTTCGGCGAGCTGGGCTCGCGAGACTTGCCGGCTCGCCCAGTGGGGGGAGGCAGTCCTTTCAGCGAGCTGGTCTCCTCAGCTTCAGTTCCAGATGGGTTCAGGGAACCCGAAATGTCCTACTACATCAGGAAGGGAGACTCGGTCCAACATGTGCAATGGTTTGAGGATGTAGTCTCCATCCGACAGATGTCGGATGGGTTCAAGTGCCGAATCTTCGCTATCACCCTCAGGGAGAAGGCAAGGGAGTGGTTCCATCGGCTACCGGCCAGCTCCATCTAAAGAAAGAAATAAGTTTGTTGGTGTTGAGTACTAGACAACAGAGAATTGATCTCTATGACTTTCTCCTTTTGTCCTGAGAAAGATCAGTCCAGATTTTTTTTTACATCTCCAGAAAATAATCTTCAGGATTTGCTCAGCTTGGGCTATGAAGTGGTCGCAGCTAGGGTTAGCCCTTGCTGCTCCTTTCTTGCTGGTGATGATGAAGATGACAATAGCTAATAGGAAGAACTTTCAGGTCGATTGACTTGAACTTCTGCTTCTTGTCTCAGCAAAAATGGCAAGGAAGACGATGAAGATGTTCCGCTTTTAGAAAAGATAAAGCCCTAAAAGTTAATCCGATTTTGCCGATCTCATTCCTTTTATCTTCTGTCGTGCAATGACTTTCTTGACCTATGGGCCCAACTTTAATTGCGGGTATATAGCCTTCCTTTTACAGAATATATTATACAACTGGCTATCGGCACCATCAGTGGTGGATTCTAGCTTTCCCGCAATGAGTTTGAATTCTGTTGACTTTTGTTGACTTTTGCTAACGTCAGCATCTGTGGACTTAGCCAAATTTTCAGATTCAATCCAGGCGTTGAGTGCGTTGAGTGAACTGGCTTGACTCATCCCATCTGGACTTAGCCAAATTCTTTGCACCATCAGCCGTTGAGTGCGTTGAGTGAACTGGCTTCACTCAGCACATCTGCACTTAACCAAATTCTCTGCACCATCAGGCGTTGAGTGCGTTGAGTGAACTGGCTTCACTCAACTCCCCTGGACTTGGACAATTCATCTGTCTTTCTTAGGTGTTGAGAGCGTTGCGTGAATGGTCTTCACTGAACGCTTTTTGACTTGGCCAAGCTTTCTACGTTGTCAGGCATTGAGTGCGTTGAGTGAGCTTTCATCACTCAATGTCCCTGGACTTAGTCGCTTCACCGATTGCCTGTCTTCATGCTGAGGAGTTGAGTGAACTGGCTTCATTCAATGCTTCTATATTTAGCCGCAATTCTGAAATCTGTCAGCTTGTTGAGGCTATAAGTGAACTGGCTTCACTCAACGCCTCTGGACTTAGACAAATTTTTCTGTCCATATTCATTAAGCTTTGAATGGCCATAACTCTGTCGATGCTTTCCCCTTGGGTGTTGAGTGAGTTGACCTCACTCAATGCTTCTGGACTTAGTCAATTTTTCTGTCTCCTTCTTCTTTGGCTTTGATAGAATTAGCATGACTCAATGCTTCTGCTCAACTGGCATTGAGTGAACTGGATTCACTTAACGCCAATGGACTTAGCTGCAATATTGTTACTGCAACCTGCTGGGTTTTGACTGTGCTGTCTTTACTCGATGCTTTTGTTGTTTGGCATTGAGTGAACTGGCTTCACTCAACACCTGTGGACTTAACTGCAGAATTACTTTACAGACTGTTAGGATTTGACTGTCCATACCTTACTTAACGCTTTTTGGTATCTGGTGTTGAGCGAGCTAGCTTCACTCAATGCCTGTGTGCTTAGGAAATTTTCAGCCTTTCCAGCATCCTTCTTTGACATCTGGTATTGAGTGAACTGGCTTCACTCAACTCTTGTGGACTTAGACAAATTTCTGTCTCTCCACTCCTTTACCTTGTGACCACCTGTCACAACCACTTGGAATACTTGTCTAACCTGCATACATGAACTTAAATAAGCATCAAATATAACTATGTGTATGAAAGTCTTTAATTTAAGGACAGCTAAATCACCTAGAGGGGGTGAATAGGTTATTGGTCTCTTTTAAGTTCCTTTATTGTTTCCTTACTAAGTGATCTAGAGTTGTCCTTAGTACCTGTAATATAAATGAAGAACAAACAACACATCACATAACACAGTGATTTATAGTGGTTCCCCAATTTGGTGCATCCACTTTCCCTCCCACATATCCAACTGATTTGTTGGACTAGACACAAACTCCTCCAAACTGCTCCTAAGAGCTTACACCTTAGATCCCTCAGGATCTCTAAGTCTCCTCCAAGACTTACTTCTCAGCCACAAAGGCCTATAGCTCAGTGGTCAGCAGACCACCTACCTCAAACTATTAAGCCCTACACTCTAGCTGGGAGGACAGCCCTGCCTCAGATCCATAAAGGATCCTACCTCAGAGCTCTGCAATGCTCCTGCACTCAGTGACCTGCAAGCCACCTAGCTTAGCCTTATCTCTAAGGCCTATAGCTCAGGCTTTTCAGCCGTATAACTTCAGGTATAAGGCCATACTCTCAGAGTGCTGCAGCACTCCTATAACTCAGTACCCCTCCAGGTACCTACCTCAATGTCCCTCCAGGCACCTACAACTCAGTGACAAACTTGCCACCTACCTCAGGCACAAAGGCCCTACACTCAGATCCACACTTGGATCCTACCTCATAGAGCAACACTCTCCTACCTCAGGCAATTAAGCCCTACAGCTCAGATCCGTACTTGGATCCTACCTCAGAGAGCAACAATCTCCTACCTCAGGAAATTAAGCCCTATAGCTCAGATCCATACTTGGATCCTACATGATGAATATGGGTTGGTGTGATGATTGGCCACAGGTGAAATTTCACTGTACCAATCTACCTGGACTGAGATAAACCCAGTCCAACCTTGACTCCAAAAAATATATTTCCCGAGTCTACTTATCTGGCCTGAGAGAGTACTTAGACCTAACTTCCTCTTCTCAGCAACAAGGATTTTATCCAGCTGGAGCAAGAGAAGTTACTGCAGCAGATCTTGCTGCAGCCTGAGATGGGAGAATCCAAACCCATTCCTTTCTTCACAGCAACAAGGATGAAGATCTTTTTGTCCTGTGCTGGAAGTAACTTGCAGATCAGCTTCTCTGGCCTTTTTTGAACTGAGCAACCTGCTCAGCCCTATCTCCTTCTTCACAGCTCCCCAAGAGAATGGTCTTTAGGATTTGTTGGCAGAGTCTGTGAAGCACCTGCAGTAAGGGTTGGCCCAAGCTACTACCTCTTTCCTCGGAGAATTACTTTGGACTTGCTTGCTGGTGCAGATGAAGATCACACCAGCTATCTTGTTGTTGATGATGTTGATATCAACAGCTAACTTTGCTCTTCGTCTTGCTGACTTGAGCTTCCTGTTCTTCACCTCAGCAATAATGGCGGAGAAGAAGAACTATCTCTTTTCTTTTCTCTGAAGGCGTTTTTTCCTTTGTACGCCTTTTTTCCTTTTATTGATTTTGACCCAACAGATCTTAAGCAGTGGGCCCCACACGTTTAATGGCCAGCAGCAAGCTTGAGCAGTGGGCCCCACACATTTATTGTCCAGTAGAGACCTTGCTTTAACGGCAACTGCGTACAATAGGTCTGCGGTGACATTTGTCGCGTACTGTAGTCATCCCACCACTAATTTGAAATATGTTGACTTGTTGACTTACTGACGTCATCAGCTGTGGACTTAGCCAAAAATCAAACAATATTAGTGAGAGTTATTTAACTCAAGGTTAACTAATCACCTAAAGGGGGGGGGTGAATAGGTCTTTGAATTTTTATCAATTCTTTTATTGTTTTCAAATTAAACTATCTAGAGCTTGTCCTTAGATCCTGCAATAAGATATAAAACAAGCAACACAACAAACACAAAGATTTATAGTGATTCTCCAATTGGGTACATCCACTTTCCCTCCCACCTATCCAACTGATTTGTTGGACTAGGCACAAACTCCACCAAAATACTCCTCAGAGCTTACACCTCAGGCCCTCAGCCTATAACATGGATTCTTCACAGAATCCAAACTCAGAACCACAAGGGTTCCTACCTCAGAGCTCTGCAGAGCTCCTACAGCTCAGTGATCCACTAATCACCTATCTCATCCTTATTTCTAAGGCCTAAAACTCAGGCTCTTTATCCCTATAGCTTTAGGCACAAATCCCTACTCTCAAAGTGCTGCAGCACTCCTACAACCCAGTACCCCAACCAGATACCTACAGCTCAGCCTCCTCTAAGGCCTACAACTCAGTGACACAATTATCACCTACAACTCAGTGACTCTCCAGTCACCTACCTCTAGCACAAGGCCCTACACTCAGGCTGGGAGGACAGCCCTACCTCAGATCCACACTTGGATCCTACCTCAGAGAGCAACACTCTCCTACCTCGGGCAATTAAGCCCTATAGCTCAGATCCACACTTGGATCCTACCTCAGTACCCCAACACGGCACCTACCTTAGTGACTAATTAGTCACCTACCTCAGGCACAAAGTGCCCTACCCTCAAATTCAGATAAACTAAATCCTACAAGAAACGAATACAGAATTGTTTAAGAAAAATAAACAACTAACTTAGAGATAAGTCTCTGAGTCTATCTTGCTGGACTGAGTAGATTTCAGTCAAGCACACTTGCTGTAGAAGGAATTAGTCCTCTTCTACAACGAACTCTTTTCTGCTGCATAGAAGAGCAGCAACCAGCTTGCTGAATGGAAGACTCAGATTTTATGTTCTTGGAAGAACTATCTTGCTGAGCTCGAAGAGCTCTGTCAACTTCCTTTGCCTTGACGGCTATCCCTGCTGGACTTTATCTTTCAAGCTTGGTGGAGAAGATGATGTCCAATCACCTATAATTTTCTTTGTCCATTCGATCTCTTTTCCTTCATGTTTATTGTTCGTTGCTCTAATCCATTTTCATTTTCCTTTTTATGTACGTTGATTTGAATCAACAACACACTTGTATGTGGGCCCAACCAAGGTTTGGTGAGCCCCACCTTCTTTAGAAAAGGACAAGGCATCTTTCGGTGCCACTGCAGCTTTCTCGCAACGGCTACATGTAAGTTGACTTTGATGACGTCAGCAAAGGTCATCACCATCTTGACTTAGAGAATATTCCAGAAATCCATGAAGCGTTGAGTGATGTTAAGTCACTCAATGCCATCTATCTTGGCTCTCAGCGCTTCTGGACTTGTGAAGTTTCTCTGGATTTATGACAGCGGTTCTGTCTCAGCGGTGTCAGCGGTTTCTTCTTAATAGGTGTGATAGGCCTTTGTCTCAACGCTTTCTTCTTATTAGCTGAGACAAGTTTCTGTCTCAGCGGTATCTTCACAGCGATCTCAGCAGTTTTTGCTTCACAGCTGAGTCTATCTTCTATCTCAGCGGATTTCCTCTTAACTGTCTCAGTGCTTCCTTCTTCATTAGAAGCGTTGAGTAAACCTGCTTCACTCAATGCTTCTGGGCTTAGAGAAATCCAGCTAGTTTTATCTCAGCGCCTCCTTCTTCATTAGAAGTTGAGTGAACCTGCTTCACTCAACGCTTCTGGACTTAGAGAAATTCAGCCAGTTTTGTCTCAGCTGTCTCAGCACTCTCAACGCCTTCTTCTCAGCTATCTCAGCTGTCTCAGAAGTCTCAACGCCTTATTCTCAGCTATCTAAGTTGTCTCAGCGCTTTTTGCCTTAGTCAGTTTTTCTGGCTTTAGCTACGTTCTACGATCCGTGGGTTAAGATCGACGAACTCTGATCTTCTCAGCAGTCTCAACGCTTTTTGCCTTTGTTGATTTTTCTGGCTTTAGCTTAACAAGTGTTGAGCTGAGTTCGACGATTTGTAAGCTGAGCTCAACAAATTGCAAACTGAGCTTGACGAACTTCAAGTTGCGCTCGACGAAATTTGAAACCTGAGCTCTTGTGCTTATCCCAAGGAATGTTGAGCTGAGCTCGACGAACTTCGCACTGAGTTTGGCGAAATTTGGGTTTTACTACCAGACTCATTTTCTTCATATGTCTAATCATGGACTACCTGCATGCATGAACTAGGGCATACATCAAATACATTTTGCGTGTATGTCATTGACCCGTTTGACTTCTTACAAATCTGGGATATTGGGATCAATATACCCAACAATCTCCCCCTATTTGAAGAAGCCAAAACAATACAGCTCTTTGACAACATAACATATTTATTATAGGAAAAATTTAACATTAGTAGAGTGTGGAAATGTTACCATATTTCTCCAGCCTGTGGAAAATTACTTACTCCCCCTGACATGCTGTCATTCTTTTGGAGAATTACTTACTCCCCCTGATGTTGATGCGCAAAAATGGCACTGCCTAGTTAACGGGTTGTTCGATCTCACAAGCTAGGTGAAGAAGAGGATTGTGGGGATGGAGATGTGGAAGCTTCTGAGCGCTCGAGAGTGGATCAAGCACTTGTTCAAGGGCTGCGGGGATAGAGGAGAGGTTTGTTGAGAGCAGCAGAGAAGGTTGATGATCAGCGCAGGTGGTTGATCATGAGCTACCGAGCATACGGTTACTTTGACGGTTGTGTTTGTAGGTTGATGCCGAGAGAGCTGAGCTGAGCTAAGAAAAGATGGGCTGCTAGTAGCGACTGTTGAAACCAAAAATCAGTCTCCTGTGGAGTTCACCCTCGGGGAAGGGGTGATCGCGCAACTACCTCACTCCTGCAAGCAAAACAACAAAAGAAACAAGGGAGAACCAACCCAAGGGCTCGGCGGGGAGGACCCACCACACACCCGGAAGATCTGAGAGCGCTTCCCCTCCTTAGCCAAAGGCCGAGCTAAGGTACCCTTAGAAAGCACTTGAAAGCTGGAGTAAGAGAGCACAGGAAGCATGCCTTCTGGGGTACCCCTTGGGTTCTATTTATAGATTTTAGGATTTGAACTGCCAATAACCAAGTTAAACAGACCTGAAGTTACCAAAATACCCTTGGTTGGGTCTTCCAATAGCCAAACTTCGCTATTTTGAAGGGCTATGGGCAGACCAGCAGGGGCAAAACAGTAAAAAGTACCTCATAGATCTGGGCGAGCTGGGGAGCCTGGCCACCTTGACAGATCCAACTCATCTGCTGTTGTCGAGCTCCTTTGCGCGAGCGCGAGTTGGGATGGCGAGCTCGCCCATCAGTCGGCCTCCATTAGTTGACCTCAGCTCGACGAATCTTAGCTTAGCTCAGCGAATGCCAAGCTTGCGGTCGGCGAATGCCGAGCTCGGGCTCGGGTTTCTCTGTCGAGCTCGCCTGGGTACTTGGTAATCTGAGCCGGCCGGCCTGGTTCCTGGTTCACCCCACTCACCGGATACAGGGTTGTACACAATCCCCACTCTTTTTGAGCTTGGCAAAGCTCAGAAAGAAACATCCAACCCCAAGTGTTCGGCGAGCGTGAGGTGGACTGGAGGGAATCTTCGGGTGGGGTCCACCTGCGGCTATATATATACACCTGTATACCTGCCTGACTTTTGCCATTCCCTGTGATATAGCCCTACTGAGATGCCGATTCCCAAGAAGATCCAAAGCGCCTTAACCGAGCTCGCCAGGCCTCAACTGCTCGCATAGCTGCCCTGACTGCGGTTCCGCCCGCTGTCCCGTAGGGCGGCTCTGCCGAGCCCAGCTCCAAGAGGGTGAAGTCATTTCCTCAAGCGGCCGAGCCCATTTATGACGACCTAAGGACCACCTTGGAGCACGGGACCGACTCCTCCACTCTGCCTGCCCCTGAAAAGGGCAAGAATATTGTCGAAAGATGCGATGGCCCGGATAGCCCACTTGATGGCATGGGGGGCGTCACACCGTGAGACACCACGATGGGAGCCAAGACCACTCTTGGGGACTCGCAATTCATGACTCCAGAGAACCGTCCCCGGGACTCATCCCCGGGACTCATCCCCTCCCTTTGGGACCTTGGGGATGAGCTTGCAGAGGCCGAACTCGCCGGTGCGCGCCCCCTCTCCTTAGCGAGCAGTTGTGACCGCGGGGGCGGGTGTGGAGACCATCCCCGTGCCTGGATTTGAGCTTCTCTCTCCGGGAGCGTGCGACCCAGGTCGCGGGAAGGACCTGAAGTTTGTCCCTCCCTGCATCTCCTTTGAGTTACCGAGCTCATCAAGTAAATTTCACCTGGATTCTTGTTACGCGACTTTCCAGCATGCCTCCCCTTGCTGATGCTCGTCTTTGCAGTTCCCCCCAGCAAATCCACTGTCGAGGAATCTTCGCGGGCAGCCCATTACTCTCCCCTCCCCTCCTCGAGCTCGCTGGACTCTTACCCAGGCCCTGAAGTGGAGCAAAGCGAGCTGACCAGGAGGGGGGTCAAGCTTTTCAAGAAACTGGTGTGCGGGTTGCGCGAGGTGTAGGAAGTCAACGAGGCGCTGCAGCGAGACTATGTTCGGCTTGCTTACGAAGTGCAAGGCGGCCAGGCTGGCGAGTTGTTGTCTCCTTCCCGGCTTCTGGATGAGATCGAGGATGGCCTCTCGACGGTGCAGAGGAATTCGGTGAGGATCCGCGAGCTGCTCCATGCACGACAGTCTGGGGGGAGGGGGCTGCGAGGCCGGGGTATATAAAAGGCAGCTCCCTTGCCGAGCCGACTAGCACTCGTCTCCTCGTTTCCCCCTGCCCGCGCGCCCAGCTTCTTTATTCATGCACTAGATTGTTGTAATAAATAACTTCAAACATTCTTAGGTGTGGCCCGTGTTTGAATAATAGTAATAATCATATTGATTCTTATTTGGTTTAGCCTTGGTTGGAGCGTGCTGGAAGTCGGCGAGCTTGGGGTTGGCGGGCTTGGATGGCGAGCTAGGCCGATTGGACAGCTTGACCCCCTAATTACTTTTTCTATAAATAGCCCCCCCACCACCAACCCCCGTACTATTGCCTTAACTGTTTGCTCTTTCTCTCTTCTTTTCTCTCTCTTACTCGCGACCCGCCCCTTCTGCTGCGAGCATGGGTAAGACCAACCCTGACGCTGACGGTCGCTCCTAGTGCACCTAACAATTCACTGACTACTGCTTCTTTGAGGGTCACACAAGCGAGGCCGAGCTCGCTGAGTTTGTTCACGATCATGTGATGACAGGCTTCGAGGCGCACCGACCGAGACAGGGGGAGGCCATTAACACTTTTTATGATGACGAGCTCGCCTTCCCCATCTCGCACTTTGATGTGGGGCTGCGTCTCCCCCTCTGGCCGGAGATCCGGCAGATTCTGAAATACTATGGTGCGGTGCCCGCGCAACTGAACTCCAACGCCATTACCATGATGGTGGCGTTCGCGAGCTACCTCCGGCAAGAAAGGATAGAGTTCAACCTGACGGTGTTCAGGAAGCTCTTTTCCTACAAGGAGACGCTGGATGGGGTCGCCTACTTCGGGGGCTCGCTAATCAAGGTTCGCGAGATCGCGAACAAACACCATAATTGGATGACCAAGATCAACTTCATCAAGGGAGATCTCGGTAACATCCCCTACTCGCCCCAGGAGAAGGGCGAGGAGGTCTACCGCCCGCCGGTCGTGTCCGGCAATGATGCCAACCTCCATAAATACTTCCTCCACAAGGACTTTGAGGTCGCCTTCCTGCGAAGGGGCCTCGACGCGCTCCGCCCCATCCTGCCCGACGAAGGTATCGTTCTCTCCACATTACCAAGCTCGCCAGATTGACGAGCTCGCCATATTGCCATTGAAAATCTTTTGACTTTTCCAAGATTTTTCTTGCAGGGGAGCGGCTAATCCCCGTGAACCCGCCATTTGCGGACTCGGGATTGTACCCGGACCCTCTCGCTCGCGAGAAGGCAGCGACGGTGGCCTCCCTAGATGAGGCGGCCTTCTCCAAACCATCTTCCAGCAAGAGGCGGCCTGAAGATGTAGGGTCTAGCCCGCCCCATCGCCAATAACTACCCAAAAAGATGAAAAGAGCCTTGCTGGCTCTGCGGGGGAAACAACATCAACAACATCAATCTAGCCCCAAGTACATGAGCTCGCCCGAAGTCGTCCCCGATGCGTTGCCGGAGAGCCCGCTGAAGGAAGTTACCAGCAAGGGGCGGAAGGGCGGCGAGGCCTCCGCTCCCCATGCAGCGGTCTCGCCACCTCCTTCGGCGAAAAGGACGGTTTGCGAGCTCGGCGCGCCAAAAGAACATCCCCTCTTCAGCTTTGGGGGGCGGTGGAAAGACTCGGCGGGCGATCCCATGGTGCAGTGGGACGAGCTGGCCCACCGGGTTTCCATCTCCACTCTTCACCCCTCTTGGCTTGATTGGGAGCCCACCACCGGTCACGCTTACGCCCTCGGCTTTGGCCTCTATGGTCAGGAGGATGCCGAGGCCTACAAGGGCATGAACCTGTGGCAGCTCGGCCATGAGGGCCTGCAGGCCCACCTGAAAGCCATGGAGCTCCATCATATGCTGGTCTGCCGTAGCTTCGGCCTCAACAACCAACTTCAAAAAGCCAAGCAGGCCCGCGACATCGCCAAAGACAAGGTCACCGACCAGGCAAGGCAGCACGCCATCGCTGAGGGTCTTCTCGCCCAGGCTGCCGGCGGGTTGGTGAGTATCAGGATTCCCCTTACCTCTTTTACTTAAAATATTTTATGTTGTTGTTAACAAATTTTTCTTTATCATAAGGATGCCAAGGCTGCCGGGGAGCTGCGGGCTCGCAATGCCGAGCAGGAGGAGGAGATCGGTCAGCTGCGCGCCCGACTTGCCAAGCTGGAGGGGGCGAATGCGAGGCTGAAGGAGGAGAATCAGAACCTCAGCCGCGAGGTCCGCCGCCCGGCGGAGATTTTCTTCCCGGCCAGCGATACCGATCCTACCCTCCCCTATAAGAGGCCGAGGATCTTTGGCGAGGCCAGCCTCGTTGAGAGATTGCGGATCAACTCCATACAGGCTGCCGAGTGCACCCTCCAGATGATGAAGGACACTGGGGGTGCTGGTGGAGGGGTGCCAGGAGATCTCCACCAAGGACCTGATGTCGAGCTTGTTCCCGGCGACGCCGCACAGCGAGAAGGAGGATAGCCTGGAAGCGCTCTTTGGGAAAAGCTTCCAGAACCCATCCGGCGAAGGGGAGGGGGATCGTCAATCCGGCGAAGGGGGCGAGGGCTAATCCTGCTAATTTCTTTCTTACCCCCTTTTTGTAATCTCGCTGAGGCGAGCTCAAACTGTAAATATCATTTCTTAGTGAAAGAACATTTTTGATACCTTCTGTGTTCATTGTAACTATATCACTATATGTATATTTTTTTATCCTTTGCTGGATTTCTCTATCGTGCCCTGTTTGTCTGCAAGCACTTCCACCAGCGACCTCGCGTAGATGGCATTGCGAGTAGGACAGTCATTAGGACTCGCCCCTGAGAGTACATTTTGAGAGCTCGCCCATTCTTAGGACTCGCCTTAGCTCGCACGCGAGCAGCCCATAACCTTATCAATATGAGACCAAATTCTCTAAAATTTTCCAAGTAAAACATAGCGGGGGGCGAGGTGTCCTGGCGGAATTCGCCTCCCTTCGGCGAGGTTCAATGGCCTGGAACGCCACACTCTTGCCGAGACCGATCTGAACTGGCGATCTCGAGCTCGCCTTTGTCGAGATCTACTCCCTTATTATTAGAAGGGCCAAGCTTGTTAGGCACTACCTGGGGAGTGTAGGACTTCCCTGAGTGACCTCCAGCCCTATCAGCTAGATGAGAGCCTGACAACGGGATCTGGTCGAGGTCTAAGGATGACACCGAGTGACTTCCAGCCCTGCCAGCTAGGTGAGAGCCTGACATCGGGATCTGCTCGAGGTCTAAGGATGACACCGAGTGACTTCCAGCCCTACCAGCTAGGTGAGAACCTGACAGCCGGATCTGCTCGTGGTCTAAGGATGACACAGAGTGACTTCCAGCCCTGCCAGCTAGGTGAGAGCCTGACAGCAGGATCTGCCCGAGGTCTAAGGATGACACCGAGTGACTTCCAGCCCTGCTAGCAAGGTGAGAGCCTGACAGTGGGATGTGCTCGGGGTCCAAGGCTGACTCCATCGAGTGACTTCCAGCCCTGCCAGCTAGGTGAGAGCCTGATAGTGGGATCTGCTTGGGGTCCAAGGCTGACACCATCGAGTGACTTCTAGCCCTGCCAGTTAGATGAGAGCCTGACAGCGGGATCCGCTCGGGGTCCAAGGTTGACACCATCTAATTGCTTCCAGCCCTGCCAGCTAGGTGAGAGCCTGACAGCAGGATCTGCTCGAGGTCTAAGGATGACACCAAGTGACTTCCAGCCCTTCCAGCTAGGTGAGAGCCTGACAGCGGGATCTGCTCGGGGTCCAAGACTGACACCATCGAGTGACTTCCAGCCCTGCCAGCTAGGTGAGAGCCTGATAGCGGGATCTGCTCGAGGTCTAAGGATGACACCGAGTGACTTCCAGCCCTGCCAGCTAGGTGAGAGCCTGACAGCAGGATCTGCTCGGGGTCCAAGGCTGACACCATCGAGTGACTTCCAGCCCTGCCAGCTACGTGAGAGCCTAACAGCGGGATCTTCTAGAGGTCTAAGGATGACACTAAGTGACTTCCAGCCCTACCAGCTAGGTGAAAGTCTGACAGCGGGATCTGCTCGTTGTCCAAGGCTGACACCATCGAGTGACTTCCAGCCCTGCCAGCTAGGTGAGAGCCTGATAGCGGGATCTGCTCGAGGTATAAGGATGACACCGAGTGACTTCCAGCCTTGCCAGCTAGGTGAGAGCCTGATAGCGGGATCTGCTCAAGGTCCAAAGCTGACACCATCGAGTGACTTCTAGCCCTGCCAGCTAGGTGAGAGCCTGACAGCGGAATCTGCTCGAGGTCTAAGGATGACACTGAGTGACTTCCAGCCCTGCCAGCTAGGTGAGAGCCTGATAGTGGGATCTGCTCGGGGTCCAAAGCTGACATCATCGAGTGACTTCCAGCCCTGCCAGCTAGGTGAGAGCCTGACAGCGGGATCTGCTCGAGTTCTAAGGATGATACCGAGTGACTTCCAGCCCTACCAGCTAGGTGAGAGCCTGATAGCGGGATCTGCTCGGGGTCCAAATACACTTCACTTCTTCATGCAAACTCATTATGACAGCATTGGCGTGTTAAAGAACTTCTATTGAAAATCAAAGCATCACTTACATGTTTCAAGGGAAAAAACGTTTCAAGTCATCACCGCTCCAGGTGAGACTCAGGGTCTCTCCCTCCACATTTTGGAGTCGATACCCCCTTGATCTTAAAGATTATTTTACAATAAATGGACCTTCCCAGCTGGGGTTGAGCTTCCCCACGGTTGCCGACCTCCCTGCTGCATCCACCTTCTTCAGCACCAAGTCCCCCTCCACAAATTGCTTGACTCTGACGTGCTTGTCAAAGTACTTGGTCATCCTCCTTTTCACCTCTTCCTGTCGGACGGCAGAAATGTCCTGCAGTTCTTCCACCATGTCAAGGGAGAACCGCAGCTCCTCCTCGTTCTCAGCCTGCCATTCTTCCCTGCCTTCCCCGGCCAAAACAACTAGAGGTGTTTGAACTTCAAATTCCACAGGGAGCACTGCCTCGCACCCATGAGAGAGCTTGAAGGGGGTCTCTCCGGTAGCTGTGTTGGGGGTGGTCCTCAAGGCCCAGAGAACTGCGGGAAGCTGTTCCACCTAGCTCCCCTTCAGATTTTCCACTTTCTTTTTTAGGAGGTTAACAATGATCTTGTTCGTGGCCTCCACCTGCCTGTTGTTCCTGGGGTGGTGGACTGAGGCGAACCTGAGGTTGATACCAAGCTGCTCGCAGAAACTGGTAAACTCCGCGCTGACGAACTGGGGCCTATTGTCCGTGACAATGGCTTGAGGCAGCCCATGGCGGCAGATGATCTCCCCCCCACACGAAGTTCCTGATGACCTAGGAAGTCACCTTGGCCAGCACCTTTACTTCCAACCACTTGGAGAAATAATCGATCATCACTAGTAGGAACCTCCTCTACCCACTGGCCTGGGGGAACGGTCCAACCAAATCCATTCCTCAAATGGCAAAGGGCCAGGGGGCTGTTATACTATTGAGTCGTTGAGCCGGCTGTAGCTGGAGGGGAGAAAACAACTTTCATTTGTGGCACCTTCTTGCGAACTCTGTGGCATCATGACCCAAGGTGGGCCAGAAGTACCCCTGCCTAAAAATCCTCCCTTCCAGGGTCCGACTCCCGGAGTGACTCCCACACTCCCCGGAGTGGACTTCTTCCAAGATTCTTTGTACTTCCCCCTCGACCACTCATCGAGCCAACATCCCTGAGAGAGTCTTTCTGTACAACTGCCCGTCCTGGAGGAGGTAGTATGCTGACTTGTGCCTGAGCTTCTTCTTTTCTACCCCCTCCGGATACTCTCCCGTGGAAAGGAAAGTTACGACCGGGTCCATCCACGAAGGCCGCTGGTCTATCTCCATAAGCTCCCCTCTTCAATGGAAGGGCGGAACAAGTCGGTGATGATACCCCCCACCCGGGGACCATGCTTTGCTAGTTGATTGACCTGCTCATTCTCCTACTGGGACACATGCTGGATGGAAAAAAGTTTGGAACGCGCCAATGACCCCCTTTACTTTGGCCAAGTATAGTTGCAGGGTAGGCTCTCTTGCCTCGAACTCCCCGTTGATCTGGGAAGCTACTACCATGGAGTCAGTAAGGACCTCCACGTCCAACACCCCCAGCTCCCTAGCCAGGCGCAGCCCCGCTATCACGGCCTTATACTCGGCCTGATTGTTGGTGATGAGAAAGTGTACCACCACCGTCTGCTCAATTCTAGTTCCCTGGGGACTCTCCAAGTGCACCCCGACCCCTAGGGAATGCCTCCCCGAGGTGCCATCTACCTTCACCTTCCAAGGAGTCGGACGAGTAAGCTCTTCCTCCGCCACCTCAATCATATAATCGCCCAAGAAGTCGCCCATCGCTTGAGCTTTGATCGAGAGGCGGGGGATGAAGGAGACGTCGAACTCACTCAACTCCACCTACCACTTGGCTAGCTTGCCAGAATGCTCCACCCCCTCAAAGATGTTGCGGAGGGGATGGTCAGTCACCACTCGGATTGAGTGTGCCTGGAAATAGGGCCACAGCCTTCGGGCTGAGATGACCAGGGAGAAGGCTAGCTTCTCCAAAATTGGATACCGGAGCTCGACCTTTCTCAGGACCCGGCACACGTAATATATAAGGAGATGCTTCTTCCCCTCTTCACGAACTAGGACAGAGCTTAAGGCCTCCGCCCCGACCCCGAGGTACAAAAACAGGTCTTCCCCTTCCTTCGGCCCTTGGAGCAATGGAACCCGAGTCAACTGCATCTTGAGGGCCTGGAGTGCCTCCTCGTACTCCTTGGTCCACTCAAATTTTGAGCCCCCCTAAGGGTTTTAAAGAAGGGGGAGTACTTCTCCCCAGCCCGGGAGAGGAACCTACTTAGCCCTGCCAGCTTCCCCGTCAGCCGCTGTACCTCCTTAGTGTTCCGCGGCGACCCCAGCTCCATGATAGCCTTGACCTTATCCGGATTCGGCTCAACCCCTGCTGGGGTGAGGAGGTGTCACAAGAACTTCCCCTGCTAGCCCCAAAGACACACTTCAGGGGGTTCAACCGCATCTTGTATTTGCGCAGGGTAGCAAAGGTCTCCTCTAGGTCCTGGAGGTGAGAGTCCACATCTTGACTCTTGATCATGAGATCATCTACATACACCTCCAGGCCCCCCCCCTCTGTTCTTTGAAGACCCTATCCATCATCTTCTGATAGGTCACCCCTGCATTCTTTAGCCCGAAGGGCATCATATTGTAACAGTAACATCCATCCCCCGTGAAAAACGAGACATCCTTGATGTCCGAAGGGTGCATTCTGATTTGATGATAACCTGAAAATGCATCTAAAAAACTCATTACAAAAAAACCAACAGCTGAGTCAACCAGCGCGTCGATTCGAGGCAAGGGATAACAGTCTTTAGGACAAGATTTGTTAAGCAAGGAGAAGTTGATACACACACGCCACTGACCGTCCCCTTTTTTCACCATGACTACATTGGAGACCCAGCCGAGGTATTGGATATCAGATATGAAGCCGGCCTTGAGAAGCTTTGCCACCTCCTCCCTGATGGGCTCTGCCAGCTTGTCCGCGGTGGATCTCTTCTTTTGTTGGACGGGGCGTGTTCCCGGGTCCAAGTTGAGGCGGTGGCAAGCCACATCCGCGTCAACCCCCGACATCTCTGTGGCACTCCATGCGAAGATGTCCACATTCTTTTGGATGCACTCCAACATCCGACCTTGGTCCTCCGAGGTCAGCCCTTCACTGACGCGGACCTTCTCCACCCTGCCTTCACGGGTGTGGACCTCCAGCTCCTCCACCTCTTCCGCAGCTTCCAACCGGGACTGCTCCACCCACTCTTCAACATCCCTCTCCTCTGGGACGAGGACCTCCGCCTCCACCTCCTCTTCCACGACCATCGCTTCGGCCAACTCCCCCCGATCTCCTCCTGTTGCCTCTACCACGGCGCAGCTCCCCACTTCTAGCTCCTCCCTGCCAGCTTTCTGCTCCGCCTCCTCCATCCTTCGCTCCATCTCCTCGGCTCCCTCCTGTCAAGAAATGGAGTTTAAGGCGGTGACGTAGCACTCTCGCGCCACCTTGGGGTCCCCCCTGACCCTGACCTGAATCCCCTCGGCATTGAACTTCAAGCACTGATGGAATGATGAGGGGACGCAGCGGAAGGCGCTGATAAGGGGCATCCCGAAAATGGCGCTGTAGCTGCTGGGGGCATCCACGATGATGAACCTGCAGTTCCTAGACTGCCCCCCCAGGGTGACATGGAGGCCTACTCCTCCCTCCACTTCCTTCCTCACCCCCAAAAATCCAAACAAGGGCCCATCCGAGGCCAACACCCACTTCGCCTCCACCTTCATCGCATCAAACACTTTCTTAAAGACGACGTTGACGGAGCTTCCATTGTCGACGAGGATACTGGAGACGGTAAAATTTTTGATGGATGTCTGGATGACCAGCACATCGTAAAAAGGATCCTCATGATTCGCCATATCGCTCCAGGAGAAGGTGATCCTCTCTTCTCGGGGTGGGGTTTGGGATGTGGAGCCAATGCACCGGCGATACATGGTGTGGAGGCTCGCCTTCCGGGAAGCCTCAACACCCCCCCCCCCCCCCCCCCCCCCGCCCCCCCCCCCCCCCCCCCCCCCCCCCCCCCCCCGTGGATCACTCCGATCCCTCCTCGGGTCCCGGCATCCACCCGGTCTTCGCAACGGTACTCCTCCGCCCGAGGCAGGACCTCCTCGATCCTCACTTCCTGATGCCTTTGCTGTTGCTGCTACTGCTGCTCCCTGTTCCCTCTCATTTTGAGGAATTCCGGGCACGTGGCTGTGGCGTGCCCTTCCTCCTGATGGAAGTCGCAGTAAGGCAACTCCACCCTAACCTCTCTCTCTCCTCCTCCTCCTCCTCGCTACTCTCCTCCTCTCCCCTATGGTTATGGCCATAGCCTCTTCTTGATCTTGGAGTCGAGGCCTCTGGGTCTGCCTCTAGCCCGGGGGGGGGGGGGGTGGAATTGATCTCCCCCTTGATGGTGGTCCCTTCCTTAGTACCCTCTCTATGTCCCCTGCCCTTGCCACTCGGGCCTCCAGCCCAGCCGACGATCAGGCTCCTGACGCCCCCACCTAGGCTGCTGTTGCCGCTGGGGCTGCCTCTGCTCCCTCTGCCGAGGCTCTCCTCTCCTCTCCTCCTGTCCTCTTCCTCCTCTTGGCTCCTTCTCTTCCTTCATGGCCCACCTGGCCAGCTTCCAGGCAAACTTTTGATTTGACGCCTCCCCGTCAACTTCTCTCGCCGCCCTCTCCATCAGCTCCTCGTAAGAGAGGGGGGGGGGTATCCTCTTTAACTCCATCCTGAAGAAACCCTTTTGCAGGCCCAGGGTGAAAGACATCATCAGACTATGGCCCGGCATCTCCTGGACCTGGGTGACCTCCTCCTGGAACCGTTCCACGTAGCTCCCCAACGTCTCATTCACTCCCTGTTTAATGTGGAACAGGGACTCTGACTCCTTCCTCCTCTTAGAGGTAGTGAACCTCAGCATGAACCCCCAACGCAGGTCCTCGAAGTAGTAGATGGAGTTGGCCGGTAGCTGGTGGAACCACTTCCTTGCCTTCTCCTTGAGGGTGATGGCGAAGAGTCGGCATTTGAACCCATCCGACATCTGTCAGATCGAGACCACGTCCTCAAACCACTGGACGTGTTTGACCGGGTCTCCCTTCCCGGTGTAGTAGGACATCTCGGGTTCCCTGGACCCCTCTGGAACTGGAGCTGAAGATACCAACTCACTGAAGGGGATGCCTCCCCCTACTGGGCGAGCTGGCGCATCTCACGGGCTCAGCTCACCGAGCCGGCCTCTGCTTGCCGAGCCGGGGAAGAGCTCGCGCCCGGGGAGCTCGCATCCCTGGTCCTCCTCGGTAACTTCCTTCCCAGCTCGCCTGCCGAGGGCGTCCTCGCCTAGAGAGGGGGCGACTGCGATCTGGACTGCTGGAGTCGAGCACTCGGCCCGCGTGCCGAGTGCGAACTTGATGAGGCCCAACACCTCTTTCCTGAAATCTTCAAACATCCCCACCGTGGCCAGAGGTGGGGGGGGGGGTGGCGGGGCGGCGAGCTCGACCTGTCAGGTCCCTGTCCTATCATCTAGCTCGCTGGAGCTTTTCTGCACTGACCACGCTCCACGCTCACCGCACCAAAATGTTGAAACCGAAAATCAGTCTCCTATGGAGTTCACCCTCAGGGAAGGGGTGATCGCGCACCTACTTCACTCCTGCAAGCAAAACAACAAAAGAGACAAGGGAGAACCGACCCAAGGGCTCGGCGGGGAGGACCCACCACACACCCGAAAGATCTGAGAGCGCTTCCCCTCCTTAGCCAAAGGCCGAGCTAAGGTACCCTCAGAAAGTACTTGAAAGCTGGAGCAAGAGAGCACATGAAGCATACCTTCTGGGGTACCCCTTGGGTCCTATTTATAGATTTTAGGATTTGAACTGCCAATAACCAAGTTAAACTGACCTGAAGTTACCAAAATACCCTTGGTTGGTCTACCAACAACCAAACTCCGCTGTTTTGAAGGGCTATGTGCAGACCAGCGGGGGGAAAACAGTAAAAAGTACCTCATAGTTCTGGGCGAGTTGGGGAGCCTGGCCACCTCGGCAGATCCGGCTCGCCTGCTGTTGTCGAGCTCCTTTACGCGAGTGCGAGTTGGGATGGTGAGTTGGCCCATCAGTCGACCTCCATTAGTTGACCTCAACTCGACGAATCTTAGTTTAGCTCGGCGAATGCCGATCTCGCGGTCAGCGAATGCTGAACTCGGGCTCGGGTTTTTCTGCCAAGCTCGCTTGGGGCCTTGGTAATCTGAGCCGGCCGGCCTGGTTCCTGGATCACCTCGCTCGCCGGATACGGGGTTGTACAACGATAACAGCAGACTTCGCCCGCCGCGGCTTAAATGTCACTCTTGCGACGAGCTTTCATTTGATTAATATTGAGTTATTATAGCTTGTATTACACCTTTACAAGAAAGCAAAAAAAGGTACACTGGGGAAGCTGACAGTTAAGGAAAGGAGATGCCAGAAGGGAGGTCACGCGGACTGGAGACTGAGACCGACAGGCCGCGCAGTTATAAGAGGGGATGCGGACTGAGAAATTGAGTCCGCCCAGGTTGATGACTTAAGTTTGTCGTGGGCTGTCTTCGAGCGCGAGAGCGATGAGACTATCCAGACTGTCCCCAAATGAGAGGCATGGGGGTCTATATATAGGCCCAAGGAGGTAACGACTTTTAGTGACGTTATCCTCGGTGAGACGGTAACTAGTGCGAGAAGAGGATGTAGTCCGCCGAGTCCGCTTGAGGCCGCCCGGACTGGAACTGGCTTCTGGAAGAGGTTTGCTGCCTGGCAGACTGGGAAGAGTCCGTGCCTGCTGATTGAGCCCATGCCAAGACTGCGGGCTGAGGAGGTTGTCCACCTTCTGCTGCGGAGGCGGGTGCTGGAAGCTGAGTGGCGGACTATGCAATGAGTCCGCCACTGCTGAGGCGAGCGAGCATGTGCTAAGGGTGCGAGCTTAGGGATATCCGCTAAGTCCGCAGAGTCCGCACTAGGTTGCGCGGTCTAGGACTGCCTGCTGCTGGGGAGAAGCGGGTGGAGGCTAAGTGGCAGACTGCGAGAAGAATCCGCAGAGTCCGTCGTTGATAAACTGAGTTCGCCTCTACTGTGAACGAAGCAGCTGGCTGTTGTAGCTGGAGCTGAGGTTCACCATTGTAGGCAGACTGGAAGGTTTGACTTCACTTCGAGTCCTCCCAGCTCGCGATGAATGGAACATGTCCGCTGATATTTGCGGGTAGCCGGAGTGCTAGAGCGTCCGCGCTCCTTAGGCGGACTGAAGAAGCAGGTTACCCATGCTTTTGGAGTCTGCCACTTTGTTGAATGGAACTTGCCGCACCTTCCGGGTGACAAGTGATTCACGACCTGTCGGACTAACAAGGCAGGCCGCGCATGTTGGCGAGGTGGAAACTGGGGTAGCTGGCTGGCGGCCGGTAGCCAATTTGGCTATGCGGCGAGCTGGAGGGTTGTCGATGCTGGTGAAGGTCTGCGGCCTAGAGGCGGGCCACTTGTTGTTGTGGCGGTCTGGGCAGATAGACATCCGAGTTCGACAAAGGGGCACTGGTTGAGACAAGCTTGCGGTTTAGCTAATAAGGCGCGCAACCTGCAGGGGCGGACTGCAGAACAGTCCGCGGCCCCTGCCGACCAAAGGAACAACGCACGGTCTGCGCGGTCAGATCGCTGAGACTGTCCAAGTCGTGCGACCTGAGCGGACAAAAAAACCTTGAAAGTGCAGGTTAGATCTGAAATACTCTAGAGGGGGGGGGGGGGGGGTGAATAGAGTATTGTGCTCACTACAAAACTTTTTACAACTTTTGTTGTAATACTAAGTGAACAAGTCAGTAAGTAAAATAAAATAAGCACAGTAACCTATTAATCACAGAACAACACATCCAAAACAAAAATAAAGGGCAACCAGACGACACAAGAAATTTATAGTGGTTCCCCAACCTGGGTACATCCACTCTTCTACCACCCTGGTAGGAATCCACTCAGGTTTTTGATCAGGTGCCTGACACCAATGAGCTTTTTTTCAGGTGCTCAAAAACCAAAACCTCAAGTCTTTTGTTAGGAGACTTGCAACCAGGAATAATTTTGAAGGGAATTAAAATCCTGTACAAGAGTTGGAAAAGGTGATGGTGTCTTCTCTTTCTCAATAACAACTGAGAATACTGTGGATTGATGTTAGCAGATTTGCTCCCCCTGAGATCTTGAAGGGATCAGGAAGACTGGAGCACTGCTTCAGGGTGACAAGTCTTCAAAGCTGGAATGCCTGGACCAGAGATTGTTCAGGAACTTCTTTGACAGATAGAATTTTGTTGTCATTTTGAAGTTGTCCTGTAGGATTGAAGTAAGAAGACTCTTGATAGTAATGAATGTTCTTCTTCTTCTTCTTGAAGAAGTTATTCTCTGGCCTGGGCAGATTGCAGAAAAGAACTTTCGATTGTAGTAAGATTGTTCTTCTGTTCAATTCTTATCTATGTCTGTCTAATTGTCTGTGTATCTGTATGACTGTATATCTGTCTAGTAGTACTTGATCCTTTTTCTATTCTGACTTTTTGACTGATTGAGGAACATTAAAAATTTGAATGTTTGAGCAGTAACGGCAGTCGGCCTGGGAAGGAAGCGACAATCAATGATTTCCCTAACCGTCCCATGGAAAAATGACATGTAATAATCCAAGATTAATTGCACGTTCTAACGGTAACATTCCAAGAAGATCTGGCATTAATTGTTCAGGAATCATCGCCAAGAAAAGGGACGGGAAAACTGGCGAAGCCCTAGTCTGGAATCGTCGAACGAAGAACACCAATCGTCGAGCTAAGTTTGAGTTCTTTGAGCTGAGCTTGAGTTCGTCGAGCTGAGCTTGATGAGTTCGTCGAGCTGAGCTTGAGTTCGTCGAGCTGAGCTTGAGTGAGTTTGTCGACCAGACAATAACAATTAGTCTTCTAGGGAATCTTGTCAATTCTACTTCAATATTCGTCGAACTGACAATCTTCATTCGTTGAGCTGAGATCCAAATTCGTCGAGCTGAGAACAGTTCTGGACTTTGTCAAAATATTCTGCATCTACTGATATTCAGTGTCGACATAAGTTGGTGTCTACTGATATCCTGTGTGTTGACATAAGTTTTCTGGTGTCGACATAAATCTGGTGTCGACATAAATCTGGTGTCGACACATGCCCTAAGTGTCGACACAAATCCTCTGAATTCAGAATCATCGAGAGAATACTGAAATCGTCGACCTGAAAAGTTGAGAACTTGAGGTACAAGTTCGTCGAGCTCAGAACATCTTTCGTCGACCTGAGTTCGACGAACGTCGAACTCATTTTACCTAGCCTTGAATTCTTCTAAGTCTGGAGACTCTAATGGTCTTGATGATAGCTGGTCCATCTGATGTTGACTCTAAGGACTAGACCTAGACTCTAGGACACAAACTTGACCCTGGATATACAGGTTGGGTCACATCCTAAGCTAGTGAACCTAGTCCAAATCAACTAGGGATCCAACAATCTCCCCCTATTTGGGTGAGGTCACTAACAGAGTCAAAACAGAACCAAACAGATAAACAAAGCAAGAAAAGAAATATATCTGGCAGAGAATTACTAACACAAGCGATATATATATATATATATATATATATATATATATATATATATATATATATATATATATATATATATATACATGCTTTGTTTAAACAAGAGCATAGTTTGAAAACAGATTGCAGAAAGAAATGAAACAAAATAAGGATTACTTTTTCTTTTTCTGCAAGGACTTGTCTTCTGCTGTCTGCTCTCCTGGCTTTTTTAAAATAATTTCTCTCTTGGGATCTGAAGCCTGAGCCTTTGTTATAGTCATATCAGCTGCCCCAATAACATTCAGTGATGTAGCTCTGATGACAACTGCTTCTGGATGGAGCTTCATATAATCATCAACATTGAATAGTTTGTTGCCTTTGTCAAATCTTTTCAATTCTTCCTTTCTATACTTTGACATAGTTGTGAAGCCTGATGTATATTTACCTTCAGCCTTTACTTTATTGATCAAAGATAGTCCAATTAGCTCCTGGTACCTATCCATTCTTGCAGTATTTGCAGTTTCAGGATCTTCAAATGGAATTGGAGGAGAGTATGGCCTTTTAGGACTGTCAGCTTTTTGTACTTCAGATATTTGTTGCTGTTGATGCTGATGTTATTGATTTCCTGAGGATGGTTGCCTCTGCTGGCTGCTTCCAGAGGATCTTCCTAACTATTTCTGATAAGTTTGCATGGGGACAGATCTCTAAGAGCTAGAGCTAGAGGCACCAGCTGCTGGAGGAGGAGGAGTAGGTGGATCCTTTCTGAATCTGTGAACTGGAGGAGGAGAGTATCTCCTACTTCTTTTCCTATCCTTATGCTGGTTCTTGGATAACCGCATCCATGCAGGCATTCCATTATATGGAGTAACATTATGCAGAATGTAATAAGGAGTGTCAGCATTTGGATTAGGCTTATGAGCTGGAGGAGGAGGAGCCTTCCTTTTCTTTGTCAGCATTTTCTTTTTCTTCTTTGCAACATCTTCATCAGAATCATCATCATCAACTTCATCATCTTTAGTATCAGAACCCTGAGGGTTATCATAAAGAGCATCCAAAGCTTTTAAAGCTTTATCATCAATAACAGCCTTTGCTGTAGAAGGGGCAGAAGTTGAGGTTTCAGGAACTGGAATTTCAGTAACAGGTGAGGAGGATACTGCACAGGAATCAGAAATGATGGGGACAGAGCTTTCAACTGCTGCCTTATTCTCCTCTTCAATATCTATTGGGAACTATGTCCACATTAACTCAGATTTGATGAAGTCACCCTGGAACTAAGATGAATTAGGTTGTATTTGATGCTTTGCTTGAGTTATGTGTTTTCAGGATTCCAATGGGAAGTGTAGACCAATGTCAGTCTACAATGGGTCACCAAACATAGGACCATACAGTGTAATCCCTCATTGTGTGTTCCAAAGTTTTGAGTCATGTGTAGCCTCTCTATTGGGATACACTTCATACTCAAGCTATAGGACTATAAAAAGACTTGATGTTGTTTCCCCTCTAGTTGAAGAAAAATTGCTGACAGAGAATTTCTCTAAGTATTTCTCTTGAGTAGGTCCTTAACTACTCGAGTAGATTGCTTGAGAAATACTCAAGTAAAAAGTTCTGCATACTCGAGTAAGAAAATTCTTCCTCTCGTGAAGTTAAGTAAAACACTCGAGTAGTTCACTGACATACTCGAGTAGATTACTTAACTACTCGAGTAGATCTCTCTTCCTACTCGAGTTGCCCAGAATTCAGTTTCCAAGTTTCTCTAAGTAAATCACTCGAGTAGTCCAAGCCACATACTCGAGTAGCTTATTTTCTCTCGAGTAGTTCATACTCGAGTAGTTCCAGATTTCTCTCTCTCAGAATTTTTTTCTAAGTCATTTACTCGAGTAGGTACTCTATATACTCGAGTAGTTTTCGACACTATGTCGAGTAACTCTCTTCTCTATGTCGAGTAGTTTAGAAATACTTGAGTAAGTCATTTATATACTCGAGACGATTCCTTTTATCTCGAGTAGTTAAACCTAACTACTCGAGTAGTTGTTTTTCCCTTGTGCAGAATATTTCTAAGTGTTTCTCTCGAGTAGTTTTTCTAACCACTCGAGCAGTTCAATTCTGCCTACCCGAGTAGTACAACTTGTACTCGAGTAGTTCCACTCCTTCACGAGAAACCTTTCTGTATACTCGAGTAGATCTTCTAAGTACTCGAGTAGTTGATAATATGTACTCAAGTAGCTGCCCTCAACCTACTCGAGTAGTCATGAATTATATACCAGAGTAATATTTCTTTGCTTACTCGAGTAGTCCTTGACCTACTCGAGTAGTTTCATACCCACTCGTGTATATGACTTCATTTTCTCTGAAATTTCTTCTAAGTCTAGATTTGACAGATTTTCAAATCCCGTGATATGATTGGTCCACGTGTACATCATTAAAACCGATTATGACCGTTATTAGTACTCCTATAAAAGGTCTTGTCTAATCGACAAACCCTAACAAGAAAACAGATCCTTCAACAAGAAAATTATTCTAAGTTTTGCAACCGCCGCTTTCCAAAAGCATCTCTGTTTCCTCTCTCTCTTCACGGAACGAAAGCCGCCGCCGCCGCCTCTGTTCTTCTCCGGCAAGGGTTTCGATCTTCAGAGGAAATAGACCGAAGAAGCTCTCCAGATCGGGATCATTTTTCGCATACTCATCTTCTGTCCGATTGTGGAAGCAAGGAGTTCAGATCTACTGTTGCCGAGAATCTTTCTTCAATTTTTCTGATAGAGCCGCACGCCAAGAAGAAGATTCCAGTTTCTGTTTTATTTTCAGATCTGATCCAGACGATTTCAATGTTTGTATTTTTCAATACTTGAATTTCATTTCTGTAGGAGAATTTTTCTCCGAGTGTAGGAGTTTTCCACTCCGAGTTTGTAGGAAGGTGTTTCTTCCGAGTTGTAGATCCAGTTGATTGGATTAAGATTGTAGGAACTTTGTTCCATGTGTAGGATTGATTTTCAATCCGAGATAGTGGAGTAGCCGAGTCTAGTTTATTGCTAGATCGGTGAGGGAAAGTGGATGTACCCAAGATCAGGGAACCACTATAAACCTTGCTTCGTCTGTGGTATTTTAGTAGATAGATCTGTGCTGTGTTCTGAGATTTTTTTATTCCACAAAAGACACACAACTCACCTATTCACCCCCCTCTAGGTGATTTAGGTTAACAACTATTATCTTTCAATTGGTATCAGAGCCAGGTTGATCGTTAAAAGGTTAACACCTTGATCAGTTCCTGCAATAGTTGTTATTTGAGATCTATCTATCATGGACAAGGCAAAGGATTTTTCCAAGCTTCCCCTATATAACAAGAACAACTTTCCCATGTGGAAAGAAAGGATCAAATTCTTTATGGAAGCTGTGGATCTGAGGATCTTCATGATAGTTGAAGAAGGTCGTTATGTCACTATGACTGTCTCCACTATAGATCCTACCAAGAAGGTTCCAAAGAAGCTGATGGATTTAGACAATGACGAGATTGCACTTGTCTAACTAGACAAGAAAGCTAAAAACATTATAGCAAGGGCAGTTGGTGACTCAATGCTACAAAACTTAATCCACTGCTAATCTGCAAAGGAGATGTGGCAGTCCTTGGTTACCTTGATGGAAGGTACAGAAGAAGCGAGGGATGATCAGAGATCCCTCCTCAATCAGAAGTATGAAGCCTTCCGACAGGGAAGCAAAGAAACCATTGCTGATACATTTGAGAACTTTTTCAAGATAGTGAATGGCCTAAGAGTCTATGACAGAGTATTCACTAATGGAGAACTGAATGACAAGTTCCTGAGATACCTGACTAAAGAATGGGACAACAATGTCTGTGCCATCAGGGAGTTTGGGAAGCTGGCTGAGACAGACCCACAAAATCTCTTTGGGAAGCTTATGTCATATGAGCTTCAACTCAACACCAGGAAAGATGAAGAAGAGAAGAGCAGGTCTGCTCTCAAAGAAAAGTCTGTTGCTCTAAAAGCAGACACCTCCAGAAAGACAAAGGATGCCTCCCCTACTCCAGCTCCAGAGATTAGTGAAGAAGCAGAAACTTCTGAGCCTAGTACCTCAGTCTCTGAGCTATCAAAAGGAGAGTTCTCACCGCTCTCACGTCAGTTCAAGAAATTCTTGAACAAGAAAAAGCAATGGAAAGGCAAGGATGCCTCCTATAGAAGATCACGACACGATGGTGATTGACAAAGAAAAGGCTCAAGTAGCCATGACAGTTATTCCTATAAACAGAACAAACATGTTTCGACTAACATCATTTGCTATTGTTGTAATAAGCCAGGTCACGTCATCGCCGATTGCCCTCATAAGAAGAAGGAGGGTGGTAGAAGAGAAGAAAAGAAATCCTCACACAACAAGAAGAGGAAAGAGAAGAGCCTCATAGCCAAAAAGAGCAAGACTCTTAGTAACTCCAACTCATCTAAGTCAAGTGAATAAGAAGAAACTTATTTTGGGATAATGGCTCAAACAAATGATGATCAAGAGCCCCAGTTCACTGGGAAGGTAAACTCTCACACCCCTCTTTCAGATTATAAAGTCTCTGAGCATGATTGTGAGGATAGCTCCTCTGACGATAAGTCAGAGCTAATGGCCCAGTACAAGGAGTTAGTTATGGCTTACGACAAATGTCGTTGAGTCGTGAAGACTCAGGCTAAAGAGATCAAATCTCTAAAAGCCGAAGAGAGCATCTTGAGAGAGAAAGTCGCAAAGACTGACTCCCTTGAAGAAAACTTCAATAATGCTATTGAAGAATATAACAAGGCTCTTGGGCACCTTGACCTTAAGGAGAAGATCATAAAAGTGTTGGAAGCCCAACTTGCGGCTGAAAAGAAACTTGTTGAAAGTTTCTCGAAGCCCAAAACTGTTCTTCTATTCATTGCTGAATTCTCAGCAAAGGCCAAGGGAGCTGGACTAGGCCATGAAGAAGCTCCTAGTAAATCCTCTAGGAGAAACAAGAATCAACAGAAGAATAAGGCCGCCAAAGAGGCCTTAGCCAAAGAGAAGGGGAAAGCCCCTCAAGATCAAACTACATTCAAGAAAGTCATCTTTCCATCAAATGAGTTTGATTTTGACTCATCCTACGGGCACTTTGCTAGGCCTACCTATGTAGAGCCAAATTCCCGCTATCAAGGATGGGCTCGACCCCGAAACTTTGGCGAAAGTGTCTTTAAGGCACCTTATGAAGAAGTTATTCTTCAGAGATATGACCCTTTCAATCATGGGCATAACTTCAAGAAGGCACCAAAGACGAAGCCTGTTGTAGAAAAGCCCATAAAGGAGAAGAAGCCATGTGATTGCCATCATCATGAGGCATCTTCCTCCAAGAATGCTGCCCTTACTAGACCACAATTCCAAAAGGTCAAGCAGGAGACCATGAGGCAAAGGTACAACAAATTTGACTGTTGGTGCTGTGGCAAGGTTGGTCACTTCGCCATTGATTGCTGGTTCAATTCCAAAAATGCTACAACTCCTCATGTCAGCAATATGAGAAGGACCGCTCATAATGCTAACACTCGTAGGGGGAGCACTCTAACCCGAGACCAAGGACCCAAACGTGTTTGGGTTCCTAAGGCAAACTGATTATGATTGCAGGTATGTCCAAAGGCCAACAAAACGCCTATCTGGTACTTGGATAGCGGATGCTCTCGTCATATGACCGGGACTAGAAGCCTCATTCAGAACTTTACTCCAGTCGTGAACGGACCAAAGGTCATCTTTGGAGGTTCAGACCGTGGAATCACTAGAGGCTATGGTATGATTACTAACGACAATGTTTCCTTCTCAGATGTGGCTTATGTCGAAGGATCGGAACACAATCTCATTAGCATAAGCCAACTCTGCGATAAAGGATACATAGTTGAATTCCATGCTGATAAGTGCTTGATTAAATCCGTTGACAATATGGAAACGATTCTATCCGGCACTCGAAGCAGGAATACTTTCTTTTTAAATTTCATTTGTATAGATTCCTCTACACCAGTGTGTCTTTTAGCAAAAGATAGTGCGTCTCTTGGTGACCAATGACACAAGAGACTAGCACATATTAATTTTAAAACTATTAATAAATTATTTTCAATGAACTTAGTACGTGATGCCCCAAATGTCAAGTGCGTCAAAGATAGACCTTGTCATGCATGCGTAAAAGGCAAGCAAATAAGGGCTACCTTTAAAAGCGTTATTGGCAAAGACTCTAACAGATGTCTCCATCTATTGCACATGGACTTGTTTGGTCCACTGCAAATTAGAAGTTTGGGAGGTAAGGATTATACGTTGGTAATTGTTGATGACTACTCGCTCTTTGCGTGGGTGTTCTTTATGAAACACAAGTCAGATACCTTCGACACCTTTACTAATTTTGTCAGGCAAGTCCAGAGTGAATACAACTGCAACATAGTCAAAATCAGAAGTGACAACGGAACAGAGTTCAAATCTGGGGCCATGATAGAATTCTGTGAAAGCTTAGATATCTTTCATGAGTTTTCCTCTCCTCGTACTCCACAACAAAATGGAGTGGCTGAGAAAAGGAACATGACACTCATAGAGGCATGCAGGACTATGTTGAGTGATGCTTCACTTCTGGAGTACTTCTGGGCTGAAGCCGTCAACACTACATGCCACATGCAAAATCGAGCACTCATAAACAAAAACCACGATAAGACACCTTACGAACTTCTAAAAGGCAGGAAGCCAACCATCTGATACTTTAGAATCTTTGGCTGTAAATGCTTCGTACTCAACAATGGTAAGTATCATACCACCAAGTTCAGCGAAAAGAGTTTTGAAGGTATTTTCGTAGGTTATAGTAGCCTAGTAAGGCTTATAGAATATTTAATAAAAAAACCCTGGTGGTAGAAGAATCAATACATGTTGTATTTGATGAGACGAGCTTGCTGCAAAGCAATCCGTCTAGTGTGCTCATTGAAGATGCAGGTGCAAAGCTGAAAGAAACTAGCTTGGATGAACCATCCGAAGACAAAGGCGAAAAGTTCATCAAGATCACCACTCCAACCCCTATTGGAGAGGCTGATGATCAAAATGAAGAAGTCATCCAAGATGAATAAATCACTCCAGTGATTGAAGATAATCCAGATGCAAGAACTTTAGAGCTCAGACATCTAAAGGATCGCCCCATGGACCAGATCATAGGAGATCCCCGGGACGGTGTCAGAACTCGAAGAGGTACAACTAACGAGAATCTTTATTTAAGTTTTCTCTCGCAGGTTGAACCAAAGAAGTTTGAGGAAGCAAACTCAGATGCATCGTGGTTAATGGAAATGGAAGAAGAGCTAAATCAGTTCAAGCGCTGCAATGTATGGAAGCTTGTTCCAAGACCCAAAGGAAAGAACATCATTGGAACAAAATGGGTCTACAGGAACAAGATGGACGAAGACGGGACGATCATAAAGAACAAGGCCAGACTCGTCGCTAAAGGCTATCGTCAAGAAGAAGGAATCGACTTCGACCAGACATATGCTCCAGTGGCAAGGCTGGAGGCAATAAGGTTATTCCTAGCATATGCTGCACTCAAACGCTTTACCGTCTATCAGATGGACGTGAAGTCTGCCTTCCTAAATGGTAACATAAAGGAGCAAGTGTATGTGGAACAACCTCCAGGTTTCGTTGATCCTAACTTTCCTGATTATGTCTATTTCCTGCACAAGGCCCTATATGGTCTGAAACAAGCTCCTAGAGCTTGGTATGAGACGCTGTCTAGCTTTCTACTTGAGAACAAGTTCACAAGGGGAAAGATAAACAAGACATTATTTCTTAGCGAAATAAAAGGCAAGATTTTGCTAGTGCAAATCTATGTCTACGATATTATTTTTGGCTCTACAGATGACAACCTCTGCAAAAAGTTCTCAAAACTTATGCGAGGGAAGTTTGAAATGAGCAGTATGGGCGAGCTGAAGTATTTCTTAGGGATTCAGGTGAAACAATCTGAAGATGGAATTTTCATCTCGCAAACCAAGTTCACCAAAGAGCTAATTAAGAAATTCGGAATGGAGAACACAACCTCTATGAGGACTCCAATGAGCTCAACTATGTCTCTGGACAAGGATGAAAAAGGGAAAACTTTTGATGAAACCAAGTATAGAAGCATAATTGGATCCCTACTCTACCTTACTGCCAGTAGACCTGACATAATGTTTTCAACATGTGTCTGTGCTAGATTTCAGGTGAACTCTAAGGAATCTCACTATGCTGCTGCAAAGCGGATTTTGAGATACCTTAAAGGTACACCAAATCTTGGCTTATGGTACCCAAGAAGTAATGACAGCGAACTAATTGGCTTTTCAGATGCAGATTTTGCAGGAATCAAAGATGACAGGAAAAGCACCTCCGGGACGTTCCAATTCTTTGGAAGAAGGCTAATCTCCTGGAGTAGTAAGAAGCAGAACTGTGTCGCAATCTCAACGGCCAAGTCAGAGTACATCTCTGCAGGCAGTTGCTGCGCACAGTTACTTTGGATAAGGAATTAATTTGAGGATTACAACATGAAGTTCAAGAATATCCCTCTGTTTTGCGACTCTTCTAGCGCAATTGCACTAGCCAACAATCCAGTCTCGCACAGCCGGACAAAGCATATCGAGCTAAGGTATCATTTGATCCGGGAGCATGTAGAGCATGGGGACATAGATCTCTAATATGTCTCCATAGACAGGCAACTTGTAGATATCTTCATGAAGCCGCTGGACGATACCAAGTTCTCGTTCTTCAAAACGAAACTTGGGATGCTCAACAAGGAAGATTAGAGCAGTTTGGATATCAAGGAGGCAGAGGAAATTAAAATGTTAGTCAAAATCTGGTTTTTCAAAGTTCTCTTCCTTCTATGACTTGAATACAACCTGACCTACTCGAGTACTCAAAGTATATACTCGAGTACTCAACAGACCTACTCTAGTAGTCCTTTAACTTACTCGAGTAAGGCAATTGATGTACTCGTGTAGTACACTTCATCTACTCGAGTAAGTAAATTCTTCTACTCGAGTCATTGCAGATTCTATAGACCTACTCGAGTACCTTCTATAGACCTACTCGAGTAACTCCTATATACCTACTCGAGCAACCCCCTATGTACTCGAGTACCTCTTTTCCCTCTCGTGTATATGCCTCTTGGCTTTCAAATTTTCCCGTGCCGCCTTTACTTTAAATTATTTTCTTCTAGATGATTAGACTTAAACCTAGGGTTTTATAAATTCGAAATTCCATATTACTTCTACACGAAATCATTTCCAAGCACTCGAGTACCCGTCCGCCGCTTCATCTTCATTCGAGAAATTGTAGAGTCGCGACTGTTCATCTTCCCCCGACAGAGTTTTTCCCATTTTCTGGATCATGGCCGCCGTCTCCAAGATTGGCGTAGGATCGGAACTTGTTACCTCCGGGATTACCGAGCTTTCAAACGACTTTCACAACCTGCTGATTCTTCTAGACACCACAGGGTTATCCTTCATCCTGCAAGAACCCTGCCGGATTCTCTTCCCGAAAGTAGCCAAATTCTTCTCAAATATGAAGGTCAAAAGGAATGGCATAGTCCTGAAATCCAAGGTGCAAGGTTTGAAAATAAAACTCAACAAGACCTCTGTCTCTCAACTTCTCCGATTGCCGATAGTAGACGAAGAAGATCACTTAGATGCTGAAGACTCTGACAGAACAGCCCTATTCTGTGGCATTTCAGCTGATGATCAGTACATCAAAAGGTCAGACATGAACGCAGAAGGAAAATTTCTGGTTGATGTTATTGGGAAGATTTTACTGTGCAAGACCAACTCCATAAGAGACATTCCATCGTATTTCTTCGACATAATGCAAGCCATTGTCTGTCGCAAGAAATTCCAATTTGGTATGCTGATTCTGGATAAAATCAAGGACAGTTTAAAATCCCCCAACTACGCCAGAATAATCTCTCTGCTCCTCCATGAAACAAATCCTCAGGTATTCGACTTCTCCAAAGGGACCCCTCTTCACCACATGAAGAAGGTCTCCATTTCTTCCATTCAGAGATGGGAGCTCAAGCTAAATAATCCTGCCCAAGCTGCAAAGATTTCAGAAATTCCAGCAGATCCAGCATTAGAAGATAGGACTCCATCTCCCTCTCCTCATCATGTGGCCAGCTCCTCTGGTGCACCAAGTGAGGGGGAGCCTGCTCCTTCTACCTCAGTCAGGAAGCCCTCTCCTCAGCCAGCAATTTCTTCCCTACCTCATACTCCCCAAACTCCAGCAACTCCCTCAGATGAGATACCTCAAGAATCTCTTCTCTCAACAGCTGCTTCCATAGATGTTATGATTGCAGAGCTCTCTGAAGAAGTGATGCCTATTCCTCCCCTATCTCCTCCAGCTCCATCCTCTGAATGTCACAAGGACTCAACTCCAGCACAGTCTCCTGAATATTCTCCAGCCAGGACTCCAGCCAAAGCTCCAGCTGCTCTCAAAGACCAGTAAGACACCATTCTTATTTCTGATGAGCCCTCTCTAGATCTAGCAGAAGCTCCTCTCAGAAACCTAGATTTCTCTCTCCCTCAGGTTACATAAGAAGGGGGTGCTATCATTCCTACCCCCAGAGCTCACAGCTCTGTGATTATTAAAGAAATAGCTCCATGGGTAACTCCTCCCCTTCCTTCTGCTGCTCCTTCAACTGCTGCTGCTGCTGCCTCTCCCTCTCCAGATTTGCTATCCCAAATCTCCTTCATGCTGTAAGAGCAAAGAAATTATTTTGATACTTCTCTAAAAACTATAACTGACAAGGTAACTGCTCTCGAGACTGAGATGAGCAGAGGTTTTACTAAAATTCAGCATAATACTGACAAGCTCAAGTATTTATTTCAACTTGGTGGCAAAGCCCTTGACCACACTATCACTAGTGTTGGAGAAGTTATGGAACAAGGTGTCACCCTTGCCTCTAATTAGATAGAGTTAGACAAGAGAAATGAAATCAACAAAGTGAAAATCTGTGAAGAAGTTGGTCTTTTCAAAGAAGATACTATAGAGAGGTTATCTGTTGAAATCAGAAAGGGGGAGGGATTGATCAAAGAACTCAAAGAACAAGTAGAAAAATCAGCTGCTCAGAAGTTAGATGTATGGGAAGCTCACGTGAAGAAAATTCATGATGATGTGCTAGCCCAGATACAGAGTGTCAAATTTCATATCTATGACACTGCTGTTTGGATGCACAATCAAATTCTACCAGACCTTGCTGTTGACCCCAACATCATTCCCCATCATCTAAATCCTCTAGCTACAGATCCATCTGCTCCAGCTGTTCCTCTGCAACCTACCTTCTCTCCCAGGCCTGGAGACACAGTTGCTCCTCCAGACTCCTATGCTCCATGCTGGGAAGAAGATCCTGTTGACATTTTCCTTCAGTCTCCTCCAGAGATCAAAACTTACAAGAAGAAAAGGAAGTATGGTGAAGGCCCCTCTGCTAGCAAGACTGCTCCTACGAAAGCTACTGAACATGCTGAAGTTTGGTCTCCAACCTCCAAATCCCTGATTCTGGAAACTCTCAGATTAGTTATGGAATTCCATGAGAGCAGGAATATTCATTACAACTCATATGAATGGGAACTCTATGAAAAATCCATGACCAAGAGAAGAATCTATGACAAAGAATATGGGAGGAACAACCCTGCTGCCCCTCCTAGACCTCCAAAGTATTATCCCAAACCCTACTGCTACCAAAGAAGACAACAAGAGAAATTGGACAGACAACAGAATCAAGGTTGACTTTCAAGGATTTTTGAGAATGTGGAATGATTGACTGTAGAATTGATAATGTTGGATATTCTTATTTATATAATTCTAAGTTTTGGTTCTTATTATCCTTTCCCATAGTCTACTGCTTGCTTACACACTTTTCTACTTAGCTTCTTTTTATGTCTTTAATTCACCATAGTGTAAAGGGTTCTGACTTCAACAAATAGGGGGAGATTGTTGGGAACTATGTCCACATTAACCCAGATTTGATGAAGTCACCCTGGAACTAAGATGAATTAGGTTGTATTTGATGCTTTGTTTGAGTTATGTGTTTGCAGGATTATAATGGGAAGTGTAGACCAATGTCAGTCTACAATGGGTCACCAAACATAGGACCATACAGTGTAATCCCTCATTGTGTGTTCCAAAGTGTTGACTCATGTGTAGCCTCTCTATTGGGATACACTTCACACTCAAGCTATAGGACTATGAAAAGACTTGATGCTGTTTCCCCTCTAGTTGAAGAAAAATTGCTGACAGAGAATTTGTCTAAGTATTTCTCTCGAGTAGGTCCTTAACTACTCGAGTAGATTGCTTGAGAAATACTCGAGTAAAAAGTTCTGCATACTCGACTAAGAAAATTCTTCCTCTTATGAAGTTAAGTAAAACACTCGAGTAGTTCACTGACATACTCGAGTAGCTTACTTAACTACTCGAGTAGATCTCTCTTCCTACTCGAGTTGCCTAGAATTCAGTTTCCAAGTTTCTCTAAGTAAATCACTCGAGTAGTCCAAGTCACATACTCGAGTAGCTTATTTTCTATCGAGTAGTTCATACTTGAGTAGTTTCAGATTTCTCTCTCTCAGAATTTTTTTCTAAGTCATTTACTCGAGTAGGTACTCTATATACTCGAGTAGTTTTCGACACTATGTCGAGTAACTCTCTTCTCTGTGTCGAGTAGTTTAGAAATACTCGAGTAAGTCCTTCATATACTCGAGAAGATTCCTTTTATCTCGAGTAGTTAAACCTAACTACTCGAGTAGCTGTTTTTCCCGTGTGCAGAATATTTCTAAGTGTTTATCTTGAGTAGTCCTTATAACCACTCGAGTAGTTCAATTCTGCCTACTCGAGTAGTACAACCTGTACTCGAGTAGTTACACTCCTTCCCGAGAAACATTTCTGTATACTCGAGTAGATCTTCTAAGTACTCGAGTATTTGATTATATGTACTCGAGTAGTTGCCCTCAACCTACTGGAGTAGTCATGAATTATATACCAGAGTAATATTTCTTTGCTTACTCGAGTAGTCCTTGACATACTCGAGTAGTTTCATACCCACTCGTGTATATGACTTCATTTTCTCTAAAATTTCTTCTAAGTCCAGATTTGATAGATTTTCAAATCCCGTGATATGATTGGTCCACGTGTACATCATTAAAACTGATTATGACCGTTATTAGTACTCCTATAAAGGTCTTGTCTAATCGACAAACCCTAACAAGAAAACAGATCCTTCAATAAGAAAATTATTCTAAGTTTTGCAGCCGCCGCTTTCCAAAAGCATCTCTGTTTCCTCTTTCTCTCTTCACGGAACAAAAGCCGCCGCCGCCTCTGTTCTTCTCTGGTAAGGGTTTCGATCTTCAGAGGAAATAGACTGAAGAAGCTCTCCAGATCTGGATCGTTTTTCGCATACTCATCCTCTGTCCGATTGTGGAAGCAAGGAGTTCAGATCTACTGTTGTCGAGAATCTTTCTTCAATTTTTCTGATAAAGCCACATGCCAAGAAGAAGATTCCAGTTTCTGTTTTATTTTTAGATCTGATTCAGACGATTTCACTGTTCGTATTTTTCAATACTTGAATTTCATTTCTGTAGGAGAATTTTTCTCCGAGTGTAGGAGTTTTCCACTCCGAGTTTGTAGGAAGGTGTTTCTTCCGAGTTGTAGATCCTGTGGATTGGATTGAGATTGTAGGAACTTTGTTCCGAGGGTAGGATTGATTTTCAATCCAAGATAGTGGAGTAGCCGAGTCTAGTTTATTGCTAGATCGGTGAGGGAAAATGGATGTACCCAAGATCGGGGAACCACTATAAACCTTGTCTCGTCTGTGGTATTTTAGTAGATAGATCTGTGCTGTGTTCTGAGATTTTTAATTCCACAAAATATGCACAACTCACCTATTCAACCACCTCTAGGTGATTTAGGTTAATGAAAGAAATAGTGCCTAACCACCTAGAGGGGGGGGGGTGAATAGGTGTACTTTTCCTTTTTAATTTTAAGGCAGAAACTCTGTACAATTAAACCTGTATTTGTAATATTCTACAACTATTCAGCACAGCTAGCTCAGCAATCACAAAAATAATCAAACACAGAGTGCATACAGATTTTTATAGTGGTTCCCCAAGGTCTGGGTACATCCAATTTCCCCCTTCTCCTATCTAGCAGTGTAATAGATTCGGCCTAACTTCTGCACTTCTCCTCAGATCCTACAGCTCAGAACCCCAAACCAGGTTCCTACAACTCAGAGTGTCCCCACTCCTACAACTCAGGCACAAAGCCCTACCACTCAGTCTTCAATAAGACCTACACTCAGGCTAAACAGCCCTACCTCAGCCTTCAACAAGGCCTACACTCAGAGAATAGATTCTCCTACACTCAGGCTCAAAAAGCCCTACCTCAGCCTTTATAAATTTAGGCTTACAACTCAGATCCCTTAAGATCCTACAAAAAGATAATAAATGAGTTTTAGGTTTCCACTCTATTTGAGAGAATGAAAGGGCAACCTTCTTGATCAGTTCTTGATAGTACTGATTCCTGAGATCAACTTTGTCTTTGCTTTCTTCAAGGATTCTTGAGTCTGAACTCAATAAAAGTTCATCTTCTTGAAGTAGACCGGCTGACAACTTCCTTCTTAGGATGGAGAATTAAATCTGGATCTTTCTTTGCAGTCTGGTTCAGAACCTGCTTCTTAAGAGAGTTGATTAAACAAGTCTCTTTCTTGATTTCAATTACTGGAGTTCTCTCTCTCCAAGTAAATATGAAATTTCTTCAAAATACTGATTTACAGTTTTCTCTGGATCTGAATTCTGCAATGATTGATCTTCTGATCTCTCAATTGTTGTTGATTGTTCGATGCCTTTCTGTTGAAGGAGAAAGGCCTTTATATAATCTTCCTCCAAGGTAACCGGCTGATCCGGTTTCTAACGAACTTCTGACTGCTCTGACAGTTGCAGTAGACCGGCTGAAATGGCAGCTGTCAAGTCATCCAGTCACTTCTTGAAAATACTATCTCTATCTGAAAGTGTCGAGGCTGATCTTCATTATGTGTCGACACAAAAAGACTAAGTGTCGACACAAGTGGACTAAGTGTCGACACTAGCCTTGATGGTGTCGACACAACTCCTTGTGTTGTTGTAACAGCCTCTCGACACTGCTTCTTCAGAATGTGTCGACACTGATTCTGTGTGTCGACACAAGCCTTATATTGAATGTGTCGACACTGATTATGTGTGTCGACACAAATACTTCTTCTTTAAAACTTAGTTGAATTCTGCTGTGTGTCGACACATCTCCTTTGTGTCGATACATGCCTTCTTGTGTTGAAACTTGCTGAGTGTCGACACATCTCCTTTGTGTCGACACAAGTACTTCTTTTACTTTAACTTTGTTGAAGCTTGCTGAGTGTCGACACAGCCTCCTGGTGTCGACACATTTGATGTCGACTAAGCTTCTCTGGGTGTCGACACTGCTTCTAAGTGTCGACACAATTTATGTTGATAATTCTTCACAGTGTGTCGACATTGCCTGTATGTGTCGACATATTTCTTATGGTGTCGACTCTGCCTTTCCTGGTGTCGACACAATTTACTCCAAGTGTCGACACAGCTTTTCTCTAGTGTCAACACAAGCCTTCATAAGTGTCGACACTGCTTCTCTAGGTGTCGACACATGGACTTAGAATTTTTCCTGCAATCCTGCAGTTACTTAACCTGGACAGATAAACTCAAAACACATCAAATACACCTTGATGTATATCATTGAGTAGGGTGAGGCTTCTTCAAATCTGGTACACATTTTCCAATGTACCCAACAATATCCCCCTATTTGGAGAAGTCATAACCCTTAGTCAATGATATACAACATTCATAACAAATACACAATATGATGTATAACAGCATTATATGACAGGGTAATTACTGAAACAAAGCATATAAAATATTTTATCACAAAATGTTAATGTTAACATAATAAGCATTCATAAAAGATTTGTTTCAACTATCAAAAGTTTCTTTAATCAAAAGTTTACATGGATTTTTAGCACAAAAGATTACAAAGTGTAAACTCAAGAAAATTCTATTTTATGGCTGCTCTGGTTCTTTGATGACAATGCCCTTGCCTGATTGAATCTTGACTTGAACTGGAGCATCAATGCCATCTGTAGGTTTCTTTCCTTTAAGATCTTTCTTCTTTATTTCTTCAGCCCTTATCTTTTGTCTCTCAAAATAATGATAAGGCTTAGGGAAATACTTGCTAGGCTCCTGTGCATTAGGAGGTAGCTTCCCAAGTTTAGACTTTCTTTTGTATTGTACTATAGCCTCTTGTCTGGCTTCATGTTTTCTCCATTCTTGGTCAGAGTACCATTTACCCCTCTCTAGAAAATTATCCTTTGCAGCTTTCCAAGCAGCCAGTATAATATTTCTAGAAGTTGGGCTCCACTGTTCAAAATCAGGCCTTGACTCTACCTGTTCTCTGAACCTCTTCTTAGATAATTGAGCTTCTTGCTCTTTCAAAACTTCCTCAGGCATAGGCTTATCTACTTTCTCAATAATAATATTCTTATTACCCTCAGGAGGGTTGTACATAGATTGAACTTCTTGATGAATCATTTCAAAATCTGCAGGAGGATAGATCACCTGAGCTACTTCAGCTTGTTCTCCTCCAAAATATGCAGGATTCATTCCAGATTCAGCTACATTGTCATCATCACACAGGGGGGGATATTCAAGTGTGGCTCTGATGCTATTGGAAATCCATTTAGCATAGTCAGATCCAGCTTTGACTAAAACCCTCTCCCCCTTTATGACTTCTCTAGCCACATGATCTCTGAGATCACCCTTTTGGAATCTGATCTGTTCATCTAGAAAATTAACTCCATCTTTGTAGAATGCTTTTAATTTCAAAAGCTGTCCAGAAATTGTCTTTTGAGATTCTTTAAGAGCAGTTTGAACATCAGTTATTCCCTCTTGTAATTGCTTGCCAAACTCAGCCTTGGCAGCAGTCCTTGCGTTAGTCTGAGCAGCTGCAATAGTCTTCATTTCAGTTACTATCACATTATGTGATTCAGTTAGATTTTCATTCATTCTAATCTGATTCTCATGAACATATCCTTGTTTGACAGCCATATCATCCACTTGTGTTTTGATCTGTTCTTGGTGAGTGGCAAGGTAAACAACAGTATTTCCACCCTTGTGGAAGCAATCAGTCATGTCTTTCCTATGTTGATTCACTTCAAATCTTATTGACTTGATATCTGTTGCCAAAGAGAATTGAAGATCCTTGTGTGTCTCATCTATATACTTTTCCATAGCAATCCTTTGCTCATCCAACTTTACTTGCATGGATACTAACAAAGAACTGTAATCAATTGATGGAGCAGGGTGTGGAACAACAGTTTGTAAAGCTTTCTTGTAGATTTGACTCCTTTTGAAAACCATAAGCTTTCTTTTCTTGGCTTGTGCAACTTCTTCATCCTCAGAAGTAGAAGTACTGGCAATGTCTACCCTTTCCTTAGGACTAAGAAATTCCTTCTCAGTCCTTGGTAGCTCTCCCTATGTCCTTTGCTCCTCATTCTTATTTCTAATTTGCTCCTCTTTATTTCTTGCAGTCTCCTCCTGAGACTTAACATGCTCCCCCTCAAGATCTACCTGCTCCCCCTTAAAAGCTGCTCTCTCTCCCTCAAAATCAGTCTGTAATAAATCAGGGAACAGCTCTTCTAGAGTAAACTCCTGTTGAGTAGGAACTGGAGAATCTCTTATCTCAGGAGCATTATCAGCAACTGAGCTATCTTCCATGACAACATCTTGTGGTTGACTATTTAACTGAGTTTGCTGATCAACATCAATTAAAGACTCAGTTAATACTTCATCCTCAATATGGAAAATAGATTGATTAACTTCATGTATTACCTCAAGGACTGTTTGAGTAGCCAGTTCACTATCCAAGTGAGTTGACTCTTCCACATGTTGAGGCTCCCCCTGGAGTGGATCCAGGTGGATGGGGCTAGCAGATGGTTGCTCCCCCTGCCTCTGTGCATTTTCAGTTCTCACTGGTAACTGTCCATCATTCCCAGCATCTTCCTCATCAGAACTAAAAACTCCTTGCTCCTCTGAACTACTGGAGGATTCAGGAGCCACTATGGCTTTCTTCTTCTTCTTCTGTGGAGGTGTATCCTTCTCTGGAGTAGGCATGTCCTTGGTTAACACCCTATCTCATTTGGAGATAATTCTGATATCCATCTTCCTCATGTGGTTTATCTTAGAACCAGCAGCTTGGTTCATGACTTCAGGAATACTTCCAGCCAAGTACAAACTCATAATCCTACCCAGATTGGGCTTCTTGAGGCTTTCCTTTATCTTTTCAAACATCACTGCCGACCAATTAGTTTGTAGTTTAAAAATGATTCTTGTCATTATGTTGAACATGTGAGCTGATATTCTATCATGCCCACCTGGCTTGCTTAGAATTACCTTTCCTACCACTTCAAATAAAAACTTTCCTTGCATGTTCATCCCTTTCTTGTTAAAAACTGATCCAATCTTCATGTTTGAATCTATGACACACCATTACAGTGCCTCCCTTATCTTTGATGCAGGTACATCTTCCTCTTCTTTAGTTCTAGGTGATGTAGGCCACGGTGTTTGACGCTCTAACGGCAAAGGGATTAACACGTACGCCTCTCTATTTTCACTATTACGCTCACACAATAACTAAACGCAGCACACCCACGAACAACGTTATCAACTATCGCTAACGTACGGTAGCCACGCCGATTAAAGAGCGAACAAATGACTAGAGCCCGATGTTCTCTCAAGCTAAAAGGACCAATATTGGGTCCGAACGAGCGATGGTTGTACCAAAAGAGATCTACCAAAAGGTTCGGTTCGGAAATGGTAGGTCTCCCCCAACAAAACGAAAACGAGGCTCGCCAAACCTCTCGGAAAATTAAACTAGAAAGAACAACACAAGCGATCGAAAAGATAAGCCACGAACAAAAAAAACGATTCCAAAGTAACACAAAGGTATTCCACCAAATAAAAATCTATAGGGAAATGAATCACACAAGAGGTAGAAGATCACGTTACCCAACCGGAATAGATGATTCCAGTTCACTTTCAAGGATCGTTCTTCCACGACTCCGCCGGAGTGTCGCCGGATGGAGAGAAACTTGTCCGCCTCCTTTGCTTCGTGCCGGAATGGAGGAAATCCACGAAGGACGAAAACACCTTTGATCTTGGTCGGTTTCGCTATGGAAAGGGGCTGATTTGGGGCTCTTGATGGAGGTCGGGTTTAGATAAGGGAGAGGGTGGTGGGTCGGTTTGGGGTGTGGAAATGTGGGTCGGCTTGAGAGTGGTGGCCGAATCTAGGGAGGTGGAGTTGAGGGGTGTTCGTGTTTGGTGTTGGTGGAGGAGGCCGGCGGTTAAGGAGGAATGGTGGTGGTCGGATTTGTGAGGGAGGAAAGGAAGGGGAGGAGGAGCTAGAGGAGGGAGGCCGTGCAAGAAGAGGGGAGAGGAAGGGCGGCCGACGGCCAAGAGGAAAGGAGGAAGAGATCTTCAAAGGAGGTTTAGGTTTTCTCAAATTTTTCATTCACTCAAATAAAACCATGAAAGTCCATGCCTATATATAGGCTTTACAAAAATGCATAGGCTATGTGCAGCCCACTAAATAAAAATAAACCAACACCTAAAATACTTAAACATTACATGATGAAAATAAAATGCAAATATAAATAAACTAAATAATGTTTAAAAGCCTTTATCTCATGTAGCTCCACATCATGTAGTCATCATCTTCAACATGTAGGAGAACGACGTCGCCGTCGTCGTCATCATCTTCAACTTTAACATGTACGAGAACGCCGTCGTCGTCGCCATCATCATCTTAAACTTTAACATGTAGGAGAACGTCGTTGCCATCACCGTCATCATCTTCAACTTTAACATGTAGGAGAACGTCGTTGCCGTCGCCGTCATCATCTTCAACTTTAACACGTAGGAGAACGTCGTCATCAATCCTCCCCCGCTCAAAATAACTCATCACCGATGAGTCAGCATGGCGGTGCTGGCGCCGAAGAACATCATCCAAAAGAACCATCGCCGAGTCCGAAATCCATGGGTCACCGGAGACCTGGCGATCACACCATCGTATCACATAACGCTGAATACCACCGCTTGGAGAGGAGAGCAAAACACCCAATATGAACCTGTCTAGCAAAAAGATTGTCCTGGGGAAACTGGGAAAAGCATTAGACAAATAAAGAGGAAAAATTTCTTCATCAACAGTCAACGTACCTCCGTTGGAGATCAATGGAGAGAACGATCCAAGAACAAGCTCACCCCCCAACCCAAATGAAAATATAGTGGCACCAAATGTAGAGTTAGATATTTCAAAAGGTGGAAAAACACGATGCGTGAAATTGGAAACATTTAAACTAGGGGAATTATCCCATTCAGTGGTTAACTTCAATAGATATGTTGTTTCTCCTAATTGATTAAAAATTCGAAAAGTTATAACTCGCCGACTTGCCAACGTTTCTATAGTGCCCGTAGGCATCCGTTCAGGGACGAGTCGCACCAAGAGTAAACCGAAAACCTTATATGGAGATGCCCTCTTATGTAAGTTAGCGATATATTGATAAGAAGACATTTGTGTGACTGGCGCTTCCCTACTGTGCTTATGTAAAATGAAAACGTGTGCGGCAAATACTATTGCAGGCAGACTTGACATGTAAAATAGCGGTAACGGAACTACTTGAGATGGAACCAAGGGAACTAAATATGGTGGCGCCAACGGAAAGTAATAGGGTGGCACTAGCGGAACTACATATGGTGGCACCGACCCAACGAGATCTGGTGGTACCAACAGAATGCGATCCGGTGGCACAAAAGATGGCCACATCATTAACGTACTCTCAGAGATTTGGTTAGTTTTAGAAAGTCGAGTGGCTACCAAATTAATGAGACATTCATCATGACCAAACACAAAATCTATTATCACACTACGAGACATGTCCCAAGGAGGGTCCAGCATGGATGGTAAAATAACATGACTCAAAGCAGGCAAAATAAATTCATGTCCAAAAGGATGCACTAGTCGGCTCAACATATCAGGAGGGAGAGTCAGTAAAGCTAAAACCGGGAGAGAGTTAAGATCGCATTTAAATTCACGCAATGGAGTTAGCATCAGGGGACGCTCATCCGGGTCTACTTCTATGTCGTCTTCCAAAAATATAACTCTCTCGCTAGGACATTCTTCCAACTCATAAATCACGACATCAGTAGCAGTACAGATCTCAGGAATGGGAGCATCGATAGATTCTGGAGGAGGGGCTAAGTCATGCCCAATGTCAAAATACGGATTTATCGTCCAAGTAAAATCCTCCGGGTGCAAGCCATTAAAGTCATATGAAAATTCAAACAATGGATTCGCCCTTACAGAAAATTCGTTTGACATGTCTACCAATTCATTAGAATATATCATGTAATTCAGAATCAGTGGCCGGGTCATAGGTCGGCAATAATAATACGAGATCTGGGGGCAGTAACGGGACCTCATCTGGGGGATCTGGCAGAATGAACCCAGGGGGCACTGTAGAACTCCTGAAATCAATCGTACCACACTCATGTCCCAAATGATCAGTACGTCGAGTCAACGGGTCAGGGGGACAAGTCGGTAAAATCAAACTCGGGGTACAATCCAAAATGTCGTCCAATAATGCAACTTCTTTGCTTACAATTTCTTCTGACACACTATCCAAGTTATTTAATTTAGAATCAATTATGGTCTCAGACAAGGGTAGAATTGAGCCCGACGGAAGCTTTAAATCGGGAACGTCAGATAAGGGTGTTTGCATTAAAGAAATATCGTTCGGGCTCATAGTACTAAAATCATTCAAGCATAATTCGTTCACCAATGGTAAGTCTTCCCAATCAGTCGGAATGTCCAATATATCAGGATCATCAGAACAGTCCTCAATATATCTCGGTCTAAGAGGATCCAGCTCGAGTCCGAACAGATCATCTCCTAAGTCACTACTAAGTAAACTCTCATCATCAGGTAAATTGTCGACCGACTCAGGTGTAATCTCAGCAGGAGTAACCGTAGGATCCAAAATGTCATCGAGGGGGAGTAAGGATGATTCCTCAATGGTGGAATCCTCATCCAGGTCACTAGGGTAACCAATATCCTCACCGTCACTATAATCGTCAGGGACAGCAGCCTCATCCTCAGTGACGGGCACCATCCTAAGCCTTTCCTTTGACTCATCGGAGGATTCAATAACTGGAGCAGGCAACTCACGGGGAGACTCAAAAGGTTCTATGGGCATAATCATGGGAGGACACGCAATAGAACCAAGATCAGATACGCCACTAGACTCAAAGGTAATAATCTTCTGACGTGAGTGAACCTTTCTCCTAGGAGGTCGGCCCTTCTCAATCTCCAAAGCCGTACTAAAGGTGAGGTCTAGGTCGGTGTGACAATAATGTAGTAAGTCGTACTCACTCACAGGCTCGGTGTTGGTAGTACGGAGATAGGCGGGATCAAATTGATCTGATAGGAGGCTACGCATCGCCTGCCAATTATGTTGATAACCACCAACACTACGCTCTTCGTTCAGCCAAAATAACTGGGCATGACCTATTAACCGTTCTCGGGCAAAGTGAATCTTTTGGGGGTCATCCCATCCGTAACACTTAAAATGAAGTTCTATAACCTTAAGCCAATCCCTAAAAATTTTAGGACACCCTAAACCGTCATAAGTAGGACAAGTGTAACATTGCATAGGGGGAAACATAGTCATGGCTTTATCATACCAAAAGTCCAACCGGGAAACGTGAACGTCATAGGCCATAATTTTGGATTCTTTGAAATTGGAAATTTGAAATTTGAATTTTAAACTTTGAAATTTGAAATTGGAAATTTGAAATTTTGAAATTTGAAATTTGAAATTTAAATTTTGAATTTTGAAATTTGAAATTTGAAATTTTGAAATTTGAAATTTAAATTTTGAATTTTGAATTTTGAATTTTGAAATTTGAAATTTGAAATTTAAATTTTGAATTTTGAAATTTGAAATTTGAAATTTGAAATTTGAAATTTTGAAATTTGAAATTTGAAATTTTGAAATTTGAAATTTGAAATTCGAAATTTAAATTTTGAAATTTGAAATTTGAAATTTGAAATTTGAAATTTGAAAATTTGAAATTTGAAATTTAAAATTTTGAAATTTTGAAATTTGAAATTTGAAATTTAAAATTTCAATTTTGAAATTTGAAATTTGAAATTTGAAATTTTGAAATTTGAAATGTCAAATTTCAATTTTGAAATTTGAAATTTGAAATTTGAAATTTTGAAATTTGGAATTTGAAATTTTGAAATTTGAAATTTGAAATTCGAAATTTAAATTTTGAATTTTGAAATTTGAAATTTGAAATTTGAAGTTTGAAATTCGAAATTTGAAATCTGAAATTTGAAATTTAAAATTTGAAATTTATTTGTTTTTAATTTGAAGAGGGGGAGGAGTGTCAATTAGGAAATTGATGAGAACCTCCCTCCGATACCAAATTTGATGTAGGCCACGGTGTTTGACGCTCTAACGGCAAAGGGATTAACACGTACGCCTCTCTATTTTCACTATTACGCTCACACAATAACTAAACGCAGCACACCCACGAACAACGTTATCAACTATCGCTAACGTACGGTAGCCACGCCGATTAAAGAGCGAACAAATGACTAGAGCCCGATGTTCTCTCAAGCTAAAAGGACCAATATTGGGTCCGAACGAGCGATGGTTGTACCAAAAGAGATCTACCAAAAGGTTCGGTTCGGAAATGGTAGGTCTCCCCCAACAAAACGAAAACGAGGCTCGCCAAACCTCTCGGAAAATTAAACTAGAAAGAACAACACAAGCGATCGAAAAGATAAGCCACGAACAAAAAAAACGATTCCAAAGTAACACAAAGGTATTCCACCAAATAAAAATCTATAGGGAAATGAATCACACAAGAGGTAGAAGATCACGTTACCCAACCGGAATAGATGATTCCAGTTCACTTTCAAGGATCGTTCTTCCACGACTCCGCCGGAGTGTCGCCGGATGGAGAGAAACTTGTCCGCCTCCTTTGCTTCGTGCCGGAATGGAGGAAATCCACGAAGGACGAAAACACCTTTGATCTTGGTCGGTTTCGCTATGGAAAGGGGCTGATTTGGGGCTCTTGATGGAGGTCGGGTTTAGATAAGGGAGAGGGTGGTGGGTCGGGTTGGGGTGTGGAAGTGTGGGTCGGCTTGAGAGTGGTGGCCGAATCTAGGGAGGTGGAGTTGAGGGGTGTTCGTGTTTGGTGTTGGTGGAGGAGGCCGGCGGTTAAGGAGGAATGGTGGTGGTCGGATTTGTGAGGGAGGAAAGGAAGGGGAGGAGGAGCTAGAGGAGGGAGGCCGTGCAAGAAGAGGGGAGAGGAAGGGCGGCCGACGGCCAAGAGGAAAGGAGGAAGAGATCTTCAAAGGAGGTTTAGGTTTTCTCAAATTTTTCATTCACTCAAATAAAACCATGAAAGTCCATGCCTATATATAGGCTTTACAAAAATGCATAGGCTATGTGCAGCCCACTAAATAAAAATAAACCAACACCTAAAATACTTAAACATTACATGATGAAAATAAAATGCAAATAGAAATAAACTAAATAATGTTTAAAAGCCTTTATCTCATGTAGCTCCACATCATGTAGTCATCATCTTCAACATGTAGGAGAACGACGTCGCCGTCGTCGTCATCATCTTCAACTTTAACATGTACGAGAACGCCGTCGTCGTCGCCATCATCATCTTAAACTTTAACATGTAGGAGAACGTCGTTGCCATCACCGTCATCATCTTCAACTTTAACATGTAGGAGAACGTCGTTGCCGTCGCCGTCATCATCTTCAACTTTAACACGTAGGAGAACGTCGTCATCACTAGGTAGATGTAAAACTTTTCTTAGACTTTTCTGGGTGATTTTTTACTTTTGCCCCATGGACTGTGGACTTAATCTTGAGTCCAGTTTCATCAAGGGTAGCTGCACTAAAGAATTCGAGTACCTCCTTCTTCCAGATCTTGGTTGGCTCAGACACTAGATACTCCAATCCATTCTCTGCAACTAGGGTTACAACACCTTGAATTTCTGGTTCCGTACCATCAAAGGCATGTTGCACTAGCTCATAACCTTCATTGATGTTCTCTTCTAGCTTGGGCGCCATTAGGGTTTAGAGAAATCTTGAATTTAGATGAGAGAAATGTCGACACAAAGTTTTGGTCTCGAAACTATTGAAAGCGTGTCGACAAATAATGTTGAAGACCTATTTATACCTTTCTAAAATCGAAGGTGAAAAGGCGCGTCAAAATACGCTAAATGTGTCGATACTGTTGAAAAGTGTCAACACTTACGTTTAATGTCTCGACATCGATGTTGACTACTATGTGTCGACACCAATTATGATGTGTCGACACTTATACATCTGCATTCAACGATTAGTCGATACTTCACTCGACAAAATCAGTGTTAAACCTAAGTGTCGACACCACCCTGGATGTGTCGACACCTACTCTGGATGTGTTGACACTAATTCTCTGAAGTGTCGACACAGACTTCCTAGATGTGTCGACTCCATTTCTCTGAAATGTCGACACCACTTCTATGTGTCAATACAGACAACTCCTTGTGTCGACACCATTTTACTTAGCCAATTTTATGAAACTATTCTAAGTTTAACATTCCTAATTCAATTTTAAACTTATTGAATTTGGTTTCATCTAGAGGTTTATTAAACATATCAGCAATCTGATTATCTGTTTTAACATATTCTAAGGAAATGTCCTCTTTTTCTACATGTTCTCTAAGAAAATGGTATCTAATTTCTCTATGCTTAGTCCTACTATGTGAGACAGGATTATTGGCTATAGAAATTGCACTTGTAGAATCACAAAGTAAAGGTATTCTACTTACTTGAATACCATAGTCTACTAGCTGATGTTGAATCCATAAAAGTTGTGCACAGCAGCTTCCTGCAGCAACATATTCTGACTCATCTGTGGAGATTGCCACACTGGTCTGCTTCTTACTACTCCATGACACCAGCCTTCCTCCTAGAAATTGACAGGTTCCTGTAGTACTTTTTCTGTCTTCCTTACAACCTGCAAAATCTGCATCTGAATAACCTGTTAGTAGAAAATCTCCATTCCTAGGGTACCAAAGACCTAGATAAGGTGTGCCCTTAAGATATCTCAAAATCCTTTTGACCGCAGTTAGATGAGATTCTTTAGGGCATGCTTGGTACCTAGCACAGACACATGTAGCATACATGATATCTGTTCTACTAGCAGTCAAATACAGAAGGGAGCCAACTATCCCTCTATACAAAGTTTCATCTACAGGTTTCCCTGCATCATCTTTGCTTAGAGACATACTTGACCCCATAGGAGTTTTCATGGTAGTGGATGATTCCATACCATACTTCTTTTTCAATTCTAGGGTGAACTTAGACTGGCATATGGACAGGCCATCTTCAGTCTATCTTACTTGGAGACCCAAGAAGAACTTAAGTTCCCCCATACTGCTCATTTCAAATTTTCCTTACATAAGTTTTGCAAACTTTCTGCAAAGATTACTTTCTGTAGACCCAAATATTATGTCATCCACATATATTTGGACTAGGACAATCTTGCCTTTAGATTCCCTAAGGAATAGAGTCTTGTCTATTTTCCCCCTTGAGAATTTGTTCTCAATGAGGAAACTAGACATGGTTTCATACCAAGCCCTTGGTGCTTGTTTCAACTCAAACAAAGCCTTCCTAAGTCTATAAACATAATCAGGTTTGAGAGGATCAATAAAACCTGAGGGCTGCTCTACATAGACTTCTTCCTTTAGATCTCCATTTAGGAAAGCTGACTTAACATCCATTTGGAATACCTTGAACCCTTGATATGTTGCATAAGCAAGGAACATTCTGATAGCCTCTAGTCTTGCTACTGGTGCAAAGGTTTGATCAAAATCAATACCTTTTTCCTGCCTATATCCCTTTGCAACAAGTCTAGCTTTATTCTTTATGATGATTCCATTCTCATCCATTTTGTTCCTAAAGATCCACTTTGTTCCAATAATTTTGTGGTCTTTGGGTTTAGGAACTAGCTTCCAGACCTTGCATCTCCTGAACTGATTCAGCTCCTGTTGCATGGCATCAATCCAGTGAGGGTCTATAACTGCTTCAAATTTCTTTGGTTCCACTTGTGATAGGAAACTGGAGTAAAGAACTGTACTCAGATTCCTGCTTCTAGTTTGCACTCCTTGTCTTGGATCACCAATTATCTGGTTAGCTGGATGATCCTTTAAGTGTCTATTAGCTGGAGGTAGTCTATCTTCAGGTTAAACCCCTCCAGTCTCTTCAACATGCTGCACCTCTTGGTCTTCTTCAGCATCTAGAGAGTCTTGTACTCCCCCTGGACAGCAGCCACCATTTTCCACTTGCTGAGTTGCAGTAGAACCTTCTGTAATGGTAAGCTTGTCCATCTTCTCATTTAGACCTGTAGAGCTGCATACACTACTTGGCAACTCACTGTTAATCAGTCTTGCTTCATCAAAGACTACATGTATAGACTCCTCTATAACTTGAATAATCAAGTTGTAGACCCTATAAGCCTTACTATTGTTGTTGTACCCAACAAAGATCCCCTCTTGGGATTTGGCAGCAAACTTGGTTAGATAAGACTTGCCATTATTATGTATATAGCACTTGCAACCAAAGATCCTAAAATAGGATAAATTTGGTTTTCTGCCCTTCACAATCTCATAGGGAGTCTTTTTGTGGCACTTGATGATAGTAGCCCTATTGATTACAAGGTATGCAGTATTTACTGCCTCAGCACAGAAATATTCTGGGAGAGAAGTGTCGCTCAATAGGGTTCTACCAGCCTCTATCAATGTTCTATTCTTCCTTTCAGCAATTCCATTTTGCTGAGGTATTATAGGTGAGGAAAATTCTTGAAATATCCCAAATTATTCACATAGTTTTGTCATACTTTCAGACTGAAATTCAGTACCATGGTCACTTCTGATTTTGACCACTATACTGTTCAACTCATTCTGAATTTGTTTAACAAAACTATATAAGACAGTTGGGGTTTCAGATTTTTGTCTTAGAAAGAACACCTAGGAATATCTAGAGTAGTCATCAACCACCACAAATGTATAAACTTTCCTACCTAGACTATGAACTGGCATAGGACCAAATAGATCCATATGCAAGAGGTAAAGACACCTCACAGAATCCTTGTTTTCAAGGCTATGAAAGGTGGATTTGGTCTGCTTGCCTTTTTGACAAGCTGAGCATATCCCATCCTTTATACACTTAACTTGAGGACCATTCCTCACTAACTCTTTGCTAAAGAGTTGGCCAATAGTCTTGTAATTAAGATGGGCTAGCCTCTTATGCCATTTAACACAATGAGAGACTCTCTCATCAGCTACAAGACAGATAGGAGAAATATTATTCTCACACACAAAGTCAAGACAATAAACATTTCTCTTCCTATATCCTGTCAAAATGATCTTTTGATCATTTGACCTTTTGATATGACAACCATTCTTGACAAATGAGATGTCATATCCTAAATCACTCAGCTGACTTATGCTAATGAGGTTATGTTTCAAACCCTTCACATAGGCCACTTGAGTGATAGTAATCTGGTTACTAGAAATGTTACCAAAGCCTTTGATGATTCCTTTTTCTGAACCACCAAAGGTAACTTTAGGGCCATCCTTGATATGTGTATAGTCCTTCAGCAACCCCCTTGTTCCAGTCATGTGCCTGGAACATCCATTGTCCAAGTACCATATTGGGGCATGGCAACTTGGACGCACCTGCAATAAAGACTAGTTAACCTTAGAACCCAAATGAGTTTTGGGTCCTTGGTTCAGATTAGCCTGAAATCTAACAAATCTGCCTGTAGGTTTTCTCACAGGCTGACTGTTATTCTTATTGACACTAGAATTGTGCCAGCAATCTATGACAAAGTGGACTACCTTGCCACAACACCAGCACTGAAACCTGTTGTACCTTTGTTTAGATACAACCCTAGCTGAATTATCTACAGCAGGCTTCTTGTTTTGTGTTGGGGCTTTGCCCTTAGATTTGGACCTAGCAGTCCAGGCAGGTTTTTTAAACCCTAATCCAGCCTTACCCTTTTGAGGTACAAACTCATCTATCAAGGGTAAAACAGATTTAGGTTTAGAAAAGCTAGCCACAATATCTTTCTCTTTCTGAAGTCTAACCTCCAAATTTCTAATTTGATCATTCTTGAAATTGATTGTGCCCATTTGAATAACAGTTATGTTCTTCAATCTGGCAATCTCATTCAATTTTTGATCTAACAACTTCTCTGAATCTACTACAACCAACTTAAGACTAGCAATCTCCTTTGCTTGAGTTTTGGTCATGGTTTTGCTTTTCTTCAAGGCCTGCAACAAGACCCTATATTCATCAATTAACTGATGAACATCTCCTTTAGATTCAGACCCACCCACATCACTTGATGCAGATATATCTGACTGTGACTCAGTACTATAAATTGAACTAGAAGAACAACTTTGTACCTTACTTGGTCCAGGCTGATCCTGGATTTTGTCTCTTTTAGATATAGCCATCAGTCCCTTGCACTGATGGTCATCATACTCATAAATTGAGTTCATTAGCTGCATGAACTCATCTTCTTTCTCTTCAGCAAATAATCCAATGTAGGCTTCAGCTTCTGATTCTGTTTCTGAAGATGACTGGTCTGTCAGACTCTTGTCTTTCTTAGCAACAAAGGACTTTTCCTTTTTGCTCTTAACCTGAGTCTTCTTTTTGTCAACTGACTCCTACCTCTTTTCAGGACAGTCAGCCACTACATGTCCCTGTCTATTGCAGCAATAACACACAATCTTTGAAGATGTAGCTTTGCTTGGCTTGGTCCTGCTTCTGTATTTCCTGGATGACATTCTCTTCTGATAGTAGTCATCTTTTGGCTGAGAAGTGGAAGGCTTAGATATCCACTGCTTCTTCTTTAGAAATCTTTGAAAGTGCCTAGTAAAAGCAGCAAAGTCTTCATCACTTTCATTTCTATCAGAACTCTTGCTATCTGAATTATCTGTGACAGCCTCAGCAATTATTTTAGGTGGAGATGGAGACTTGCTTCTATACTTCTTAGTGGCTTCAGTCTTGAAGGCCACAGTCTTTTCCTTGTGCTCCACTCTAGTATTCTTCTCTTCCTCCTTTCTAGCCATTAACTGCATCTCATAGGATAGAAGTTTTCCAAACAAAGTTGGAGGAGGTATATCAACAAGTTTGGCCACTTCCCTAATGACACAAACCTTGGTGTCCCAGTCCTTAGTCAGAGATCTTAAGAACTTGTCATTCAGCTCATAGTTGCTGAAGACTCTTTCATAGGACATCAACTCATTAACTATCCTATAGAACTTCTTGTAACATTCTGTAATGCTATCAGACTTGCCTTGTCTGAAGCTTTCATATTCCTGATTTAACATTGACTTCCTATCTTGTCTTACTTCCTCTGATCCCTCCATATAGACTATTAATGTGTCCCACATTTCTTTAGAGGTTTTACAATGAATTAAGTTCTGAAATGTTGAATCATCAATGACACTAACAATTATATTCTGGGCTCTCTTGTCCATAGTGGCCAGGATGATTTCATCTTTAGTTATTTCAGAAAAGTCCTTGTGAGTTTTCTGATTTGCATCCAGAATGGATATCTTCATTGGCATATATGTGCCTTCTTTGACTGTAATATATATATCCTTGGGTCAGAAGCTTCCATAAAGAGTCTGACCCTCTCTTTTTATATGCCAAATATCTCTTTTCTATATATTGGCAATTTCATTGACCACGGCTCTTTGTGATTCTCACTAGAACCCATTTTCTTGATTCTTAAATCTGCCTTAAGGATCTTACTCTGACTGTTAAGTCCTTCTTTGAGTAACCTGGCTCTGATACCACTTGAAAGAAATAATGCCTAACCACCTAGAGGGGGGGGGGGTGAATAGGTGTACTTTTCCTTTTTAATTTTAAGGCAGAAACTCTGTATAATTAAACCTGTATTTGTAATATTCTACAACGATTCAGAACAGCTAGCTCAGCAATCACAGAAATAATCAAACACAGAGTGCACACAGATTTTTATAGTGGTTCCCCAAGGTCTGGGTACATCCACTTTCCCCCTTCTCCTATCTAGCAGTGTACTAGATTCGGCCTAACTTCTATACTTTTCCTCAGATCCTCAGATCCTACAGCTCAGAACCCCAAACCAGGTTTCTACAACTCAGAGTGTCCCCACTCCTACAACTCAGGCACAAAGCTCTACCGCTCAGTCTTCAACAAGACCTACACTTAGGCTAAACAGCCCTACCTCAGCCTTCAACAAGGCTTACACTCAGAGAATAGATTCTCCTACACTCAGGCTCAAAAAGCCCTACCTCAGCCTTTATAAATTTAGGCTTACAACTCAGATCCCTTAGGATCCTACAAAAAGATAATAAATGAGTTTTAGGTTTCCACTTTATTTGAGAGAATGAAGAGGGTAACCTTCTTGATCAGTTCTTGATAGTACTGATTCCTGAGATCAACTTTGTCTTTGCTTTCTTCAAGGCTTCTTGAGTCTGAACTCAGTAAAAGTTGATATTCTTGAAGTAGACCGGCTGGCAACTTCCTTCTTAGGATGGAGAATTAAATCTGGATCTTTCTTTGCAGTCTGGTTCAGAACCCGCTTCTTAAGAGAGTTGATTAAACAAGTCTCTTTCTTGATTTCAATTACTGGAGTTCTCTCTCTCCAAGTAAATCTGAAATTTCTTCAAAATACTGATTTATAGTTTTCTCTGGATTTGAATACTGCAATGATTAATCTTCTGATCTCTCAATTGTTGTTGATTGTTCGATGCCTTTCTATTGAAGGAGAAAGGCCTTTATATAATCTTCCTCCAAGGTAACCGGCTGATCCGGTTTCTAACAAACTTCTGACAGCTCTGACAGTTGCAGTAGACCGGCTGAAATGGCAGCTGTCAAGTCATCCAGTCACTTCTTGAAAATACTATCTCTGTCTGAAAGTGTCGAGACTGATCTTCATTATGTGTCGACACAAAAAGACTAAGTGTCGACATAAGTGGACTAAGTGTCGACACTAGCCTTGATGGTGTCAACACAACTCCTTGTGTTGTTGCAACAGCTTCTCGACACTGCTTCTTCAGAATGTGTCGACACTGATTCTGTGTGTCGACACAAGCCTTCTGTTGAATGTGTCGACACTGATTATGTGTGTCGACACAAATACTTCTTCTTTAACACTTAGTTGAATTCTGCTGTGTGTCGACACATCTCCTTTGTGTCGACACATGCCTTCTTGTGTTGAAACTTGCTGAGTGTCAACACATTTCCTTTGTGTCGACACAAGTACTTATTTTACTTTAACTTTGTTGAAGCTTGCTGAGTGTCGACACAGCCTCCTGGTGTCGACACATTTGATGTCGACTAAGCTTCTCTGGGTGTCGACACTGCTTCTAAGTGACGACACAATTTATGTTGACAATTCTTCACAATGTGTCGACACTGCCTGTATGTGTCGACACATTTCTTCTGGTGTCGACTCTGCCTTTCCTGGTGTTGACATAATTTATTCCAAGTATCGACACAGCTTTTCTCTAGTGTCGACACAAGCCTTCATAAGTGTCGACACTGCTTCTCTAGGTGTCGACACATGGACTTAGAATTTTTCCTGCAATCCTGCAGTTACTTAACCTGCACAGATAAACTCAAAACACATCAAATACACCTTGATGTATATCATTGAGTAGGGTGAGGCTTCTTCAAATCTGGTACACATTTTCCAATGTACCCAACAGTTAACAACTATTATCTTTCAATATCAGCCAGGATTAGCTCATCCAAATCAGGCATAGGAGAGTCATCCATAACAAAACTTGGGGCTGAGATATCTTCTGGAAGAACTTCTAAACTAGCTGCAGAGATTGTAGCTAAAGCTGGGATAGCAAAACTATTACAGAGTTGCTTAGCAACTACTGGACTTATTGGAGAAGTATAGGGAACAATAGCCAACTTTGGCTTAGTAAAGTCTGCTGGAAGAGATTGCATATATAAAGTATCAAAATTTCTCAACAAAGCAGTCAAATTCAGTATTGGGGTTTTCTCTATGAGGATGGCACAACAGTTGTGCACGCAGCGGAAGAATAAAAACATCAAGAAAAACCCAAAAGAGATGGGATCGGGCCATGGTAGTTGAATCAAGAAGTTAACATACAACTAGGCAAAAATTACCTCAGTGGCGTTGAGTCACAACTCAACGGAGATGCTCCAAGCTTCGTGTTCTTGCTGGTGGCGAGTTCTAAACTCAATGGAGATGCTCCAAGCTTCGTGTTCTTGCTGGTGGCAAGTTCTACGTGGAATGATATCCACGTCTCTGCAGAAATCCACACGAGCGGGAGAACACCGACCTTTTCCGTCGCATGGATAAACGGGAAGGAGAATGACCACACCTTGCTTTCCCACGGACTGCTAGGTCCGCGCCAGGGATAGCAACACCAGCGACAATCGCCGGAGAGGAGGAGGTCTACGGAGCGAGCACGGCGGCGGAACACTTCCGTCGGCGGGATCGGGATCGGCGGAACGGCGACGTTCGGGATCGGGATTGGCGGAACGAATGAAACACTTCCGTCGCCGGGATTCGATCAGCGAGAGCTGTCCCGAAAACCCTAAGTGTCTATTTATACCAAAGGCATAAACAGACTTAGGAATATCGCTATCCGCAGACCACCCAGAAAATTAGGGTTCCAGAATCGGCGAGAATCACCTAGCAGATTTGGTGAGAATCAATCGGCGAGAATCACCTAGGATCGGCGAGAATCACCTAGGATCGGCGAGAATCAGTCGGCGAGTATCACCTAGGATCGGTGAGAATCACCTAGGATCGGCGAGAATCAGTCGGCGAGTATCAGTCGGCGAGAATCAGAGTACAATACTCGACGATTCACGTCGACCCTCGGTCGACTATTCTTACCAATCCTTCAAGGCAACATTTGCCCAACCCGACGATCCTTTAAGGCAACACTTTGCCCATAACCCCATTCAGGTCGGTGATTTGTAACCTTTACCAACACAGTCAATCATCCAACTTCTCCACATCTCTTATGTGCGACCCTGCAGGCTCATATCGCGTTGGCAGTGAGATTACATGTTTAACCACTTCTAGATCACCATGGTAACTCCAACAGTCTCCCACTTGATCTTGAAAGTATCAAACCAAAAACCTCACAAACAATGAGCGGCATCTAGCAATGCATCATTTCTCCCCAAGCAATAAGAGTTTATAACTCATAAGCCTTTATGACCAATGTATCAGCATTGTCTTTGTCCCTTTGTCCCTTACATCCGGAAAGAACTAGAGGCATGGATCGTGTCACCCTCGTAATAGCTCAATCCAAGTTTCTTGATCCAGGACGGACTTCCAGAGAATGGTGAGTCCAATATCATATATTGACTCAACCAAGCATGGCCATGCATTTCTCAGTCCAGTTCCATCAAGGGGCCCATGGATGCAACTCCTGTCATACAGGAGGACAAATCCCATATCTGCTCACATACAAACACACAAATGATTCGTAACATGCCCAACAACCACCCTTATCATCAACCTTTCTCAAGGAAGACTTTAGATGGCATCAAAGCACGCTCTTCCTCACTTGATGAATGCTGTGACTTCAGGTCAAAGGACCACAACACCATTGTCAATTGAGACCAACTCGTGACACGATTGGATGACAATCCACAGAGTAGTCTCAGGTTGGGTCTGTCCAGTACAACTTATTCACTAACAAGTACCCACGTGATGACTTGATATCATAATATCATGACCTGTGAGAACCGGTCATCAGTCAACGGACGTGCTAGCCTTCATGTACCATCATCACCCTTAGCTTCTATGATGATACTCGACCAGGGACCTTTTAAGAATGAAGCTTCAAATAAATCATAGGCTCTCACATTCAAGTCACGTACTTGATGTCCCATGGAAGCGAACATTCTAAGGGTATCTATTATATTAACATTTAACTATCATATAGAAAGAAAAAAAAAACTCATACTAAAAGAACTTGTCATTAATTGTAAGAGAAAAACTAGGTACACTGTTCATCATATGAACAAATGGCCAACAAAATATATGTTTACATGCAATTCACAAGATTCTCACTAGATTTGATCATTTAGGTATCGTATACCCATCGATCTAGTATGACCATCATGCTTTCTCTGCGCGAGAGGCTTTGTCAGTGGATCCGCAATATTCTCCTCAGTCGGCACTCTGCAAATGTTTACATCTCCTCATTCGACAATCTCACGAATAAGATGAAACCGCCGAAGTATGTGCTTGGAGCGCTGATGGGATCTAGGTTCCTTAGATTGTGCAATTGCACCATTGTTATCACAGTAGAGAACTACGGGACCAACAATGCTAGGAACTACATCAAGCTCGCCGATGAATTTCCTAATCCATACAGCCTCCTTCGCCGCATTAGCTGTGGCGATATACTCGGCCTCTGTTGTAGAATCAGCAACTGTATCTTGCTTGGAACTCTTCCATCTCACAGCTCCTCCATTCAGGCAAAACACAAAACCTGATTGAGACTTGGAGTCGTCTCTATCAGTTTGGAAGCTAGCATCCGTGTAACCACTTACAACGAGCTCTTCCTCTCCACCATACACCAAGACCACATCCTTAGTCCTTCTCAAGTACTTCAGGACATTCTTGACTACAATCCAGTGACACTCACCGGGGTCTGACTGATACCTGCTAGTCATGCTCAAAGCAAAGGAGACGTCGGGTCGAGTACATAACATCGCGTACATGATTGATCCAATTGCCGAAGCATATGGAATCTCCTTTATGTCGACACATGCCTTCTTGTGTTGAAACTTGCTGAGTGTCAACACATCTCCTTTGTGTCGACACAATTACTTCTTTTACTTTAACTTTGTTGAAGCTTGCTGAGTGTCGACACAGCCTCCTGGTGTCGACACATTTGATGTCGACTAAGCTTCTCTGGGTGTCGACACTGCTTCTAAGTGACAACACAATTTATGTTGACAATTCTTCACTGTGTGTCGACACTGCCTGTATGTGTCGACACATTTCTTCTGGTGTCGACTCTGCCTTTCCTGGTGTCGACACAATTTACTCCAAGTGTCAACATAGCTTTTCTCTAGTGTCGACACAAGCCTTCATAAGTGTCGACACTGCTTCTCTAGGTGTCGACACATGGACTTAGAATTTTTCCTGCAATCCTGCAGTTACTTAACCTGCACAGATAAACTCAAAACACATCAAATACACCTTGATGTATATCATTGAGTAGGGTGAGGCTTCTTCAAATCTGGTACACATTTTCCAATGTACCCAACAGTTAACAACTATTATCTTTCAATATCAGCCAGGATTAGCTCATCCAAATCAGGCATAGGAGAGTCATCCATAACAAAACTTGGGGCTGAGATATCTTCTGGAAGAACTTCTAAACTAGCTGCAGAGATTGTAGCTAAAGCTGGGATAGCAAAACTGTTACAGAGTTGCTTAGCAACTGCTGGACTTATTGGAGAAGTATAGGGAACAATAGCCAACTTTGGCTTAGTAAAGTCTGCTGGAAGAGATTGCATATATAAAGTATCAAAATTTCTCAACAAAGCAGTCAAATTCACTGTGAGATTTAAATGGAAATCACCGACATAGTTTATTTGCTCTAGAACTGACTCAGTAAAATCAATGTCAGTATCCATAAAATGAATCAATTCAATCATCTCAGAATCAAATTATGGCAAAATTTCTGCAACTGTATCTGCATCTGCTGTAGAAGAAACTGCTGCTGTGACTGCTGCTGCTGCATCTGCATCTGCATCTACATCTGCATCTGCTGCAACTTCATCCCTAAGCATCTCCCCCTGCCTGGGTTCAGGAGAACCTGGAGCCATGCCCCTGAATGAAGAGGGGGCAGCATAGAGGAGAGAAACTTTGGCAGATAAAGAATTGATGGAATTCACAAGAGGTGTAATGCCCTCTGTGATTAGGGATTTTATGAGGGGAGTGAGCAGGGATATGAGTGTAGATACAGTGGGGGATTCCAAAGATGGAGAGATAGTGGATGAAGGTAGAGAAGTAGATGAAGTAGGAGGAACAGATGGAGGGGATAGAGGAGGAAGGACATCTGGTGTGGCAGTGTCTGAGGGTATGGTGTAAGATGGAATGGAGGATAAGTGTGGTGGAAGAGGAGACTGAGGAGGTGTAGGAATAGATGTGTCATGAGGTGAAACAGGGGGTGTAGGAATGTTTGTAATGTCAAGTGGTGGAGATGGAGGAGGAGTAGGCACATGAGTATGCTGTGGACATTGAAGTGTGGTAGAAGGAATGGAAGAGGAAGGGAGTTGTTTTACTGGAAGTTGTGCTGGAAGAGATGGTGGAGATGGAATGACCTCTTCTGCAGGGTGGGGAGTGGCCTTTACAGCCCTGGTGCTCTCAGAAGTTGGGATGGAGGAGGAGGAAGCCTTGGATGGCTTGGATATCGTCCTCTCCCATCTGCCAAACAGAGCGCATGTGAGGCGCTTGCTGGCATTGATGAAGATGGTCGGGGAGACCATGAGTTCACCAGCCTTCTCTTGAAGAAAGATCCCCAAGATTCTTCCATAACAAACCTCTTTCTTGCTGTTTTTCTTCTTTATCAACTCAAAAAAATCTTACTCAAATCCATGAGACGCTTATTCACCACCGCACACATGATAAGGAATTGATGTCTAGTAATATAGTCGTGTGGGGTGTGCTTGCCCATCAGTATCTTTCCCACAATATCCGCCAAAAATTGGTAGGCGGCAGACAGTTGTTTCTTTAACAACTTGTTAGGGTTGCTTACAGAAAACCCCATCAATTTCAGTATGTCACTAAATTCTTCAGAATCCATTTCCACATCATCTTCTCCATTTACTAAACCAAAAATTTCAGAAAGAATTGCGGGAGTTAACGGAACAGCATCACTCCCGATATAGCCTGTCAGAACATTTTCCTCAGAAACTGACGAAGTGTATGTCCATTCTCAAATTTCAGTCGCATGTAGTTTAATCCTTCTGGTCATGAAGTCTTTGAGACCAAGTTCCTCTAATAGTTCCAGAATGTATAGGAATATGGGGTCAGAATGTTGCAACGAATCAAAATCCATGTCGAAACCAGTGTCAAATTTCATGGCAGCCAAAGCTCCTGCTGGAATCGTCATTGATGACCTGCAAGAAATACAGAGAAAACGACGATCAAGAGCAAGAGAACTGAAAGCGCGGGATGGAGGTCGAAGAAAACGTAGATATAAGATTTTCAGAATATGAATCGACAATCTCCGTTCCACGAAAATGAAATAGTTCTTCAAACTGAGGTCGATGAAATAAATTATAGACAAATAATTCGTCGATCTCATCCAGAAGAAACAAAAACAGTTTGTCGAACTCCGTTCGACGAAATGTCTTCAGAAGCAACGTTCGTCGATCTCCGATGGACGAAAGTTGTTTCCACACAGAGAATTCGTCGATCTTCGTTCGACGGGAATCTCTCAAACTTTCCCTAATTCGTCGAACTCTGTTCGACGAACTCTGGAAAATTCGTCGAATGCAGACAAAAACTAATTTAACTCTTCTCCATTAATCATTCCCAGTTGATTTATAAAGAACAGATGATTTTTCTCATCCAAGGGTTTGGTGAAGATGACTGCTCTCTGTAAATCAGTAGGAATATGGATTTGGTTAATTTTCTTTTTGTCTACATTATCTCTAATGAAATGATGTCTTATTTCAATATGCTTAGTCCTACTATGGTGAACTGGATTCTGTGCTATAGTAATAGCACTAGTATTATCACAAAATAATGTTGAATTATTTAAGTTGACACCATAGTCTAGGAGTTGGTTTTGTATCCATAACATTTGTGAATAGCAGCTGCCAGCAGCCATGTATTCTACTTCTGTAGTTGATGTAGACACAGATGTTTGCTTTTTATAAAACCAGGAGACAAGTCTCATACCCAGGAACTGGCAAGTTCCAGAGGTACTCTTCCTGTCCACTCTATATCCAGCATAGTCAGCATCTGATTATCCAGTTAACTCAAACTTTGACTCTACAGGATACCAGAGTCCTAGATTAGGACAACTCTTTATATATCTCAAATTTTTTTTAAGAAAATAAGGTGAGATTCTTTAGGGTTCACTTGGAACCTAGCACAAAGGCATGTGGCAAACATGATATCAGGCCTGCTAGCTGTTAGGTATAATATGGATCCGACAATTGCCCTATAATTCTTCTGATCTACAAGTTTCCCTTCTGCATCAGAATCCACAACAACATTAGTAGCCATAGGTGTTTTCATTCCTGAAGCATCACCCATACCAAACTTCTTAATAAGCTCTTTATCATACTTAGCTTGGGAGAGGAAGATACCATCAGGGAGCTGCTTCACTTGGAGACCAAGGAAGTAGGAAAGCTCACCCATGCTACTCATCTCAAATTTGGAATGCATGAGGTCAGCAAACCTCTTGCATAATTTGGGATCAGTAGACCCAAAAAAGATGTCATCCACATATATTTGTACTAACAAAATTTGGTCCTTATGATGTCTACTGAAAAGAGTTTTATCTATGGTCCCTCTTGTAAATTTATGCTCTAAAAGAAAGCTTGTTAGAGTCTCATACCCAGCTCTTGGAGCTTGCTTTAAACCATAGAGAGCTTTATGCAATTTAAATACAAAAGAGGGTTGAGTTAGAGAGATAAAACCTGGAGGTTGTTCTACATAAACCTCTTCTTGAAGCACTCCATTCAAGAATGCACTCTTGACATCCATTTGGTAGACTTTGAATCTCCTGTAAGCTGCATAGGCAAGGAATATCCTAATTACCTCTAACCTTGCAATAGGGGCAAAGGTTTGGTCATAGTCAATTCCTTCCTCTTGCCTGTAGCCTTGAGCAACAAGCATAGCCTTGTTTCTCACTATGTTTCCTTGAGCATCCAACTTTTTTCTGTAGACCCATTTGGTTCCAATAACTGGGTAGTTATGAGCTCTTAGAACCAAATCCCAAACTCTACATCTCTCAAACTGATTGAGTTCCTCTTGCATTGCAATGATCCAAATGGGGATCTTGCTCAGCTTCATGGATAGAGAGAGGTTCAATTTGAGAGAGAAAATAGGCATGCATCAAGTCTTGGTTGAGTTGATGCCTTGTCTGTACACCTGCTGAAATGTCTCCAATCACTTGAGATCTGGGGTGATCTCTAAGTGTGACAAGATCAGCTGGTGGAGTTTGTTCAGCAACAGCTTCTATAACTAATTCCTCTTGAGGAATGGTATTAGCTGTTGAGGGAAGTTCAGCCACTTCCACTTGAATTTCTTCTTCACTGTCTTCAGCAACCTGTGGAGAAGGATGGGTTGACATCTCTTGGGTAAGGTTTAGTCCATCCATAGACTCACACAGTTGTGGAACCTGCAAAAAGCTATTGGTAGAAATCTCTTTCTCCTTATAAGACATGTTAGCTTCATCAAAAGATATATGGACTGATTCTTCAATTTTAAGGGTGGATTTATTAAAAACCCTATAGGCCTTGCTTACTTGGGAGTATCCTAGAAAAATCCCTTCTTCAGCCTTAGTCTCAAACTTTCTAATGTATCTTTTATTGTTTGTGTGATTGTAACATATGCAGCCAAAAACTTTAAAGTATGTGATTTTAGGTTTCTTCCCTTTAAGTAATTCATAGGGGGTCTTATTTTTCAGCTTATGTATAAGGCTTTTGTTCAGGACATAGTTAGCAGTGTTTACAGCTTCTGCCCAAAAGGATAGAGGAATGTAAGCATCTGCCAATAATGTGCATGCAGATTCAATGAGTGTCATATTTTTCCTTTCAGTAATCCCATTTTGTTGGGGAGTTCTAGGAGCTGAGAAGCACTGTCTGATACCTTCCTTCTCACAGAACTCATGCTTAAGAAGAGACTCAAACTCTATGTCAACATCACTTCTGATCAATGCAATATGAGTAGAGAACTCAATCTGTATGGTCCTGAGAAAATCTGTAAGAACCTTGAATGTATCTGACTTAGCTCTCAGAAAGGCTACCCAACTGAATCTAGAGAAGTCATCAACAATCACTAAAGTATAAGACTTCCCTCCTAGGCTTTGTACTGCAATGGGTCCAAATAGATCCACATGAAGCAAATACAAAATCGTAGGTGAATCACTTTTATTAATTGATTTGAAACTAGTTTTAGTTTGCTTGCCTAATTGACAAGCCCTGCATATGTTTTCCTTCTTGTAGGGGCCAGAAGGTAGACCTATAACAAGGTTGTCTTTAGATAACCTAGCTATATTCTTAAGGTTTACATGTCCTAATCTTTTATTCCACAACTCATTTTGGTTACTAATGATATTGAGTAAGCAAACATCAGTTTTGGCAGAAATAAAGTCTACTAGATATATGTTGCCTTGTCTAAGTCCAATTAAAACAATTTGGTTTTCATTATTAATAATAGAACAAGAGATAGAGTTAAAGTGTACCTGATAACCTTCATCACATAATTGACTTATGGATATTAGGTTATGTTTGAGTCCTCTTACATATGTTACTTTCTTGAAGGTAACTGATCCAATCTTTACTGCTCCATATCCTTCAGACTGGCCACTCTTTGAATCACCAAAGATCACCTTTGGTCCTAGCTTGGACTTGTAATTGGATAAATTGTCCTTGCTGCCTGTCATATGCTTGGAGCAACCACTGTCCAAGGACCAGGTCTGACTCACCCTTGGACAGCTCTTCACCTGTACCTGTAATGAAAAACAAAACTCAATTGTTCTTGACCCAGGTTACCTTGGGTCCTTTATTTGGTTGAAAAGAGAAACTGGATATAACTGATAATGCAGGTTGAGATTTATAACCTAAGGGGTGATATCTCCTAGGTGGAATAACCCAATCAGCTACTGGATTAAATGGCTTATTAGTTGGCTTAGAATTTCTGTAAGAGAAATGATTCAAGTTTGGTCCTTCTGGGTTCGACGAATTTCTGTAAGTTTGTCGACCAGAGTTCGACGAATAGGGCTGAGATCGTTGATCTCTGCTCAGAGAATGACAGTAGTCATTTTCTGCGCCCCAAGTTCGTCGACCTCTGCTCGACGAACCATACCAAGTTCGTCGATCGCAGTTAGACGAATTGTTATAACTGAAGTTTGCGTTCAGCGTTCATCGATCTGGGTTCGACGAACTGGCCACATTTCGTCGATCTGAGTTCGACGAATACTGCTGAACCTTATTTTTATTAACTATTTTCTGATTTTTATTTCTCTTGTCTATGGGTTTTGGGTTGTTTTCTGACATTGGTTTGTCTATTAACTTTTCTTTTCCCTTGGTAGAAATAAACTTGATGGGGGTTGTAAGAATATTTTTTCTTAATTATGGGGGGCAAACTTGATGAAGCACCTAAGCCCAGCTTGCCATTTAATCTGGCATTAACTGTGCTTGTTATGTCCATCAGCTTCAGACTTCTCCCATTGAGAGATTGCTCAAGTTATTTGGCCTCACATAATTCAGATTTTAATTTAATTATTTATTCATTTGCTAAAGTTAGTTGGTCTGTTAGTTTAATATTTTCTGAGTTAACAGATTCAAGATTTCCTAGTATTTCTCTAAGAGTTTTTATTTCCTTTTCTGAGCTAATTAAATCTAAACACATGGCTTTGAATTCAATTTTGAAGGAATCGGAATTAAAATCAAAATTTGAAAGAACCTGATCTACCTCTGAGTCTGAGGATGCTTCATCTTTAGATTCTCCTTCTGATCCAGAATTGCTCCTGGAGGCATCTATTGCCATAAGACAAACCTCCTTGGATCTTGCTTCTTCCTCTTCTTCACTTGAGCTAGAAGAGGATGATTCTTCCTCTGTATCACTCCATGTCTCAGCAATAAAGCCCTTGTCTTTCTTTTCATACTTGCTGGAAGAGGGTCTACTGCTGTGTTTTCTTCTGGAGTCTCTTTCTTTGTTTTTCTCCTTCTTCTGATTTTCTGTACATTCAGAGATGTAATGTCCAGGCTTTCTGCATCCAAAGCACACAACCTCCTTGGTTGGTGTCTTGTCAAATCTGGGCTTATCATCCTGCCTGGATGATTTCCTTCTGAAATCCTTTCTAGCCATCTTGTAGAATCTTTTTCCAAAGAGGCTCATCAATTCTTCATTTGATGTTGAGGTCTCACTTTCCTCAGAGGCTTTGAAGGCTATGCTGTGATCCTTTCTGACTAGAGTTGTTGCCTTCTGTTCTGTTGCTTCTCTTGATTTGATCAGCTGCTCACAGGATTTTAATTTGCCTAGCAGAGATTCAATTGATATCTCATTTAGGCTTCTGGCTTCTTTGATAGGCCAGATTCTGGAGTCCCAAGAGCTAGGGAAGCACATCAAAATCTTATCATTCACCTCTGTCAGGGTGATGTCCTTATCCAAGGTTTTGAGCTCATTGATGATTGAGCTCAACCTGTTGTACATTTCAGCCACTGATTCAGTCTCATCCTTTTTAAAATTCTCATACAGGGATATGAGGTTTGATCTCCTGTCTTTCCTTTCATCTGCTGAGCCAGCTACCATTTGGTTGAGGGAATACCAAATGGCCTTGACTGAGGTGCACTCAGCCACCTTCTGAAATATATTATCTGACATAGTTTGAGCCAAGATATTCATTGCCTTTGCATCTGCAATTTTTGCTTTCTTGTAGGCATCATTATTTTCAGGAGGAGGTACTGCAGTCATGTTGGTAGAGGTGCTTGTAGAAGCTGTAGGTGCTGGAGGTACTCCTGTCAAAATGGAAGCAAAAATATCTTCATCAATAGAGTTCATGTATAATCTGATTCTTGCCTTCCAGATGGCAAACTTATTAAGATTGCATACTGGAGGTCTGATGCTTGCATAATCTTTGTTTTGAGCCATGTCTGTGAAGAAATAAATCTAATAACAAAATCAAAACAAACAGATCTAACTAGAGGGATCTTTATGATTCAGGTGTTAGCCTGTACAACCACTTGATCTATTAAGGTGTGGTATTTAACCAACCTCCCTCTGATACCAATTGAAAGTGTAGGTTAGATCTGAAATACTCTAGAGGGGGGGGGGGGTGGTGAATAGAGTATTGTGCTCACTACAAAACTTTTTACAACTTTTGTTGTAATCTTAAGTGAACAAGTTAGTAAGTAAAATAAAATAAGCACAGCAACCTATTAATCACAGAACAACACAGCCAAAACAAAAATAAAGGGCAACCAGACGACACAAGAAATTTATAGTGGTTCCCCAACCTGGGTACATCCACTCTTCTACCACCCTGGTAGGAATCCACTCAGGTTTTTGATCAGGTGCCTGACACCAATGAGCTTTTGTTCAGGTGCTCAAAAATGAAAACCTCAAGTCTTTTGGTAGGAGACTTGCAACCAAGAATAATTTTGAAGGGAATTAAAACCCTGTACAGGAGTTGGAAAAGGTGATGGTGTCTTCTCTTTCTCAATAACAACTGAGAAGACTGTGGATTGATGTTAGCAGATTTGCTCCCCCTGAGATCTTGAAGGGATCAGGAAGACTGGAGCACTACTTCAGGGTGACAGGTCTTCAAAGCTGGAATGCCTGGACCAGAGATTGTTCAGGAACTTCTTTGACAGATAGAATTTTATTGTCCTTTTGAAGTTGTCCTATAGGGTTGAAGTGAGAATACTCTTGATAGTAATGGATGTTTTTCTTCTTCTTCTTGAAGAAGTTATTCTCTGGCCTGGGCAGATTGCAGAAAAGAACTTTTGATTGTAGTAAGATTGTTCTTCTGTGCAATTCTTGTCTATGTTTGTCTGATTGTCTGTGTATCTGTATGATTGTATATCTGTCTAGTAGTACTTGATCCTTTTTCTATTCTGACTTTTTGACTGACCGAGGAACATTCAAAATTTGAATGTTTGAGCAGTAATGGCAGTCGGCCTGGGAAGGAAGCGGCAATCAATGATTTCCCTAACTGTCCCATAGAAAAACGGCATGTAATAATCCAAGATTAATTGCACGTTCTAACGATAACATTCCGAGAAGATCTGACATTAATTGTTCAGGAATCATCTCCAAGAAAAGGGATGGGCAAACTGGAGAAGACCTAGTCTGGAATCATCGAACGAAGAACACCAATCGTCGAGCTGAGTTTGAGTTCGTCGAGCTGAGCTTGAGTTCGTCGAGCTGAGCTTGAGTTCGTCGAGCTGAGCTTGAGTTCGTCGAGCTGAGCTTGAGTGAGTTCGTCGACCAGACAATAGCAATTAGTCTTCTAGGGAATCTTGTTAATTCTGCTTCAATATTCGTCGAACTGACAATCTTCATTCGTTGAACTGAGATCCAAATTCGTCGAGCTGAGAACAGTTCTGGACTTTGTCAAAATATTCTGCATCTACTGATATTTAGTGTCCACATAAGTTGGTGTCGACTGATATCCTGTGTGTCGACATAAGTTTTCTGGTGTCGACATAAATCTGGTGTCGACATAAATCTGGTGTCGACACATGCCCTAAGTGTCGACACAAATCCTCTGAATTCAGAATGGTCGAGAGAATACTGAAATCGTCGACCTGAGAAGTTGAGAACTTGAGGTCCAAGTTCGTCGAGCTCAGAACATCTTTCGTCGACCTGAGTTTGACGAACGTCGAACTCATTTTACTTAGCCTTGAATTCTTTTAAGTCTGGAGACTTTGATGGTCTTGATGATAGCTGATCCATCTGATGTCGACTCTAAGGACTAGACCTAGACTCTAGGACACAAACTTGACATTGGCTATACATGTTTGGTCACATCCTAAGCTAGTGAACCTAGCCCAAATCAACTAGGGATCCAACAAACCTGTCTGCCAATCCTAGGACGTCGCGACCTCCAGGAGGAAACTGGAGCAGGCCGCGACTAGCGAGCTTGCTGCCTTGGGAAGGATCGTCGATTTTGGGGTTAACACCTGACATGCTGCCATCCTTACTGTTTCACTTGTCTGTTCTTTTCAACCCTTGACTTCTATCCTCCCCCTTTTTGACTTCTGCAATAGGGAGCATACTGAGGTGTTTTTCTCCCCCTATCTGCCTGGAGTTGAATTTCCCACTGTGACTGAATCCAGTTCAGCTGTTGGGCCAGCTCCCCCTTAACAGTTGCACACTATCTTCATAATTTGGAGGAAGAGCATGTTCTACCTACAAAATAAACAGTGCAGCATATGGTAGAAGAGATAACTGAAGCTACACAAAATTCAACATACCCAATTCAAATTTGAAGGTGTTGAACTTGGCTTCATCTAGTGGCTTAGTGAAGATATAAACCACTTGCTTGTCTGCGAAGACAAATTCAAGGGAGATGTCTTCCCTTTCCACATGGTCTCTAATAAAATGAAACCTAATTTCTATATGCTTAGTCCTGCTATGGGAGACAGGATTCCTAGCTATAAAAATTACACTAGTAGAATCACAAAATAGTGGAGTTCTACTTATCTGAATATTGTAGTCCTGAAATTGATGTTGGATCCACAACAACTGAGCACAGCAGCTTCCAACTGAATATACTCTGACTCTGCTGTTGATATTGCAACACTCGTTTGTTTCTTGCTGCTCTAAGAGACAAGCCTTCCACCTAGAAATTGACAGGAGCCTGAAGTGCTCTTCCTGTCCTCCTTGCAGCCTGCAAAATCTGCATCTGTATAGCCTGTTAGTTCAAATTCCACATTCTTGGGGTACCATAGGCCAAGATCTGAGGTGCCCTTAAGATATCTCAAGATTCTTTTCACAGCAGTGTAGTGAGACTATTTAGGGCAGTCCTAATACCTAGCACAGACACATATTGCATACATAATATGAGTCCTACTTGCAGTGAGGTAGAGAAGGGAGCCAACTATACCTCTATACAGAGTTTGATCAAAAGGCTTCCCTGGATCATCTTTGCGTAGAGGCATACTTGAGCTCATGGGAGTTCTTATGGTGGAAGCATTCTCCATGACATATTTTTTGATTATCTTCCTGGTGTACTTTGACTGGGATATGGATATACCATAATCAATCTATTTTACTTGGAGTCCCAAGAAAAATTTCAGTTCACCTATATTACTCATCTCAAACTTCCCCTGCATAAGTTTTGCAAACTTCCTGCAGAGGTTGTCATCAGTAGAGCCAAATATTATGTCACCAACATAAATCTAGACTAGGATGATCTTGCCCTTAGATTCCCTTAGGAATAAGGTCTTGTCTATCTTCCCCCTTGAGAATTTATTCTCAATGAGAAAGGTAGACAATGTCTCATACCATGCTCTTGGGGCTTGCTTGAGCCCATAAAGAGCTTTCCTAAGTCTATATACAACAGTAAGAGAGTTAGAATCTACAAAACCTGGAGGCTGCTCTACATAAACCTCTTTCTTCAAGTCTCCATTCAGGAAGGCAGACTTGACATCCATTTGGAATACTTTGAATCCCTGGAAGGCTGCAAATGCAAGGAATAGTCTGATTTCTTCTAACCTTGCAACTGGGGAAAATGTCTGGTCATAATAAATCCCCTCTTCCTGTCTATAACCTTTGGCCACCAGTCTAGCTTTATTCTTTATTACAATGTCATTTTCATCAAGTTTATTTCTGAAAATCCACTTGACTCCAATGACATTGTGTCCATCTAGTCTGGGAATTAGCTTCCAAACCTTGCACCTTTTGAATTGGTTCAGTTCTTCTTGCATTGCACCAATCCAAAATTGGTCTTGATTTCCTTCTTCAAATTTTTTGGGCTCTTCTTGTAACAAGAAGTTGGAATAGAGAGCTGTGTTGATACTTCTACTTCTGGTTTACACACCTTGGCTTGGCTCACCTATTATCTAATCTGGAGGATGATCTCTCAGATATCTAACTGCAGGGGGCAGCCTGACTACTTCCTGCTAATCACCATTTTCTTCAGCAGGTTGGTCTTCATTTCCAGTTTGATTGTCCTATGCTTCCTCTGGACAACATACCTCTTCAGATCCTTCTTTCATAGCTAGGTCTTTATCTTTGATGGAGAGCTTTTCCATCATGACTTTTGTACCTACAGAGCTAGGCAAAGATCTTGACAGCTCACTGTCAATCATGCATGACTCATCAAATACTACATGGACAGATTCTTATACAACTTGATTTATCAAGCTATAGACTCTATATGCCCTACTATTATTGATGTACCCAACAAAGATCTCCTCATGGGATTTGGCAGCAAACTTAGTCACTTTTGACTTATCATTGTTCAGGATGAAACACTTGCAGCTAAAGATCCTGAAATAGGATATGTTTGGTTTTCTGCCCTTCAAGATCTCATATGGAGTCTTCTTGTGGCCTTTGGTGATAGAAGCCATATTAAGCACATGACATGCAACATTAACTGCCTCAGTCCAGAAATATTCAGGGAGAAAAGTGTCACTCAATAATGTTCTCCCAGCTTCTATGAGAGTCCTGCTTTTCCTCTCAGCTAACCCATTTTGCTGGGGTGTTCTTGGAGAGGAGAATTCTTGATGAATCCCTTGCTCTTCACAGAATGTAGTCATAGCAGTAGAATGAAACTAAATTCCATGGTCACTTCTCATTTTAACTATAGAGCATGTATGCTCATTTTGACTACAGAGTATGTAAGCTCATTCTAAATTTGCCTGACAAAATTTATGAGGATTTCAAGGGTTTCATCCTTTATTCTAAGGAAGAATACCCAAGTAAACCTGGAATAGTCATCAACCACCACAAGGGTGTAGACCTTCCTACCTAGACTATGAATAAGCATAGGACCAAACAAGTCCATATATAGGAGATATAAGCATCTCACTGAGTCCTTGGCCCCAATGCTCTTGAAAGAGGTCTTAGTCTGCTTACCCTTTTGGTAAGTAGCACAGATACCCTCCTTGGAGCATTTTATTTTGGTACCATTACTAACAAGCTCATCACTGAAGAGCTGACCAATGGTCTTATAATTCAAATGAGCTAGTCTCTTGTGCTATTGGACACCATATGAGACAGTCATTTGCAACCAGGCATATAAGGGAACTATTATCTAAGCAAGAAAAATTTAAGCAATAGACATTCCCACTCCTAGTGCCTGTTAAGATGACACGTTGGTTACTTAACCTCTTGATGTGGCACTTATCCTTGTGGAAGGAAATGCCATAACCAAGATAACATAGTTGACTTATGCTTATGAGGTTGTGTTGCAACCCTTCCATATAAGCCACATTTGTGATGGTGATTATGTCATTTGAGATATTACCATAGCCTCTAGTTATCCCCTTGTCGGAGCCTCCAAAGATGACCTTGGGTCCATTCTTTACTGGAGTGTACTCCTTCAATAACCCCTTTGTTCCAGTCATGTGCCTGGAACATCCACTGTCCAAGTACCATTTAGGGGAAACTGGTACTTGAACTAACCTGAAATGAACACAAATCACCTTATCTTAGGACCCCAATTTCTGTTGGGTCCTAGGTTCACATTAGTCTGAAAATAACCATGCCTTTCTGCAGAATTCCTGACAGGTTGGCAACTTTTGGACACAGAAGGATTGTGCCAGCAATCTACAGTATAGTGGCCCACTTTGCCACAACACCAGCACTCATAGATATTATATCTCCTTTTCTGTTTGGGACCAACATTGGGCTATACTGCTTCCTGAACAGTGGGGAGATGTGCTGCTCTATACATCTGTCTTCTTTCAGCAGTCGTTTGACTGAAGGACAGTCTTTCAGCAAGCTGTTTTGGACTTTTTTGAGAACCACCCGCTGCATGTCTCTTTTCAGCTAGCATGCATCTGATAACATCAGAAATTGACATTCCAGCCATGCCAGAAGACTCACCTTGAGTCACTACTTTTGTTGGATGAATTAGATTCACAACAGCAGCATTATCTTTGAGTTTTGGGGCTGGGGCACCAAAAACAAATGGTCCAGGATGGGCCATTTGAATTTCCTCATGGGCAGCCTTAAAGGCTCTCACATGGCTATATCTTCCACCTTGGTTAGGGCCACATTGGTCCATACCTGTGGATCTGCCATTCTCCCAGTGACCATAATAGCTTTCATGGTCATACCTATTAGAAGGCAACAACACTCTCTGAAAAGGAATATGAGGCAATGAGCCTAGAGGCACAACTGGTGCCTTCCCTTTTCCCTTTCCTTTTAGATTGGAAGGTCTAGCATGTCTCTTAAATACCAACCCTTTCTTACCAGCTTGGGTAAGGTGGGTATCAATTAAGGGCAGCACAGTGTATGGCTTAGAAAATTTGCTCACTAGCAATTTCTCATTTAATAGATCATTTTCAAGTTTCTGGATACGTTTCTCATTTGAGACTCTTACCACGGTCTCACTGTCAATGATCTTCTTGAGCTGAGCTGCTTGAGAGCCATGTCAGTAAGGGCCTTTTCTTGGTCTTCACACTTGCTTTTAAGACTTAGAAGCTCTTTTGCCTGTCTCTTGGCAGGTAGCTTGCACTTCTTGAATGCCTCAAGAAGTTCTCCATACTTGGCGATTATGGAGTTGACATCATCCTCAGAGTCTATTCCCTTTCATCTCCTGATGATTGAGCTTCAGAGTCTGAGACAGCCTCATGACTTGAAATAAAAGATTGTGATTTAGCATATACCTGAGTCTGACCAGGTAGATCCTGACTGCTTTCTTCATCTGTCATTGTCATCAATCTAAGGCATTGAGCATCTTCTTCTTCATCTTCATCCACCTCTGAGTCACTATCTGAGTGAGACAGAGGGGCCCTGATCCATATTCTAGCAACAAGGTATTCTTTTGGTTCTTCTTCAGCAACAACCATAAGCCCTATGAAGGCTTCTTCTTCTTCACTGTATGACCCAGAGGAAGAGTCAGTCCAGGTCTTTTCCTTCTTGGCCACAAGGGACTTCTCTTTCTTTTTTCCCTTGTGGTGCTTCTTCACACCTTCTTCTTTTCTCTTTACCGGGCAGTCAGCAACTACATGACCAGGTTTGAGCAGCAGGAACAAATAATATTAGAAGAAGATTGTTTATTAGAGTTTGGGGAATACCTGTCGTCCTTAGTGGATTTCCTTTTGTGTTGTGAGGAGGAGGATGGCCTTATGTTCTTCCAATGTCCCTTCTTCATGAATTTCTGAAATTTCCTGGAGAAGGCAGCAAGGTCCTCATCAGATGTATGGTTATTAGAGGAGTTGGACCTTAAGCTATCAGATTCTGACTTAGCAGTTCTCCTGACTGGAGAGGTCTTCCTTCTGCTCCTGGTTGAAGCATCAGCTCTAAAAGCCACAGATTTCTCCTTTCTCTATGACTTGCTTCTCTTCTCTTCTTCTTCCTTCCTTACTGTAAGCTGCATCTCATAGGACAGTAGCTTTCCAAACAGGGTTGGAGGTGGTGTGTCAGCTAGCTTGCCCATCTCCCTAATGGCATAGATTTTGTGTCCCAATCTTTTGTAAGGGACCTGAGAAATTTGTCATTCAGCTCATAGGTGCTGAAGACCCTTCCATATGTTCTCAGTTCATTAACAGTTCTGAAGAATCTTTCAAAACTTTCAGAAATGCCCTCAGACTTTCCTTGTCTGAAGGCCTCATACTCCTAGTTGAGCATGAGTTTTCTGTCATCCTTCACCTCTTCTGAGCCCTCCATGAACACAACCAAGGTGTCCCACATCTCCTTGGAGGTCTTGTAGTGCACCAGATTCTGTAATGTTGAATCATCTACTGTACTGGCAATAATATTTTGAGCACTCTTTTCCATAGAGGCAAGAAGGAGCTCATCTTTGTTCATTTCTTCATAAGACTTGGGTGTCTGGATGTTGGCATCTAGAACTGAGACTTTCATAGGTATGAAAGGTCCCTCTTTGACTGTAATGTATATCCTAGGGTCAGCAACTTCCATGAATAGCCTGACCCTTTCCTTCTAGAGCCCAAACCCTTCCTTTCTACAGATTGGTAACTTCATGGCTCCCAATTCCTTATAGTTTACACCAGACTGTAGGATCCCTAGTTGTATTTGGGCTAGGTTCACTAATTAGGATGATTGACCTATCATGTATAGCCAGGGTCATGTCTTTGTGTCCTAGAGTTTAGGCTATGTCCTTAGAATCAACCTTACATGGACCAGCCAACAGAAGACTTCAGAAGACTCAAGACTTAGAAGAAAATCAAGTCAAGAAAGTGAGTTCGACATTCGTCGAACTCAGCTCGACGAAAGTTGTGCTCTGCTCGACGAACTCAGAGTAAATTCTCTGAGTTGAGCTCGACGATATTCGAGCTCAGGTCGACGAACTCTGGAAGTTCAACTTAAACACATTATGTCCAGAATACCATTCTCTGAACTCAGGTCGACAAAGATAGATTGTCAGCTCGACGAACTTGTAACACAGAATTGGGAAGCTTTTCACAGAAAGCAGTTAGCTGATCTCAGGTCGATGAACTTGGATCTCATGTAGACGAACAAGAATTCTCTGGTCGATGAACATGATCTCTCTAGTCAACGAACTTTGATCTCAGGTCGATGAAATCTGTTCTCTGGTCGATGATTTCTGTGAAGTTCCAGACTTAGTATTCCCTCCATTTCTGTCCTTATTCCATAATTATTTAGTAATATTTTCCTGAGTAATTAATGCATATATTCTCTGAATATAGCCGTTAGTGACAAAATTGATTATGATCTTCATCAGATTAAATACTTGCTTAATTAATTGGGATAGTTGGGGAAATTCATTAATACCAATATTCTCTCTAGCCGTATTTCATTCTCCAGGCAGTCAGCATTCAATGCAATGGAATTCAAAATTCAAAGGAGAATTCTACTAAAGAAATAAAAGAGTTTTTCTTTACAGTCTTGAGATAGGAATATATATACAGAAAAGATCTACAGCAAAATCTTCTGAACCTTCTCTGTACAGAAAACATTTTTTTGTTTTCTCCTTGACCTTATTGAAGAAGAAGAAGAACAACAAATACAGATCAAGAGTCTTCTTCTACTTCCACTCTAGGATTCTTCAAGGACAACAAACCTCTATCAGTCAGAAGTTCCTGGAACATTTTCAAATCAAGGCTGAAGACTGAAGACCTACACCCTGTGCAAGGATCCAAGGGATATTGAAAGGAGTTCTTGACAACAACAAATCCACAAGTCTTCTCTATTGAATAGAGAAAGAGAAGACATCATCAATCTCTTTCCCCCTCTGTATAAAGGGTTTATTAACTCCCTTCAAAAGTTTATTTGGTTTTTAAGCACCTGATCAAAAGCTCATTGGTGGCAGTCACCTGATCAAAACCTGCTAGTGGATTCCTACTAGGGTGGCAGAAGAGTGGATGTATCAAGGTTGGGGAACCACTATAAAATTTCTTGTGTTGTCTGGTTGCCCTTTTTCTTGTTGTTCTTGCTGTAGCTGTGATAGATTAGGCTAGCTGTGTTGTGTTAGATTAGATTGACTTAGATTGCTCTTACTTTCTGTTAGTCTTGGTATCTCTTATTTTCATTACTCTGATAATATTTAAAACAACAAAAAGATTTTAGATTACTCTATTCACCCCCCACCCCCTCTAGAGTAAAGCAGGTCTAACCCCATCTTTCAAAGACCCCATTGTTTGTCTTATAGCTAACCTTGGAGATATACTTAGATTGTTAAATCTTTTTTGAGTAACCTTCCTCTGATACCACTTGAGAGTTATTTAACTCAAAGTTAGCTAATCACCTAAGGGGGGGGGGGGGTGAATAGGTCTTTGAATTTTTATCAATTCTTTTGCTGTTTTCAAATTAAACTATCTAGAGTTTGTCCTTGGATCCTACAATAAGAAAGAAAACAAAAAACACAACAAACACAAAGATTTATAGTGGTTCCCCAACTGGGTACATCCACTTTCCCTCCCACCTATCCAACTAATTTGTAGGACTAGGCACAAACTCCACCAAAATGCTCCTTAGAGCTTACACCTCAGGCCCTCAGCCTATAACATAGATTCTTCACAGAATCCAAACTCAGAACCATAAGGGTTCCTACCTCATAGCTCTGCAGAGCTCCTACAGCTCAGTGATCCACTGATCACCTACCTCAGCCTTATTTCTAAGGCTTACAACTCAGGCTCTTCATCCTTACAGCTTCAGGCATGCAACCCTACTCTCAGAGTGCTGCAACACTCCAACAACTCAGTACCCCAACCAGGTACCTACAGCTCAGCCTCCTCCAAGGCCTACAACTCAGTGACACACTTGTCACCTACAGCTCAGTGACTCTCCAGCCACCTACCTCAGACATAAGGCCCTACACTCAGGCTAGGAGGACAGCCCTACCTCAGATCCACACTTGGATCCTACCTCAAATAATAACACTCTCCTGTCTCAGGCAATTAAGACATATAGCTCAGATCCACACTTGCATCCTACCTCAATACCCTAACAGGGCACCTACCTCAGTGACTAATTAGTCACCTACCTCAGGCACAAAGTGCCCTACACTCAGATTTAGATAAACTGAATCCTACAAGAAAAGAATACAAAATAGTTTAAGAAAAATAAACAACTGACTCATAGATAAGTCTCTGAGTCCATCTTATTGGACTGAGCAGATTTCAGTCTAGCACACTTGCTGTAGAAGGAATTAGTCCTCTTCTACAGCTAACTCTTTTCTACTGCACAGAAGAGCAGCAAGCAGCTTGCTGAATGGAAGAATCAGCTTTTATGTTCTTGGAAGAACTATCTTGCTGAGCTTGAAGAGCTCAGCCAACTTCCTTTGCCTTGGCGGCTATCCCTACTGGACTTTAGCTTTCAAGTTTGGTGGAGAAGATGATGTCCAGTCACCTCTAATTTTCTTTTTCCATTCGATCTCTTTTCCTTTCTGTTTATTGCTCGTTGCCCTAATCCTTTTTTCATTTTTCTTTTTATATACGTTGATTTGAATCAACGACACACTTGTATGCGGGCCCAGCCAAGGTTTGATGTGTTAACCCCAAAATCGGCGATCCTTCCCAAGGGAGACAGCTCACTCGTCGCGGCCTGCCCCGGGTTCCTCCTGGAGGCCGTGATGCCCTAGGTTGGGCGGATAGATTTCCCTGTCCGCTCAGGCCGCGCGGTCTCAGTGGTCTGACCCCACAGGTCGCGTGCCTTTCCTTGGTTGGCAGGGTCTGCGGACTGCTTCTGCAGTCCGCCTCTACAGGCCGCCCCCCTTTTCAGCTTAACCGCAAGGTTGTATCCGTAGGTCTCCCTCTGTCGGACTCAACTCCCTATCCACCCAGGTCGGCAACAAGTCGCATCCTTTGGAGGAACTAGGCACTCTTTCAGCCCGCTCTTGCAAGATGATCTCCAAATCGCCAAGCGCAAGTGGCAACCTTCCACAGGCCGCCAGCCGGCTGCCTTCGTCTCCACCTCGCCAACATGCGCGGTCTGCCTCGTCAAACTCGGCAAGTCGCTCAGCACTTACCACCAGCAGCATGGGCAGCCGACTCCTCCAGTCCGCCTACATAGCGCGGACTGCAGCTCCGGTTACCCTCCAAGACCAGCAGCGTCCAATTTCCTCGCGAGCTAGGCGGACTCGAAGTACGATCAAGACTTCCAGTCCGCCTTCACCACTGAACCCCAACAGCCTCAAAAGCCAGGCTCTCCATCTACAACATAAGCGGACTCACCCTTGTAGCAGCCGCGGACTCCGCGGCCTTGGCGGACTCGCAATGCAGTCCACCTCTCCTTTGCCAGCACCAACCCTTCTCCAGTGGCAGGGTCAACTCCTCCTCAGTCCACGACCATGGCGCGGACTCAGTCGGTAGCAGCGGACTCCATCCAGTCCGCCAGGCAGCAGATCTCCAGAGGCCAGTCCCCGTCCGCATAACCTTGTGCGGACTCGGCGGACTCCGCGGGCACTCTCCAGCTCGCATCCCCTTTAGCTCCCTCAGCTCAGGAGCAGCAAACTCCCCTCCAGAGTCCGCCACTTGTCCTCTAGCGTCCTCCACTTCAGCAGCACGCGGACAATCTCAACTCAGCAGCAGCGGACTTCGCGGACTCGCCTTGCAGTCCGCCATTCAGTTCGCCATCAGCAGCACCAGCTCCAGAAGCAAGCCCCAGTCCGCTCGGTCTGTTGCGGACTTAGCGGACTCCGTCTCCTTCTCGCTCCAGTCACCGTCTCACCGGGGGTAACGTCACCACAAGCCGTTACCTCCTCGGGCCTATAAATAGCCCCCATTCCTCGCATGTAGGGGGCATCGGCATCGCAGCATCAAGGATCGCCGCCGGAGGGTCGTCGCCAAAGTGTTTCTGCGGACTCCGATTCTCAGACCGCACCCTCCTTCCGCGACTTAGTCGCGCGGCCTACAGCCCGTGGTTCTCCAGTCCACGCGGTCTGCTTCCTTTGCTTAACCGCGCGGCCTGCCAGCTTCGCCCTTCAGTCCGCGCTTCCTCCTCTGGCATTCCTCTTCCTTAGCCGCCAACTTCATTCTGTACCCCTTTATAGCTTTGTTGTGAAGGTGTACTAGCAAGCTTGTAACTCTCGCTATTAATAAAAGGAAAGCCCGTCGCAAGAGTGGTATTCAAGCCGCGGCGGGCGAAGTCTGCTGTTACCGCTGGTAGCGGCCCCTTCTCTCTTTCCCTTCTTCCTAGCTCAGCTCAACTCTTCGCGGCAAGCAACCTGGAAGCACAACCGTCATATTAACCGTCTGCTCGACAGCTCCTGATCAACCTCCTCCTTTCTTGATCAACCTTCTCCGTTTATCAAGCCTCTCCTCTATCCCCGCAACTCCTTGACAAGATATTTGCTCCACTCTCGAGCACTCAGAAGCTTCCCTCTTCTCCTCTATCCCCGCAACCTTCATCCCATTCCTCTCCTAGCTTGTGAGACCGAACACCCCCTCCGTGTTAACTTCCCCCGATGCCGTTTTCGCGCATCAACAGTTAACACGCGACCTTCAGATCCGGACAGACGATGAACAACGACAGTTAACCATGTCAGACCATCTCTCAGCCGAGAACCTTGCTCCAAGTCCCAGTGAAGATCCTCTCTGGGATGCCTTCAAGCAGTCGTGCCGTGAGAATGCTCAGCAGTTCCAAGCGATCAACCAACTGTTTGCTGTAATCACGTAGCAACTAGGCTCTCAACCAGCAGTTGCTCCAGCTGCTCCAGCTACTCCAGCTGCTCCAATCAACCCAACACCCACTTTGGTCATCAGCAAGCTTGTCCTCCAGCTTGCCCACTAGTCTATCCTCCTTACACAGCAACCTTCCCGCAAGGGCCTGCAGCTCCTCTGCGACCTCAAGATGAAGAATTTGCTGCTCGCCAAAACTTCTTCCGGGAAGCAGCCCGGGGAAGTCGTGCTAGATTTCTCAACTTTCAGGGAAGTCATCCTTACCCTGCAGCTCCTGCCTTTTCTCCTCCTACAACAGCTTTTCCTTTTTATCCTCCTGCTTCTTTTGTAGCTGCAGCTTTTGCCCCCTTCTTTCCTTATACTGTAGGGGAGCAAGAAGAACCTTCGCCATTCGCAGAGAATGTTCGCCATGAACCAACTCCAGCAAACTTCAGAGAGCCTCGACTGCCAATCTACACTGGAGAGACTGATCCAGTGAAGCACCTCCAAGCCTTCGAATCGGCTGTTGCTCTCAAGATTCTGTCAGATGAAACTAAATGCAAGCTCCTTGTGACTACCATTGATGGGCAAGTGAGGGACTGGTTCTATGGCCTCCGTCCTCACTCCATCACTTCCTTCGTTGATCTACGAAGGGAGTTTCTTCTCAGATTCTCTACCTCAACTAAGAGAAAGGACGGTCCAGAAGCCATCTTTGAGATCAAGCAGCGCAGCGATGAAACTTGGTCTCAATTCATTGATCGATTCCAAAGAGAGATTTTGGACATCGAAATTACTGATCAAGAACTGTACCGAGTGGCTCTTATTCATGGTCTTCGTGAAGGGCCGCTCAAGTTTGAAGCCAATGTCCGAGCGCCAAAAACGTACCAAGAGTTGATTGCTCTAGCCAACTCATACATTCGAGGAGAAAAGAGCAATCCAGGCTTTGTCTCCCGGCTTTTATCAGAGAAAGATCCTCCTATTCACAAGCAACCTCCGAGATCTCCTCGAAAAGACTTTTCATCCCACTCAATAAAGATGAAAAGATTCCAGCATCATCATCCACACCTCTTCTCGGGCCAGGGTCAGGTCCAAAAATGACTGCCACTTCTACTAGCTCCATCTTCACAAACAGCCTCAGTTGGTCAACAACAAGACAATGACTTGCATGAGCATGAATTAGATAGAGCCATGCAAGAAGCTTATGGCCATGAGCCTCTTGCTTCTCGTCAATACAAGCAAGCTGGATCAAAAAGAAAGCATGCAAACTTAACTATCTCTATGGAGGATGCTCTTCATATCATCAAAAGGGGGCCAGGTTTTGAATGGCCTCTCCCTATACGACCTGGTCAAAGATGTCATAAGGATCTATTTTGCCAATACCACATGTGTGTGGGTCATGACACAGAAAAGTGTCGAGCTCTCCATAGGCTCGTGGAGAAATTACTAAATCAAGGCAAGTTGCATGAATATACTGCACAATAGCAACCTTGAAAAAGCCTCTGACAGCTTCGAGTCCTTACTCAGTGTTACTATGGCTTCCAAAACCTATTAGTGGTAAAGCTTTTCTTACCTGATCACCTTCAGTCATACTTTTTCAATTATCTTCACAATGAAATTTGTTCTGTAAACTCTACGACAATCAAACCCACTTCTTAGTGGTAGCCTGAGTTCTCTCTTTACGGCAATCAAACCCACTTCTTAGTGGTAGCCTGACTTCTCACTCTACGGCAATCAAACCCACTTCTTAGTGGTAGCCTGAGTTCTCTCTTTACTGCAATCAAACCCACTTCCTAGTGGTAGCCTGACTTCTCACTCTACGACAATCAAACCCACTTCTTAGTGGTAGCCTGAGTTCTCTCTCTACGGCAATCAAACCCACTTCTTAGTGGTAGACTGAGTTCTCTCTTTACGGCAATCAAACCCACTTCATAGTGGTAGCCTGAGTTCTCTATTTATGGCAATCAAACCCACTTCTTAGTGGTCGCCTGAAAGCTTTTTGAGCCCATCGCATCGTTCTCAGGATTTCTTCTTGCTTCTCTTTTATGCCCTCCTAGAGGATGCGCGGCTAGCCCGCTTTGAGTAGGACTATACTCGGATGACTTTTCCCAGGCAAGCGATGCATAAGCCCACGGGGAACACATGTGGCAGCATCCAACCTTCTTTAGTCACTTCCGAGTATAGCCCCCCCCCTTTTTTTGTCAACTGCCTTCTTTCACAGGTGAACAGGTTAATCCGACCTACCAAAAGGATTTCCAGCGATCAGTTCGCTCATGCTCATCTTATATGAATTGCTTGGTCAAAGCTCTATCAGATGATGACTCACATGCTCTCTACTTATATAAGCTTGTTGGGTACATTGGCTAAATGTACCTGATTTGAAGAAGCCTCACCCAACTCAATGATATACATCATAATGTATTTGATGTATGTTGAGTTTACTTGTGCAGGTTAAGTAATCACTGGACTGAAGCAAAAAGTTTCTAAGTCCATGTATCGACACCCAGAGGGAAAGTGTCGACACTTAAGAAGGCTTGTGTCGACACCCAGACAAGCAGTGTTGACACTTGGAGTCATTGTGTCGACACCTGGGATGCAGGGTCGACACCAGACAGAAAGTGTCGACACTTGGAGCTGTGTCGACACTCAGTGAAGAAAAGTGCAGACAGAAAGTGTCGACACAAGGAGCTGTGTCGACACCCAGTGAAGCTGAGTCTACACCAGATAGTGTCGACACTTGGAGCAGTGTCGACACTCATCAAAAGACTGCAGAAACTAAGTCAAAGTGTCGACACCAAGAACAATGTGTCGACACACAACAAGAAGAGTCAGCACTTGAAGAAAGTGTCGACACCAAAAACAAAGTGTCGACACTCAACAGAAGAGTCAACACATGAAGTAAGTGTCGACACCTAGAACAATGTGTCGACACTCAGCTGAAGACTCTACACTTGAAGAAAGTGTCGACAAAAGGAGCTGTGTCGACACTTAGTAGAGAACAGAATTATCAACAAAATATTCTAAGTACAAGTGTCGACACTAAGGGAATGTGTCGACACTCAGCTGAAGTCTCAACAGAAGAATCAAGTGTCAACACAAGGAGCTGTGTCAACACTCAGCAAGAATCACCATAGAAGACTATGTGTCGACACCAAGAAGCAGTGTCGACACTTAACAGATTCAACACAAGAAGATGTGTCGACACAAAGGTGATGTGTCGACACTTAGAAGAATACAGCTAAAGATAGAAGATCAAGTACTTGTGTCGACACTCAATTTCAGTGTCGACACCTGAAGAAGAATCTGTGTCGAGACATATAAGGAGTTGTGTCGACACCTTGTAGACTTGTGTCGACACTTACACAACATGTGTCGACACTTGGACTATAAGTGTCGATACTTAAAGACAGAAAGTCTCGACACTTTCAGACAGTTAGAGATTTTCAAGAAATGACTGGATGACTTGACAGCTGCCGTTACAGCCGGTCTACAGCACCTGTCAGAGATATCAGAAGTCAGTTATGGGCCGGACCAGCCAGTTACCATGAAGAAGGCCTATAAATAGGCACCTACAGTTTACAGAAACTGTGGGGATCACATTGTTGAAGAACAAGTTATTAAAGTGGTACACCGAGTATCAAATCAAGAAGATCTTGCAGTTCAAGTGCAGATCTAAGAAGTTGGAGAGAGAGGGCTCCATCCAAGAAATCAGCCTTTGGAACTAGGCTGAGAAGAAGGGTTCAGATCTAATCTGAATTCTAAGTGGCAGAGGTCAAGGAACAACTGCAGAAGGAGACAATCTTATTCAGTTCTACTCAAGAAGCTTTGAAGAAAGCTAAGTCAGATTGAATCCAGCTGAGTTCTTCCAAGAACTCATCAAGAAACTCTCAACTTCCCTCTCTCATTTTTGAGTTGTTGAGTTATTATTTCAATAATCATTTTTATCTTGTAGGATCCTTTGGATCTGAGTGAATTGTAAGCCTATAATTATAAAGGCTGAGGGTAGGGCCTTTGGCCTGAGTGTAGGAGATTGTTATCTCTGAGTGTAGGCCTTGATTGGCTGAGTGTAGGCCTGGGTGGCTGAGTGTAGGCCTTTGTGGCTGAGTGTAGGCTTTGGGATAAAGCTGAGTTGTAAGGCTTTGGGCCTGAGGTGTAGGAACCAATTTGGGTTCTGAGACAGTGGAGGAGTTTGGCCGAATCTAGTACACTGCTAGATAGGCGAAGGGGGAAAGTGGATGTACCCATATCTTGGGGAACCACTATAAAACACTGTGTCTACTGTGCTGTGCTGTGATTGTTGCTGTGTATGCTGTGTGTTTGCTGTGATAGAATAGTTAGAAATCTGTGATATTAACTGTTTGCTGCCATTAAAGTTCAAAAAGGATTAGGTCACCTATTCACCCCCCTCTAGGTGTTTAGGTACCATATCTTTCAAGTGGTATCAGAGGGAGGTTCCTCAAAAAGGACTAACAGTCTGAGGAGATCCTGTTTGGTAGATTCAGTGTAAGGCAAAATATAGATTCAAGAAATTCAAGAAAATCAAGAAACATGGGTTCCTCTGAAAATCACAAGGAATTGGGTTCCATGAAATTGCCCATATGCAGAAAGGAAATCTTTGGGATCTGGAAGGAAAGGGTAAGGCTATTTATGGAGGCCTCAAACCCTAGAATCTACATCACAGTAAAGGAAGGGCCTTATGTGCCCATGAAGATTTCAGTTCTAGATGCAAATCAGAGAACTCCAAAGGATTTCTCTGAAATGACTAAGGATGAGATTGTCCTAGCCACCATGGATAAGAGGACACAAAACATAATAGTGAGTGCCATTGATGATGCAACTTTTCAGAATCTTATACACTGCAAGACAGCCAAAGAGATGCGGGACACTCTTATAATGTATATGGAAGGATCTGAAGAAGTTAGACAAGATAGAAAATCCTTGCTAAATCAGGAGTATGAGAGTTTTAGACAAGGAAAGGGTGATAGCATAACTGAGTGCTATAAGAAGTTCTACAGAATAGTGAATGAACTCATGTCTTATGGAAGAGAGTTCAGTAACTATGAACTAAATGACAAGTTCCTAAGGTCCCTAACCAAAGATTGGGACACTAAGATCTGTGTCATAAGAGAAATGGCTAAGTTGGGGAAAATTCCTCCTCCTGCACTGTTTGGCAAATTATTGTCTTATGAGATGCAGTTGACAGTAAGGAAAGAGGAGGAGAAATCAACAAGAACTGAACACAAGGAAAGAACAGTTGCTTTCAAGACAGATGTCCCCAGAAAGTGCAGGAATAAGTCATCAACTCCACCTCCACAGGTAGTTGAATCAGAATCAGATGAGTCAGTCAGCACAAAGACTGAGAGTAGTGAAAGTGATGAAGACTTTGCTGCCTTCACTAGACACTTTCAGAAATTCTTGAAGAAGAAACAGTGGAGGTCAAGACCTGCTACTTCAAAGGGAAAGGAAGTCTTTTATCAGGAGAAAAAACCTTCAAAGAGAGACAGGAAGAGGACAAAGTCAAGCAAGGCAACTGGTTCAAAGATAGTGTGCTATTGCTGCAATAGACAGGGCCATGTTATTGCAGATTGTCCAGAAAAGAGAAAGGAATCTAGTGACAGGAAAAAGCCTCACTTCAAAGGCAAGAAAGAGAAGTCTTTTGTTGCCAAGAAGGAGAAGACTCTATCAGATATCTCTTCTTCAGAAACTGAGTCTGAGGCCTACATAGGGCTGTTTGCTGAAGAAGAAGAAGAAGAATTCATGCAGATCATGGAGTCTATTTATGAACAAGAAGACAGTCTTTGCCAAGGGCTAATGGCTTTGACTGAGAGTGATAAAATCCTGGAGCAGCCAGGGCCCAGTAAGGTACAAAGTTCAACTCTAAGTTCAGTTTCTTGTTCCAATTCAGAATCAGATTCATCTTCATCAAGTGATGAAAGTGTATCTGAGTCTGAGGGTGATATTCATCAGCTTATAGATGAATATAAAGTGCTGTTGCAAGCTTACAAGAAAAGCAAGTCCCTTGCCAAAAGTCAGGCAAAGAAAATTGCTGATCTTAAAGCTGCTGCAACAGATTCTGAGAAGCAATTTGATCAAAAGCTCAATGAGATAGCCAGGCTGAAACACATTACAGTGATTCAGATGGGGACTATCACTTTTAAAAATGATCAAATCAAGAGTCTGGAGATAAATCTTCAGAAAGAGAGAGATCTTGTTGCTAGGTTTTCTAAACCTAAGTCAGTGCTACCTTTAATTGATGAATTTGTTCATCATAAAGGCAAGGCTGGACTGGGCTTTATTAGACCTGCAGGGACTGAGCAGTCCAAGTCTAAGTCCAAGGGCAAATCCCCAACATTCAACAAGCCTGCTGTAGACAAGACAGCCAAGGCAGTACCTAAGCAAAGGCACAATAAGTTTGAATGTTGGTGCTGTGGCAAAGTTGGCCATTTTGCAGTGGACTGTTGGCACAATGCTAGTGCCAAAGTGAGTACCAAACTACCTGTTAGAAAGCCAGTGGGTAGCTTTGTCAGATTGCAGACTAACAAGTACCAAGGACCCAAGAATTCTTTGGGTTCTAAGGTTCATTAATCTGTTTTGCAGGTGAGTCCAAGTGGCCATACTCCAGACATGGTACTTGGACAGTGGATGTTCCAGACATATGACTGGAACTAGAGGACTACTAAAGGACTACATTCCAATAAAAGATGGTCCAAAAGTCACCTTTGGTGGTTCTGAAAAAGGAATCATCAACGGGTTTGGTAACATTTCTAGCAACTTAGTTACCATTACTCAAGTGACTTATGTTAAAGGGTTAAAACACAACCTAATAAGTATAAGTCAACTAAGTGATGTAGGGTATGACATCTCATTTGTTAAAAATGGTTGTCATATCAAGAGGTCAAGTGATTAAGAGATCATTTTGACTGGTTATAGGAAGAGGAATGTCTACTGCCTAGACATTATGGTTGAGAACAATGGTTCTCCAGTTTGTCTTGTAGCTGATGAGACAGTCCCTCATTGTGTCAAATGGCACAAGAGGCTTGCCCATCTTAACTACAAGACTATTAGCAAACTCTTTAGCAAAGAGTTAGTGAGGAATGGTCCTTAAGTTAAGCGTGTTAAAGATAGTATTTGCTCAGCTTGTCAAAAGGGCAAGCAGACTAAATCCACCTTTAGAAGCATAGAAAACAAAGATGCTGTGAGGTGTTTATACCTCTTGCATATGGATCTTTTTGGTCCAATGCCAGTTCACAGCTTAGGTAGGAAGGTCTATACCTTTGTAGTTATAGATGACTACTCAAGGTTTTCCTGGGTGTTCTTCTTAAGACAGAAATCTGAAACACCTAGTGTCTTCCATAACTTTGTCAAACAAATTCAGAATGAACTAAACAGTACAGTGGTCAAGATTAGAAGTGACCATGGTACTGAATTTCAGTCTGATAGCATGATAAAACTATGTGAAGACTTTGGGATATTTCAAGAATTCTCTTCACCTAGAACACCTCAGCAAAATGGCATTGCTGAGAGGAAAAATAGGACCTTGATAGAGGCTGGTAGGACCCTATTAAGTGATACATCACTGCCAGAGTATTTCTGGGCTGAAGTAGTTAACACTGCATGTCATGTTATAAATAGGTCTACCATCACTAAAGGGCTAAACAAGACCCCCTATGAAGTTGTGGAAGGCAGGAAACCAAACCTATCCTACTTCAGGATCTTTGGTTGCAAATGCTTCATACTTAACAATGGGAAGTCTTACTTAACTAAGTTTGCTGCCAAGTCCCAAGAGGGAATTTTTGTTGGGTACAGCAATAATAGTAAGGCTTATAGAGTCTACAACTTGACTACACCAGTTGTAGAAGAATCTGTGCATGTAGTTTTTGATGAGACTAAACTTATTAATAATGAGTTGTCTAGTAGTGTATGCAGCCCCACAGGTTTAACAAAGAAGATGGACAAGCTTACTATAGAAGAAGTACCTGCTACAAGACAGCAAGTAGAAGACAGTAGCTGTTGTCCAGGGGGAGAACTACATGTGCCAATTGCTGAAGAAATACAAGGAGTACAGCATGATGGAGATGCTGAAGAGGTTCAACCAGAAGTAAGGATTCCTCCAGCCAACAGGCATCTAAGAGATCATCCAGTAGAGCAGATTATTGGAGATCCAAGACAAGGAGTACAAACCAGGAGCAGATACATAAATGCAGCAATCTACTCCAGCTTTCTGTCTCAAGTTGAACCTAAGAAATTTGAAGAAGCAATACTGGATCCACAATGCACTGAAGCAATGCAAGAAGAGCTTAATCAGTTCAAGAGGTGCAAGGTCTGGGAACTTGTTCCTAAACCTAAAGACCACAATGTAATAGGAACTAAGTGGATCTACAGGAATAAGATGGATGAACAAGGGGTCATCATTAAGAATAAGGCTAGACTGGTTGCTAAAGGATATAGGCAAGAAGAAGGTATTGACTTTGATCAAACCTTTGCTCCAGTAGCCAGACTGGAAGCCATAAGGATGTTCTTGGCCTATGCAACCTATCAAGGATTCAAGGTTTAACAGATGGATGTCAAGTCAGCATTCCTAAATGGTAATCTTAAAGAAGAAGTCTATGTGGAACAGCCTTCAGGTTTTGTTGATCCAACTCTACCTCATCATGTCTATAGACTTAGGAAAGCTTTATATGGGTTAAAGCAAGCCCCTAGGGCTTGGTATGAAACCCTATCTAATTTCCTCATTGAGAACAAGTTCTCAAGGGGGAAAATAGATAAGACTCTATTCCTTAGGGAATCTAGAGGCAAAGTCATACTAGTCCAAATATATGTAGATGACATTATATTTGGGTCTACTGAAAGCAGCCTTTGCAAAAAGTTTGCAAAACTTATGCAAGGTCAGTTTGAGATGAGTAGTATGAGAGAGCTGAAGTTTTTCTTGGGTCTTCAAGTTAAACAGACTGAGAGTGGTTTGTCCATTTGTCAGTCAAAGTTCAACCTAGAACTCATAAGGAAGTATGGTATGGAATCATCCAGCACCATGAAGACTCCTATGGGGTCAAGTATGTCTCTTAGTAAGGATGATGCAGGGAAACCTGTAGATGAAACCTTGTATAGAGGGATAGTTGGCTCCCTATTATACTTGACTGCTAGTAGACCTGACATCATGTATGCTACATGTGTTTGTGCCAGGTATCAAGCCTGCCCTAAAGAGTCTCATTTGATAGCAGTCAAAAGAATATTGAGATATCTAAAGGGCACTCCCTATCTAGGCCTCTAGTACCCTAGGAATGGAGATTTTGATCTAACAGGTTATTCAGATGCAGACTTTGCAGGATGCAAAGAGGATAGAAAGAGCACTACTGGAACCTGTCAATTCCTAGGTGGGAGACTAATTTCATGGAGTAGCAAAAAGCAAACCAGTGTGGCTATCTCCACAGCAGAGTCAGAGTATGTGGCTGCAGGAAGTTGCTGTGCTCAACTTCTGTGGATACAACATCAGCTAGAGGACTATGGATTTCAGGTAAGTAGAACTCCACTTTTCTGTGATTCTACAAGTGCTATTTCAATAGCTAATAACCCTGTATCTCATAGTAGAACAAAACATATTGAGATTAAATATCATTTTCTTAGGGAGCATGTAGAAAGAGAAGATATTTTATTAGAATATGTTAAAACTGTTAATCAAGTAGCTGATATGTTTACTAAGCCCCTAGAAGAAGCTAAGTTCAATAGATTCAAAATTGAACTAGGAATGATAAACTTAGAGTAAGTTTACAGAATTAAAATTGGCTAAGTAAAAAGGTGTCGATACATAGACAAGTCTATGTCGACACAGAATAGTGGTGTCGACACTTCAGGAAAAAGGTGTCGACACATCTAGGATGTTGGTGTCGACACTTCAGCATGTTAGTGTCGACACATGTCCAGTAGGTGTCGACACATCCAAAGTGGTGTCTACACTTATGTTTTACTCAGAATTTTCTAAGTAAAGTCTCGACAATGTGTCGAGTTATGTTGTGTCGACACATAACCAAGTGTCGACACATAAAATCTGTTGACTAAACTTGTGTCGACACATATGTGTCGAGACATTATAAGTCAGTGTCGACACTTATTGCCAGTGTCGACACATTTTAAGTTAACTGTCCTGCCTGTTCATCTTCAAAATCAGAAAGGTATAAATAGGGTTCTGTCTTTGTTTGTCGACACGCTTTCACAGTTTCGAGACTCAAACTTCTGTGTCGACACCTCTCTTTTCTAAAGACAAATTCTACAAACCCTAATGGCGCCTAAGCTAGAGGAGAACGTTAACGAAGGATATGAGCTGGTGCGCGGCGCGTTTGAATAAGCAGATCAAGAAATCCAGGCGGTAGTAACCATAGTCGCCGATTCTGGACTAGAATATCTAGTGTCTGAACCAACTAAGATATGGAAGAAGGAGGTGCTTGAATTCCTTAATGGAGCTCAGATAGATGAATCTGGATACAAAATCAAATCCAGAGTTCATGGTGCAAGGGTTAAGGTATCCTCTAAAAGTCTGAGGAAGATTCTACAGCTTCCAAGAATTCAAGATGAAGAAGAAGTTACTGCTATAAAGACCAGGGAAGCTTTAACTTGGTGTGGACTGGATCCAAAAATGAAGATAGGCTCTGTGTTTAACAGGAAGGGCATGAACAGCCAAGGCAAATTCCTGTTTGAGATAGTGGGAAAGGTCTTACTCAGTAAGCCAGGAGGGCATGACAGAGTGTCTGCCTCCATGTTCAATATAATGACAAGAATTATCTTCACTATAAGAACTGATTGGTCAGTTATAGTGTTTGACAAGATTAAGGAGAGCTTGAAGAAGCCCAACCTGGGCAGAATCATTAGTCTATACCTAGCTGGTGTGATACCAGAGGTAATGAGTACTGCTGCAGGCAGCAAGATAAACCATATGAGGAAGATGGATCTAAGGATCTTTTCTAGATAGGACAGGGTGTTGTCCAAGGAAATGCCAACCCCAGAGAAGACAGTTACTGAGAAGGAGATTCCTCCAAAGAAAAAGAGAAAAACTACTCCAGTGGCACAAGAGTCCTCCAGCAGTTCTGAAAGTGAAGAACAAGTTATTTTCACTCCAGATGACCAAGAGGAAGAGACTGCAGTGAAATCTCCTACTCCTCAAGAGGCTGCTGAGATCCAGGGGGAGCTGCCTCAAGCTAGCCCCATCCACAGGGATCACAGCCAGGGGGAGCCTCCAGTTGTAGAAGAACCCTCTACACTGGAAAGTGAACAAGCCACCAACACCATACTAGAGGTACTCACTGACCTGAATAATTTAGAATATCTTATAGAAGATGCTGATTTATCTGATGTTCCTCAGCAAACTCAGCTGGATAGTCCTGTACCAGATGTTGTTGAAGATGACTCATCTGCTGTACAAGTGATTCCTGATACAGTGGTTGAAGAGCAAAGACTGTCTCCAGCTTCTTCACCACCAGAATACACAATGGAAGACTTGTTCCTAAATCTGGATCAAGCAGATTTTGATAAGGAAGCTGATACTGCTGAAGGAGAGAATGTTGCTGCTGAGGGGGAGCAAGTGCAAGTTCATGAAGTGCCTGTGAGGCAAGAAACTGAGAAGGCACCTGATGTGCAGCCTGAGAAGCCTCCAAGCCCTAAGGAGAGGGTGGATATAGACAACACCTCTGCCTCTAAAGATGAGGATGCAGCAAGGGCAAGGAAAAAGAAAATCTATGTATTCAAAAGAAGAAGCCAGAGTTACAAGAAGGCTCTCCAAACAGTTGCACCACAGCCTATAGTTCAGCAAACTCCAACTGCTGATTATAGTGCTTTAATGGTTGCACTACAGATAAAGTTGGATGAGCAAAGGTAGGCCATAGAGAAGTATGTATATGAAGGGCAGAAATCACTCCAATTTGATCTGGCCCAGGATATAAAATCCATCAGGTTTGAGATGAACCTCAACAAGAAGGAGATGACTGAATGTTTTCACAAAGGTGGCAATGCAGTGGTGTACTTGGCCACCCACCAGGAAAAGATCAAGGCACAGGTGGATGACATAGCATTGAAACAAGGATATGTTCTTGAAAATCAACTTAGAATGAATGACAATCTTACAGCTTCACATAATGCTATTGTCACTGAGTTAAAGAACAAGGCTGCTGAACCTTCTACTTCTACTGCTGCTAAAGCTGAATTTGACAAAGCCTTTCAAGAAGAAATTTCTGCTGTTAAGTCTGCAATCCAAGCCTCCCAGAAAGCCATCTCTGAACAACTTCAAAAGCTCAAACCATTCTTTAAAGATGGAATCAGATACTTGGATAGTCAAATAAGATTTCAAAAGGATGATGTCAGAGATCATATGACTCGAGAAGTCATAAAGGGGGAGAGAGTTTTAGTCAAAGCTAGCTCTGACCATGCAAAGTGGATATAAAATTCCATGAGAGCTACACTGGGCTATCCTCCACTTTGTGATGATGACAATGTGGCAGAATCTGGGATTCAAACTGCATATCTTGGAGGTGAGCAACCAGAGGTAGCTCAAGTGATATATCCTCCACCAGATTTTGACATGGTGCAAGCTGACATTCAGCAGATGTATAACCCAACTGAAGGAAAGTCTAATGTTATTCTGGATAAAGTGGTTCAACCTATTTCAGAAGCCATGCAAGAGGCATTGCAGAAAGAGGAAGAGACAAGGTTGTCTAAGAAGAGGTTTAGGGAACAAGCAGAACAAAGACCAGACTTTGAACAGTGGAGCCCTACCTCTAGGAATATAATATTAACTGCCTGGAAAGCTGCCAAGGATAATACTCATGACAGGAACAAGTGGTTTTCTGAAGCTGAATGGAGAAAACATGAGATCAGGCAGGAAGCAATAGTTCAGTATAGAAGGAAGGCAAAGATGGGAAAGCTACCTCCTACTGCAGTGGAGCCTAGCAAGTACTTTCCTAAGCCATATCACTATTTTGAGAGGCAGAAGATCAAAGCTGAAGAGCTCAAAAAGAAAGATCTAAAAGGCAAGAAGCCTGCTGATGCTGAAACTGTTGATGCCCCTGTCAGAGCTCAAGTTCAAGCTGGCAAGGGGATAGTTATCAAGGAACCTGACCAGAAATAGATTAAGAATTTACTTGAAGATTATTTTGTAATCTTTTGAATGTAAAACATTTTTGTAAACTACTGAAAATGTATAAGACAAATGTTAGAACAATATATGATCAATATATTTCATGTTTGTTCTGTGAATGTGTATATGTCTATTTCTTATTTGTTCTGAAATGATGTATGTGTATACATGTTATGTTTACCCTGCTGTACTTTATCCTGCTTTACATCACTTTGTAATTTTTAATTATGAATGGTGTATATCATTGACTAAGGGTTACGACTTCTCCAAATAGGGGGAGATTGTTGGGTACATTGGCTAAATGTACCTGATTTGAAGAAGCCTCACCCAACTCAATGATATACATCATAATGTATTTGATGTATGTTGAGTTTACTTGTGCAGGTTAAGTAATCACTGGACTGAAGCAAAAAGTTTCTAAGTCCATGTGTCGACACCCAGAGGGAAAGTGTCGACACTTAAGAAGGCTTGTGTCGACACCCAGACAAGCAGTGTTGACACTTGGAGTCATTGTGTCGACACCTGGGATGCAGGGTCGACACCAGACAGAAAGTGTCGACACTTGGAGCTGTGTCGACACTCAGTGAAGAAAAGTGCAGACAAAAAGTGTCGACACAAGGAGCTGTGTCGACACCCAGTGAAGCTGAGTCTACACCAGATAGTGTCGACACTTGGAGCAGTGCCGACACTCAGCAAAAGACTGCAGAAACTAAGTCAAAGTGTCGACACCAAGAACAATGTGTCGACACACAACAAGAAGAGTCAGCACTTGAAGAAAGTGTCGACACCAAAAACAAAGTGTCGACACTCAACAGAAGAGTCAACACATGAAGTAAGTGTCGACACCTAGAACAATGTGTCGACACTCAGCTGAAGACTCTACACTTGAAGAAAGTGTCGACACAAGGAGCTGTGTCGACACTTAGTAGAGAACAGAATTATCAACAAAATATTCTAAGTACAAGTGTCGACACTAAGGGAATGTGTCGACACTCAGCTGAAGTCTCAACAGAAGAATCAAGTGTCGACACAAGGAGCTGTGTCGACACTCAGCAAGAATCAACATAGAAGACTATGTGTCGACACCAAGAAGCAGTGTCGACACTTAACAGATTCAACACAAGAAGATGTGTCGACACAAAGCTGATGTGTCGACACTTAGAAGAATACAGCTAAAGATAGAAGATCAAGTACTTGTGTCGACACTCAATTTCAGTGTCGACACCTGAAGAAGAATCTGTGTCGAGACATACAAGGAGTTGTGTCGACACCTTGTAGACTTGTGTCGACACTTACACAACATGTGTCGACACTTGGACTATAAGTGTCAACACTTAAAGACAGAAAGTCTCGACACTTTCAGACAGTTAGAGATTTTCAAGAAATGACTGGATGACTTGACAGCTGCCATTCCAGCCGGTCTACAGCACCTGTCAGAGATATCAGAAGTCAGTTATGGACCGGACCAGCCGGTTACCATGAAGAAGGCCTATAAATAGGCACCTACAGTTTACAGAAACTATGGGGACCACATTGTTGAAGAACAAGTTATTAAAGTGGTACACATAGTATCAAATCAAGAAGATCTTGCAGTTCAAGTGCAGATCTAATAAGTTGGAGAGAGAGGGCTCCATCCAAGAAATCAGCCTTTGGAACTAGGCTGAGAAGAAGGGTTCAGATCTAATCTGAATTCTAAGTGGCAGAGGTCAAGGAACAACTGCAGAAGGAGACAATCTTATTCAGTTCTACTCAAGAAGCTTTGAAGAAAGCTAAGTCAGATTGAATCCAACTGAGTTCTTCCAAGAACTCATCAAGAAACTCTCAACTTCCCTCTCTCATTTTTGAGTTGTTGAGTTATTATTTCAATAATCATTTTTATCTTGTAGGATCCTTTGGATCTGAGTGAATTGTAATTCTATAATTATAAAGGCTGAGGGTAGGGCCTTTGGCCTGAGTGTAGGAGATTGTTATCTCTGAGTGTAGGCCTTGATTGGCTGAGTGTAGGCCTGGGTGGCTGAGTGTAGGCCTTTGTGGCTGAGTGTAGGCTTTGGGATAAAGCTGAGTTGTAAGGCTTTGTGAAAGTCCACCTAGTGTCAGCTATGTGCACCTATGGGGGGTTGGAATATGTGACGTGTAGCGCTTTTGCGGAATTTACGAATGTACCTGCACAATAAAAATAAAAAGCACAGCACACAGAATACACAGGTAATTTATAGTGGTTCCCCGACTTGGGTACATCCACTTTCCCCCTTCGACCTATCTCCCAACAAGGGACGACTCGGTCTCTACTCCAACAGGATTGAAATCCAATCCCAGCACTATCGGAAGGAACCCTTCCACACGTGAGAGTCAACACTCCCACAAAACGGGTTGCACCCAACCCTTACAACACGAAAAAAAAGTTCCTTTACAACAAAAGTAAATATAGAATGTACACGAGATACAAACTTCGTTTGGAGACTACGGTGTTCCTCTTCGTTCGACGACGTGTTCGTGAAGTCAACGAAGAGTCTACAACCTTGGTCTCTCTTGGAGAGGATCTCCCCGGAACTGGCGGCGGCAACACGAACGGCAGCTAGCTTCGGGATCGGCGACTATGATGATGAGCAGCTGCTGAACTTGGAGATCCAAACTTCGTAGCGAAGCTAGCTAGGTCTACCAACGGTCACACGAGGATCAGTCGTCTCGATCGATTCGGACGGGGAAGTTTTTCCCGATCAACAAATCGAGAGACAAGAGATCTCTGGATAGACACGTGAGACTCAAAGCTTTGCTAAGCTTCTGTCGCCGGAGATCGGGAAGAAAAGCGATCAGCAGCGGCGACGGACTAGTGCGAGCGGCGACGGATGCGGCGGAGCTATTTCGCGATTTTAGGGTTTGCTCTGCTCGGCTTCTTTCTGTCTAGGTATTCCGTTCAAAATACCCGTATATAAATACTGTAGATGCTTTCCAGAATGACCGTTGTGGGACCCACAAGCTGAATCCCTAAGTCCCGGTCCAGAATCATAACAGCGGCAGAATCCGGTTCAGGAAGTTCCAGAAAAACTCCCAAGTCAAAATCGGTGAGAATCGAAAGTGATTCTCGCCGAGTCGCCGAGAGTCAAAAGTGATTCTCGACGATTCGGCGAGAATCAAAGATGATTCTCGTCGAATTTGCCTTGGTTGCACGCACTGCTTTAGGCCAGGTCGAGACGGCGAGAATCAACCAGTGATTCTCGACGATTCGACAAGAATCACTAGTGATTCTCGCCGAATCAGCGAGAATCACTTGGTTATTCTCGTCGATTCTTACTTAGAAGCAGAGGTGCTTGCTTAGAAGTGGCTGGGTCGAGTTCGGCGAGAATCAACTTCTGATTCTCGACGAATCGGCGAGAATCACAAGTGATTCTCGCCGAATCGGCGAGAATCACTTGGTGATTCTCGTCGATTTAAACTTGGACGAATTTTCGTCTTTCCACCTATGAGGTGCTCCTTGATCCATCCTTGCTCCTTGTCTGCTCCTGTATATTTACAGCCCTGTGCTTGAAAATAAGTGCACTCCAATAGAGAGAATACACGTAGGCCAACACACTGATCTGCTCAACGAGGGATTACGTCGTGCAGACCCGTGTATATTGACCTACTGCACCCTGACAGTGGTGTGCACTTAGCGTGGAGAAACTGCAAGCACAACTAGAAAGATTTTATCAAATATATAGTCTATTGACCTTAGCTTGTCCAGGGGCTTCTTCAAATCAGGTACATTGTGGATACAATACCCAACAATCTCCCCCTATTTGAAGAAGCCTAAACCCTACAAGCTAAGGTGAATAGAGCAAATGTGAATGAAAACCATAAACTTAAAATTGAGTTGAGTGAGTTATCCCTTACCAATACCAATTTCTTGGGAGCAAGCTTGGAGCCACCTTAGCCTTAGCCGAGAGGGTAATCTCACCCTTTTCGGCTTCTGCAAATCGGGGTCTGTAGCGTTTGGCCCTTTGCTCCCCCTCAGTTCTTGCATCTGTACTCACGCTGGAGTTCCTTGCTCCCCATCAGATCATGCACGAGCCTGGAGCTTCTGTAGTCTTCATTCCTCATAATTGAGCATCCCCAATTCAGTCTTGAAAAGATTGAACTTGGCCTCGTCTAAGGGCTTTGTGAATATATCAGCAATCTGCTTGTCTGTGGGGACATAACAGAGAGAGATGTCCTTGTTTTCCACGTGCTCCCGAATGAAGTGGTAGCACACTTCAATATGCTTAGTTCTGCTATGCGATACAGGATTGTTGGCAATGGCAATTGCACTGGAGGAGTCGCAGTACATGGGTACTTCCTTGAACTGAAGGTCGTAGTCGGCTAACTGGTTTCTGATCATAGAAGTTGTGTGCAACAGCTTCCTGCCGAGATGTACTCGGACTCTGCTGTGGAGGTTGCAACACAATTCTGTTTCTTGCTGTTCCATGAGATAAGCCTCCTGCCGAGGAATTGACACGTCCCGGAGGTGCTTTTCCTCTCATCCCTGCTCCCTGCAAAATCAGCATCTGAAAAGCCTATTAGCTCGACATCATTGTTTCTCGGGTACCACAAGCCAAGATTAGGAGTACCTTTAAGGTATCTTAGAATTCGCTTTGCTGCGACATAGTGAGATTCCTTAGTGTTCACCTGATATCTGGCGCAGACACATGTGGAGAACATGATATCCGGTCTACTGGCAGTAAGGTAGAGCAGGGATCCAATGATGCTTCTGTATTTGGTTTCATCGAAAGGTTTACCTTTCTCATCCTTATCCAGAGACATGGTGGATCCCATTGGAGTCCTCATAGAGGTTGCACTCTCCATACCGAATTTCTTAAGGAGTTCATTTGTGAACTTTGTCTGAGAGATGAAGATTCCATCCTCAGACTGTTTCACTTGAAGTCCTAAGAAATACTTGAGCTCTCCCATACTGCTCATTTCAAACTTTCCTTGCATAAGTTTAGAAAACTTTTTGCAAAGATTGTTGTCCGTTGAGCCGAATATTATGTCATCGACATAGATTTGCACCAGCAAAATCTTGCCTTTGACTTCCCTGAGAAACAATGTTTTATCTATTTTACCTCTGGAGAACTTGTTCTCAAGAAGAAAACTAGATAAAGTCTCATACCAAGCTCGTGGAGCTTGTTTCAACCCATATAAGGCCTTATTAAGAAAATAAACATGATTGGGATAAGTAGGATCGACAAAACCTGGGGGTTGAGCGACGTATACTTCCTCTTTCAGGTCTCCGTTCAGGAATGCCGATTTCACATCCATTTGATAGACTGTGAATCCTTTGTGTGAAGCATACGCTAGGAACAACCTGATTGCCTCGAGCCGTGCTACTGGTGCGAAGGTCTGGTCGAAGTCAATTCCTTCCTCCTGTCTGTAACCTTGAGCCACCAGCCTGGCCTTGTTCTTTACGATGACACCATGTTCATCCAGCTTGTTTCTGAAGATCCACTTCGTGCCAATCACATTCTGCTTGTATGGTCTGGGAACCAGCGTCCAAACATTGCAACATTCGAATTGATGTAGTTCCTCTTGCATGGCCATAATCCATGCCGCATCCTTGTTCGCCTCGTCGAACTTCTTTGGCTCAACCTGCGACAGGAAGCTAAGATGCAATACTTCGTTAATAGTACCTCTTCGAGTTCTGACACCGACACGAGGATCTCCGATGATCTGATCTCTAGGATGATCCCTCACGTGCCGGAGCTCAAGAAGTCTGGCGTCTGGAGCTTCGACTACTTCTTGGGCTTCTCCTTTTTCTAAGATATTTGTTCCATTTTGATCTTCAACATTTTCAGATGACGTGGGGGTGGAAACTTTGACGTACTTAGGAGCGTCATCTTTAGCGATCTCATCCAGACTCAGCTGTTCAAGTCGAGCACCTGCATCTTCAAGAATACTACTGGAAGAATTGCTGTTAAGCAAACTTCCTTCATCAAATACAGCATTTATTGATTCTTCTACCACTAGGGTTTTCTTATTGAAGACCCTATATGCCCGACTATGGGAACTATAGCCCATGAATATGCCTTCGAAGCATTTTTCACCGAATTTAGTACGCGGGTACTTCCCATTATTCAGTACATAGCATTGCAACCAAAAATCCTCAAGTAGGACATGGTTGGTTTCCTGCCTTTCAGTAGCTCGTAGGGCGTCTTACGATGATGCTTGTTGATCAATGTTCGGTTTTGTACATGACAAGCTGTATTGACACCCTCTGCCCAGAAGTATTCCGGGAGAGAAGCGTCTTTCAACATTGTCGTGCAGGCTTCAATGAGAGTTCTATTTCTCCTCTCCGCAACTCCATTTTGCTGAGGAGTGCGCGGGGAGGAAAACTCATGAAAGATACCTTGTTCTTCACAAAATTCTGTCATTGCACCAGATTCGAATTCTGTTCTATGGTCACTTCTGATTTTGACCACGGAGCAGTTAAATTCGTTCTGAACCTGCTTCACAAAATTAGTGAAGATGTCAAACGTATCTGACTTTCGTTTCAAAAAGAACACCCATGTAAACCGAGAATGATCATCAACTATCACTAGCGTATAGGACTTGCCTCCCAAGCTATGAACTTGCATTGGACCAAACAAGTCCATATGTAAAAGGTAAAGACATCGGGAAGAGTCTTTGTCTGCGATGCTCTTAAAGGTAGCCCGAGTCTGTTTGCCCATCTGGCATGCAGGACAGGGGGTATCTTTGATGCACTTGATACTGGGAGCATCCCTTACCAAGTTCTTAGAAAACAGCATACTAATTGTCTTGAAATTAATATGTGCCAATCTCTTGTGCCATTGTTCACAAAGAGATGCACTGCCTGTTGCCACAAGGCATACGGGGGTAGATGAATCTAAACTGAGAAAATCTAAACAGAAGATATTTCTGCTCCTAATGCCTGATAATACCGTTTCAGAAGAGGTACGTGAAATTATCAGACATTTATCCTTGCAGAACTTAACGTCATAACCTTTATCACATAACTGACTTACACTGATCAGGTTATGGTTTAACCCTTCAACATAAGCCACGTCGGTGATAGAGATTATACCGTTGGAAATCATACCATAACCTCTGGTGACTCCTCGATCTGACCCTCCAAAGATAACTTTGGGTCCATTCTCGACTGGAGTGTAATCACGCAGCAGTCTTCTTGTCCCGATCATATGCCGGGAGCATCCACTGTCCAAATACCAGATCGGCGTTTTGGTGGCCTTTGGACATTCCTGCAAAACAAAATTAATTTGCCTTAGGAACCCAATCGAACTTGGGTCCTAGATTCCTGGTTAGCACACTCCCCCTCGGTTGGTTAACCCTACGAGTGGTCGGTCTTGCATTGCTAACATAGGGAGTCTCGTAATTCCTTGGATTAAACCAACAATCCACGGCAAAGTGACCGACTTTGCCACAGCACCAACAGTCGAATCTGTTGTACCTCTTCCTAGGCTCCTGCCTTACCCTGGGAACGGTGGGTACTGCTGGGGCCTTGGATCTGGAGGTGGAGGCCTCATGGTGACAACAATCACATGACTTTGTCACCTTCTGTATAACAGGCTTGGCTTTTGGTGCCTGCTTTCCATTATGGCCGCTAGAGAACGGACCATAATTTCCTATGTGGATTTCCTCATAAGGTGCCTTGAAGGCACTCTCACCGAAGTTCCGGGGAAAGTTCCAACCGTCATACCGGCTCTTTGGCTTTGCAACCGAGGGCCGGAAATGATGCCCAAATGTTGACTCAAAGTCATGTTGGTTGCAAGGAAAGCCAGGCTTTCTGAACGCAACAGGACTAAGAGGAGCCTTACCCTTTTCATCAGCAGAGGCCTTCTTGGCGGCCTTATTCTTCCTCTGGTTCCTGTTTCTCCTGGAAGAGGAACCATATACCCCTACATGCCCCAAGCCAGCTCCTTTGGCCTGAGCAGAGAAGGTATCAACAACTGGAAGAACAGTTTTTGGCATAGAGAAGCTCTTGACGATCTTCCTTTCTGCCGCAAGTTGTTCTTCCAACTTGTCGACTTCCTCCTGCTTAAGATCAAGGAGCTTAAGTGACTCTGAGTGCTTTGAAGTCAGGTCGAGGTGTTCCTGTCGGAGAGAAATCAAGCTGGTGACCTCTTCCCTTAGGGAAACACACTCGCCCTTAAGGAATTTTACTTCCTTTTTCTCAGCCTTCAATCTCTTTCGGCACTCCTCGAAGGTGTTGAGCAGAAGCTCATACTTCTCGAGGAGCTCAGCTTCGCGGGCCGAAAGGCTATCCTCAGGTTCATCATCCTGAGACTCAGGATCAGAATCAGAGTCGGAGAGAGGTGTGTGAGCTTTTACCTTCCAGTAAATGGGGGACATTCTCCTTCTGAGTCGGAGCGACCCACCAGCCCGAAGTAGGCTTCCTCATCATCACTGGAGTCTGAGGAATCAGACTCACTTAGTGTCTTTGGCCTTCTGGCGATGTAGCTCCGCTCCTTCTTCTTATCTCTGGAGGATTTGAGCTCCTCTCCTTTCCCTTTTTCTCTTTTGCTTTGATAGCAGTCGGCCACGACGTGTCCTGACTTATTGCATCCAAAGCAAATAATATCAGAAGAACGATGTTTGTTAGGTTTAGATGCATACCTGTCAGAAGAATAATTTTTCTTCTGATGCCTGGAGGAGGAGCTGTCTTTCTTTCTTTGATTCCTCATCTTGAGGAACTTCTTGAACTCTCGGGTGATGAGGGAGAAATCCTCCTCCGACAGCTCTGAGCCGGAGGAGCATGGTTCAGAGTCCTCCTCCTCTTCCTTATTCCTCGCACGGTATGACATCGCACCCTTGCCCTTTCTGGAGTAACTGGCTTTTAGGGCCACAGTCTTTTCTTTTGCAGCAGCCTTCTCTGCTTCTTCCTCTGCTTTCCTGGTGTTCAGCTGAAGCTCATAGGACATCAGCTTCCCAAACAGGATTTGAGGATCAGTTTCTGCTAGTCTGCCAAATTCTCTGATGGCGCAGATCTTTGTGTCCCATTCCTTAGTAAGGGACCTAAGGAATTTGTCATTGAGTTCACCATTGGTGAACACTCTTCCGTAGCCCTTGAGGGCGTTGACAATCTTTAGGAAGTTCTCGTAGGTGACTCCGATCTCTTCCTTAGGCCCTTGCCTGAAGGCCTCATATTTTTGGTTCAGGAGGGATCTCCGATCATCCCTCACTTCATCCGTGCCCTCCATTAGGATGATCAGGCACTGCCAGATCTCCTGAGCTGTCCTGCAGTTGCTGAAGTTTTGCATCATAGAATCATCAACTGCGCTCACCAGAATGTTTCGTGCCTTCTTGTCCAGTCCCACTAGCACCATCTCGTCTTTGTCCATTTCAGAAAGTGTCTTCGGCACCTTCTTGGTGGGATCGATGGTGGAGGCCTTAGTGGGGACATAAGGTCCCTCCTCCACGATCATGAAGAGTCGAGGATCGATTGCTTCCATGTAAAACCTGATTCTTTCCTTCCAGATCGGAAAGTTGAGCCTGGTGCACACTGGGATCTTGCCGGAGAACTTGAGCCCGTCCATGGTAGATGTTTGTCTTCTTCTTGACACTAGGGGCAGGATTCAACTCAAGGTGTTAACCTTTTTGATGAGCAACCTCGCTTTGATACCACTTGAAAGTCCACCTAGTGTCAGCTATGTGCACCTATGTGGGGGGGGGGGGAATAGGTGACGTGTAGCGCTTTTGCGGAATTTACGAATGTACCTGTACAATAAAAATAAAAAGCACAGCACACAGAATACACAGGCAATTTATAGTGGTTCCCCGACTTGGGTACATCCACTTTCCCCCTTCGACCTATCTCCCAACAAGGGACGACTCGGTCTCTACTCCAACAGGATTGAAATCCAATCCCAGCACTATCGGAAGGAACCCTTCCACACGTGAGAGTCAACACTCCCACAAAACGGGTTGCACCCAACCCTTACAACACGGAACAAAAGTTCCTTTACAACAAAAGTAAATATAGAATGTACACGAGATACAAACTTTGTTTGGAGACTACGGTGTTCCTCTTCGTTCGACGACGTGTTCGTGAAGTCAACGAAGAGTCTACAACCTTGGTCTCTCTTGGAGAGGATCTCCCCGGAACTAGCGGCGGCAACACGAGCGGCAGCTAGCTTCGGGATCGGCGGCTATGATGATGAGCGGCTGCTGAACTTGGAGATCCAAACTTCGTAGCGAAGCTAGCTAGGTCTACCAACGGTCACACGAGGATCGGTCGTCTCGATCGATTCGGACGGGGAAGTTTTTCCCGATAAACAAATCGAGAGACAAGAGATCTCTGGATAGACACGTGAGACTCAAAGCTTTGCTAAGCTTCTGTTGCCGGAGATCGGGAAGAAAAGCGATCAGCAGCGGCGACGGACTAGCGCGAGCGACGACGGATGCGGCGGAGCTATTTTGCGATTTTAGGGTTTGCTCTGCTCGGCTTCTTTCTGTCTAGGTATTCCGTTCAAAATACCCGTATATAAATACTGTAGATGCTTTCCAAAATGACCATTGTGGGACCCACAAGCTGAATCCCTAAGTCCCGGTCCAAAATCATAACAGCGGCAGAATCCGGTTCAGGAAGTTCCAGAAAAACGCCCAAGTCAAAATCGGTGAGAATCGAAAGTGATTCTCGCCGAGTCGACGAGAGTCAAAAGTGATTCTCGACGATTCGGCGAGAATCAAAGATGATTCTCGTCGAATTTGCCTTGGTTGCACGCACTGCTTTAGGCCAGGTCGAGACGGCGAGAATCAACCAGTGATTCTCGACGATTCGACGAGAATCACTAGTGATTTTCGCCAAATCGGCGAGAATCACTTGGTGATTCTCGTCGATTCTTACTTAGAAGCAGAGGTGCTTGCTTAGAAGTGGCTGGGTCGAGTTCGGCGAGAATCAACTTCTGATTCTCGACGAATCGGCGAGAATCACAAGTGATTCTCGCCGAATCGGCGAGAATCACTTGGTGATTCTCGTCGATTTAAACTTGGACGAATTTTCGTCTTTCCACCTATGAGGTGCTCCTTGATCCATCCTTGCTCCTTGTCTGCTCCTGCATATTTACAGCCCTGTGCTTGAAAATAAGTGCACTCCAATAGAGAGAATACACGTAGGCCAACACACTGATCTGCTCAACGAGGGATTACGTCGTGCAGACCCGTGTATATTAACCTACTGCACCCTGACAGTGGTGTGCACTTAGCGTGGAGAAACTGCAAGCACAACTAGAAAGATTTTATCAAATACATAGTCTATTGACCTTAGCTTGTCCAGGGGCTTCTTCAAATCAGGTACATTGTGGATACAATACCCAACACTTTGGGCCTGAGGTGTAGGAACCAATTTGGGTTCTGAGACAGTGGAGGAGTTTGGCCGAATCTAGTACACTGCTAGATAGGCGAAGGGGGAAAGTGGATGTACCCATATCTTGGGGAACCACTATAAAACACTGTGTCTACTGTGCTGTGCTGTGATTGTTGCTGTGTATGCTGTGTGTTTGCTGTGATAGAATAGTTAGAAATCTGTGATATTAACTGTTTGCTGCCATTAAAGTTCAAAAAGGATTAGGTCACCTATTCACCCCCCCTCTAGGTGTTTAGGTACCATATCTTTCAGAGCTCTATTGCTCTCATCTTCTATTCACTACTTGCTTAAGTGCTATCAGATGAAGATTCACAGAGCTATTCATTACTCTTGTCAAAATCTAATGACGTCAAACATCGATCAAGAAATCTTATTCTCCTTGATCATCAAATCTTGCTATTGCAATCTAGATCAGATTGGCAGAGTGCATCAAGCCTTTTTTTTCTGCCAATGAGTTCATCAGCCATTTCCTCTGCTATTTGGTCATATCGACCTTATCTCATCAACAGTTGTCACTTGCACGACTTCTTCACAGGTACTTGCAAGCTTCTTTCATATATATTGCTTCTAACTCTTTTCCTTGCAGAGAGTAGCAAACACTTGCAAACCCACTCCCAAGTACGTACAAGGTGTACCTCCCATACATGCCTATACTCACTTTTCCCTTGCAAGAAAAAGGCAGGCAGTAACAAACTTCTAAGGAGAAGCTTCAGGTTCTATCTCTCCTTGTCTCCCCTTTTCTTTGGGGTAGATCGCGATTTTCGTGGGTCTCCAACTTTTTTGAAGTTCATTTCCGAACTTAAAAAAGTGCGGGGATTATGTTAACCCCGAAATCGGCGATCCTTCCCAAGGGAGCCAGCTCGCTCGTCGCGGCCTGCCCCTGGTTCCTCCTGGAGGCCAAGATGCCCTAGGTTGGGAAGACAGATTTCCCTGTCCGCTCAGGCCGCGCGGCCTACGCGGTCTCAGCGGTCTGGCCCCCCAGTCCGCGCGCCTTTCCTTGGTCGGTAGGGACCGCGGACTGCTTCCGCAGTCCGGCTCTGCAGGCCGCCCCCCTTTTCAGCTTAACTGCGAGGTTGTATCCGCAGGTCTCCCTCTGCCGGACTCAATACCCTATCCACCCAGGTCGGCAACAAGTCGCATCCTTTGCAGGAACTAGGAACTCTTTCAGCCCGCCCCTGCAAGATGATCTCCAAATCGCCAAGCACAAGTGGCGACCTGCCCCAGGCCGCCAGCCGGCTGCCTTCGTCTCCACCTCGCCAACATGCGCGGTCTGACTCGTCAAGCTCGGCAGTTCGCTCAGCACTTACCACCAGCAGCATGGGCAGCCGACTCCTCCAGTCCGCCTACAGAGCGCGGACTCCAGCTCCAGCTACCCGCCAAGACCAGCAGCGTCCAAGTTCCTCACGAGCTGGGCGGACTCGAAGTACGATCAAGACTTCCAGTCCGCCTTCACCACTGAACCTCAACAGCCTCAACAGCCAGGCTCTCCATCTCGAACATAAGCGGACTCAGCCTTGCAGCAGCCGCGGACTCCGCGGCCTTGGCGGACTCGTAATGCAGTCTGCCTCTCCTTTGCCAGCACCAACCCTTCTCCAGTGGCAGGGTCAACTCCTCCTCAGTCCGCGGCCTTGGCGCGGACTCAGTCGGTAGCAGCGGACTCCATCCAGTCTGCCAGGCAGCAGATCTCCAGAGGCCAGTCCCCGTCCGCATAACCTTGTGCGGACTCGGCGGACTCCGCGGGCACTCTCCAGCTCGCATCCCCTTTAGCTCCCTCAGCTCAGGAGCAGCGGACTCCCATTCGGAGTCCGCCACTTGTCCTCTAGCGTCTGCCACTTCAGCAGTACGCGGACAATCTCAACTCAGCAGCAGCGGACTCTGCGGACTCGCCTCGCAGTCCGCCATTCAGTTTGCCATCAGCAACACCAGCTCCAGAAGTAAGCCCCAGTCCGCCCGGTCTGTTGCGGACTCAGCAGACTCCATCTCCTTCTTGCTCCAGTCACCGTCTCACCGGGGGTAACGTCACCGCAAGCCGTTACCTCCTCGGTCCTATAAATAGCACCCCATGCCTCGCATGTAGGGGGCATTGACATCGCAGCATCAAGGATCGCCGCCAGAGGGTCGTCGCCAAAGTGCTTCTACGGACTCCGATTCTCAGACCGCACCTTCCTTCTGCGACTTAGTCACGCGACCTGCAGCCCGTGGTTCTCCAGTCTGCGCGGTCTGCTTCCTTTGCTTAACCGCGCAGCCTGCCAGCTTCGCCCTTTAGTCCGCGCGACCTCCTCTGGCATTCCTCTTCCTTAGCCGCCAGCTTCCTTTTGTACCCCTTTATAGCTTTGTTGTGAAGGTGTACTAGCAAGCTTGTAACTCTCGCTATTAATAAAAGGAAAGCCTATCACAAGAGTGGCATTCAAGCCGCGGCGGGCGAAGTCTGCTGCTGCCGCTGCTAGCGGCCCCTTCTCTCTTTCCCTTCTTCCTAGCTCAGCTCAGCTCTTCTCGGCAAGCAACCTGCAAGCACAACCGTCATATTAAACGTCTGCTCGACAGCTCCTGATCAACCTCCTCCTTTCTTAATCAACCTTCTATGTTGATCAAGCCTCTCATCTACCCCCACAACTCCTTGACAAGCTGTTTGCTCCACTCTCGAGTACTCAGAAGCTTCCCTCTTCTCCTCTATCCCCGCAACCTTCATCCCATTCCTCTCCTAGCTTGTGAGACCGAACACCCCCTCCGTGTTAGCTGCCCCGGTGCCGTTTTCGCGCATCAACATGGTGAGCTCCACCTTCTTCAGAAAAGGACAAGGTTGATTTCGACGCCACTGCAGCTTTCCCGCAATGGCTACATGTAAGTTGACTTTGATGACGTCAGCAAAGGTCAACACCATCTGGACTTAGAAAATATTCCAGAAATCCATGAAGCGTTGAGTGATGTTACGTCACTCAACGCCATATGTCTTCGCTCTTAGCGCTTCTGGACATGTGAAGTTTCTCTGGATTTGTCTTAGCGGTTCTATCTCAGCGGTCTCAGCGGTTTCTTCTTAATAGCTATGACAGGCCTTCATCTCAACGCTTTATTCTTATTAGCTGAGACAAGTTTCTGTCTCAACGGTATCTTCACAGCGGTCTCAGTGGTTTTTTCTTCACAGCTGAGTCTATCTTCTGTCTCAACGGATTTCCTCTTAACTGTCTCAGCGCTTCCTTCTTCATTAGAAGCGTTGAGTGAACCTGCTTCACTCAACACTTCTAGACTTAGAGAATGTTGAGATTATAATAGCCAGCAGGACACGTGTGTGTGGGATCACATATTTGGCTTCCTCATCACGTTCTAGGTCTGGGTGTTGATCCCGGTGGACCCCCTTGTGGCGGAATATCCCCGCGGTCTTGTGGTTGAGGTTAATCCCACACCGCCTGCAGACTTCTCCCCTTTGTGTTCATGTACCCCTCCACCCTTCATCTCAATACCTGGGTTTTGAGATGAACTAATGGGTTGGCGGGTTCTAACTTGGTATCCGAGCAGGTTGTCCTGCTGCGGGAGTGTGTTGAGATTATATTAGCCAGCAGGACACTTGTGTGTGAGACCGCGTATTTGGCCTCCCCATCGCGTTCCAGGTCTGGGTGTTGACCCCGGTGGACCCCCTTGTGGCGGAATATCCCCGCGGTCCTATGGTTGAGGTTAATCCCACACCGCCTGCAGACTTCTCCCCTTTGTGTTCATGTACCCCACCACCCTTCAACTCAATACCTGGGTTTTGAGATGAACTAATGGGTTAGCGGGTTCTAACTGAGAAATCCAGTTAGTTTTGTCTCAGCGCCTCCTTCTTCATTAGAAGCGTTGAGTGAACCCGCTTCACTCAATGCTTCTGGACTTAGAGAAATTCAGCCAGTTTTGTCTCAGCGCTCTCAGTGCCTTCTTCTCAGCTATCTCAGCTGTCTCAGCGGTCTCAATGCCTTCTTCTCAGCTTTCTCAGCTATCTTAGCATTTTTTGCCTTAGTCAGTTTTTCTGGCTTTAGCTGCGTTCGACGATCTGTGGGCTGAGCTCGACGAACTCTGATCTTCTCAGCGGTCTCAACGCTTTTTGCCTTAGATGATTTTTCTGGATTTAGCTTAACAAGTGTTGAGCTAAGTTCAACGATTTGTAAGCTGAGCTCGAAGAATTACAAACTGAGCTCGACGAACTTCAAGCTGAGCTCGACGAAATTTGAAACCTGAGCTCTTGTGCTTATCCCAAGGAATGTTGAGCTGAGCTCGACGACTAGCATGCTGAGCTAGACGAACTTCGAGCTGAGCTCGACGAAATTTGATTTTTACTACCAGACTCATTTTCTTGACCTGTCCAATCATGGACAACCTGCATGCATGAACTAGGGCACACATCAAATACATTATGTGTGTATGTCATTGACCTGTTTGACTTCTTATAAATTTGGGATATTGGGATCAATATGCCCAACAATTAGCATAGGAGTTGAGTGAGTAAGCATCACTCAACGCCAAAACACTTAGACAGATTTACTGTCTCATGACGTTGAGTGAGTAACCTTAACTCAATCCAAAACTACTTAGAATTGAAATCTGTTTCTAGGAATTGAGTGATTCAGCTTCACTCAACGCCAACTTCCGTTATCAACTATCTGCTGCTTGGCGTTGAGTGTGCGAGCATCACTCAATGCCAAACTCCTTAGACAAAATTCTGCCTTCACTAGGCGTTGACAGCGTTTAGTGAGCAACCTCCACTCAACGCTTTTTGCCTTAACCATTTTTCTGCTTAACTGTCTCAACGCTTTCTTGTTCTCAGTTGAGACAAACACTTGCCTCAACGGTTGTGCTGATACCAACTCTTGTCTCAACGGTTGTGCTGAGACCAACACTTGTCTCAGTAGTTGTGCTGAGACAAACTCCTATCTTAGCGGTTTTGCTGAGACCAACATTTGTCTCAATAGTTGTGCTGAGACTAACTCTTGTCTCAGCGGTTTTGCTGAGACCAGCATTTCTCTCAGCGCTTTTGCATTGAGCTTCTCAGCTATCTCAGCCGTCTCGATGCTTTTGCCTAAGGCAAAATTTTCCTGCTTCTCTGGCGTTGAGAGCGTTGAGTGTGTCTTCATCAATTAACATTTTTTGCCTTAGCCCAATTTCTGAACTTAGTTCGACTAACTGAACTGAGTTCGACGAATGGCGAACTGAGCTCGATGAACTCTGAATCCCAAGCATCTGACTTTAGCCCAACGACTGGTGAGCTCAGCTCGACGAATTGGGAGCTGAGCTCGGCAAATTTTGAGTCCCACACTTCTGAGTTAAGCTCGATGAATGGCGGGCTGAGCTCGACGAATTGCGAGTTGAGCTCGACGAACTCTGAACTTAGATCGAAGAATTTTGAAGTTCGACTAAGTTCAACTCACAGCCTTTTTGTTGTGATCTTAGCTCGATGAATGGTGAGCTCAGCTCGACAAACTCTGAACTCAGTTCGACGAATTTTTTGAACCGAGTTCTACTCATAGCCTTTTGTTTTATGGAGTTGAGTGTGTATTCATCACTCAATGCCTGTGGACTTAGACAAATTTCTGTCAGCACACAACATAGGTAAGAGTTTACCAAACTTGGACACTTAGGCTACTTCCCGCGTTTCCAGCATCTTCACTTTTTACCACCTATCACATCACTTAGACAACTTGTCTAAACTTGTTCCATGGAACATCCTGACTTGGCCACTTGGGCTACTTACTGCCTTTCCAGCATCTTCTCTTGGTGTCCACCTTTCTGCCTTATGACCACCTATCATATCACTAGACTTGTTCCATGGAACATCTTGCACATGATGGGCTTAAATAACATCAAATACAACTATGCTCTTAGTCTTGATGGTGATGCCTCTTCAAATCCACTCTAGGGAATATTGTGTGTAATGGACCCAACAATCTCCCTCTATTTGAAGAAGGCAGAACACCCAGCAATACTAAAAGGCATTATCATGATAGGCAGAATAATTTCATGCAGCTGTAGACATTTCTACACACTTGCTAGTTTATGTTATATTAATACAATGTGCTCTAATTAATTGTATTGATTTAATAAGTTAAGTCAATGCATCCTCATACTACTTAAGCAATTGCTCAAGTAATATGAACTCTCCTTTATACCACTTAATGTTTAAATGAAGCACCACTAGAAGCATTGCCCCTTATGTATTGCCACATATCTCCCTCTTTCTGTCTTCTTCAATAGGTATATCTATTGAGGGAGGATAACGTATCATGGGAGAGATTATCTCTTGATCCTAGACAAAGTCCTATGTTGATACTACTATGGAAATCATTCTAGTGATCAGTCTACTTGATTAGGAGTCATACCTTCTGTGTTGATACATTGATACAACACAACACTGCAGCATTTGAGCTAGCTGCTAACATAGTTCTACTTGCTGATGTTATATCTACAGAATCAGCATCCACTTATGGTGATATCATTGATGCACCACATCACTGTAGCCCCTTGGCACTTGAGTGAACCATGGATCCACTTGAGCTGGATGCTAGTTATTCCTCTTCTCATAATCTCCCCCTTGGTCTGTGCATTGTCTTTAAGACAAACTGATCAGTAGTTGTGACATCAGATCTACTGCAGCCGACTGCTCCCCCTCAACTTAGACATCCTTTGTCAGATTCCCGGTAGACATTCTAGTCTATGCCAGTCTTGGATACCACTTGATGATCTTTATAGTCTTGATATTACATCAAAACTAATCTTCCATGGAGCTGATATTAGATTTACAGCAACTGTGCACAACAACTCACTTGCACCTTGCACGGTCTCTTTTTGCTGAGCCAGATCTTCTCCCCTTCTTTCGTAACAGACTTGCTTTTGGCTTCAGCTTTCTGATTAGCAGTACAAGAGTGTTCAACCCACTTAGTACTTTCTTGATCATTACATTGATCTCCACACTTGATAACCACTTGATCAATCCCTTCCTGGTTTCTGAATAGACAGGGAAGAGCAGGTCTGCAGTGATTCTCTTCTCCCCTAGCTGATTGCTGATGAAACCATTGGTGCAGCTACCAGCTTTCTCTTCTCCTGCAGCTGTTGTTCTTTAAAAACCACTTGATACCAAGTATTTCTCTCGTACTCAGTAATGTCCATGGGGATAAGATAATCCTCAGCAGTAATGCTGATCTATTCTGTGCTGGGGGAACTTTAGGGTTTGATTCAAGCTTGTCCAGCAATCATGACTGAACATGCCCCTCATCAGCATTTGCACAGATACTGTCCTTATGACTGTCAGTCATCATTTCAGTTGATGATATCACATGACAGTGTCTGATCAGCTGAGCACAGTGTGCCTCTTCCTTGTTGTTCACAGAGGAGCTACTTCTAGTGATTTTCCTCAATGATGAGTACACCCTACTTGTTCCTCTCCTAGTTTTCTCTTGTGGCAGCAAACCTTAGTCCAAGCAGACAGTCCTGCTGGCTGGATCCTGCTGGTCTTTGTCTAAGACTTGTGCACCTTATCCTTATCCATGGGGTATGGACCATAGGATAACTTCCTTGTTCCAGTACAAGTTCTGGAACATCTTTTGTCTAAGTGCCACATGAGGGATGGGCACTTAGGATAACCTGCAAAACAGAATCATCTTACCTTAGGATCCCAAAAGATGTTGGGTCCTAGGTTTTGATTAGTCTGAAATCTAACTTTCCAACCTACAACATTTCTGACAGGTAGGCTAACTCTTGCTCTAGACACAGAAGGATTGTGCCAGCAATCTAGGGCAAAATGCCCCACCTTACCACAACACCAACACTCATGAATATTATATCTTCTCTTCTGAGCAAGTCTTACAGTGTGGGTAACTGCTGAATGAGCAGAATGAAGAGGAGCAGCAACTTTCTTCAGGTTCCTTTCAGCAAGAATCTAACTGAATGTCATTCTTCTAGCAGGCTTTCTTTGCTTGCCCTGAATGGTATTTACAGCTGTCTTCTTTACAGATGACATGTTGTTTATATCATCAGAACTAGCCACTATCTTATCCTTGTGAGTTGGGGCTGAGGCACCAAATATAAATGGTCCAGAGTGGGCCATTTGTATTTCTTTATGGGGAGCCTTAAAGGGACTCATTCACATACCCTTTCTTCTTCCATTGGAAGATACTCTTGTATTCTTACAAGAAGAATTCCAATTTTTCCAGTGACCATGCATGAATCTTTGGTCATACCTATGAGAAGGGAGGATTACCTCATGAAAGGTTAACTGAGGCACTACATGAGCTTTGTCTTTCCCTTTGGAAAGATCAACTCTTATGCTTCCATTGACTAGCAATTCCTTCTTACCCTTTTGAGAGGAGAAGGACTCTATCACGGGAAACACAAATTTTGGCTTCCTGAATTCAACCATAGCCCTTTTCTCCTTTAGGAGTTTCTCTTCAAGATCCAAAATGATCTTGTCCTTCTACTTTATGGTCTCAATTTGGATGATTGAGATGTCCTTCAGTTGGCTGACTTCCCTCACTTTCTAATCCAGCAAGGATGATGTCTCAGAATGTTGGGCAGCAACTAGCAGAAGAGAGATAATCTCCTCAACCTGTATCTTGGCCAACTTCTTGCTTCTTCTCAAAACATCCAAGATTTTACCATACTTGTCAATCGAGTGATTGGCATCTACCTTAGATTCAGAGTCATCTTCATCACTGGATGAGGATGCATCAAAATCTGGACTGGTCACATGACCTGAGCAATAAGAAGAACTTGACAGAATATTATACCTGATCTAGACCAGGCTGATCCTAGCAAAATTCTTCTTCTTCTATGACGACAATCATCCCATAATAACTGCAGTCATCTTCTTCTTCATCATCCACCTTTGAATCACTTTTTGATTGTGACAGAGGGGCTCTTATCTCCATTCTAACATTTGGAGGATTGACTTCTCCTACTGCAACAACTTCATCTTTAGCAGCAACAACAACTAGCCCATTGTAGGCTTCTTCTTCTTTTTCAGACTCTGAACCACTGTCAGAAAGACTGACTTCCTCTGTCCCTTTAATGTAGCCAGTGAGAAAATCCCACAACACTTTGGCTGTCTTGCAGTGGACAAGCATCTGGAAGGTGGAGTCATCTATGACACTTACCATGATGTGTTGTGCCCTCTTGTCCATAGATGCCAAGTTGATTTCATCTTTAGACATCTCTGCATAACTCTTTGGGGTCTGGATGCTTGCATCTGATGTAGAGACCCTCATGGAAATGAAGGATCCTTCTTGAATTGAAGACAAGACTCTAGGATCACTGACTTCCATGATCTGCCTGATCCTTTCTTTCCAAGTCCCAAAGTTCTCCTTGATGTAGACTTAAAGCTCCATTGAGCTCCACTCATTATGAGTTTCTTTTGAACCCACCAATGCTAACCTTTTAGCTATCCTTTGAGGTCTACTCAGACTGTTAAGTCCTTTTTGAGTAACCTCCCTTTGATACCACTTGAAAGTCTTTAATTCAAGGATAGCTAAATCCCCTAGAGGTGGGGGGGGATGAATAGGTTATTGGTCTCTTTTAAGTTCTTTTGCTGTTTCCTTATTAAGTGATCTAGAGTTGTCCTTAGTACCTACAATATAAATGAAGAACAAACAACACAGCACAACACACGGTGATTTATAGTGGTTCCCCAATTGGGTACATCCACTTTCCATCCCACTTATCCAACTGATTTGTTGGGCTATGCACAAAGTCCTCCAAACTGCTCCTAAGAGCTTACACCTCAGATCAATCAGGATCTCTAAGTCTCCTCTAAGACTTACTTCTCAGCCACAAAGTCCTACAACTTAGTGGTCAGCAGACCACCTACCTCAGGTTGTTAAGCCCTACACTCTAGCTGGGAGGACAGCCCTACCTTAGATCCACAAAGATCCTACCTCAGAGCTCTGCAGTTCTATGACACTCAGTGACCTGCAAGCCACCTACCTCAGCCTTATCTCTAAGGCCTACATATCAGGATTTTCAGCCCTACAACTTCAAGGACAAGGCTCTACTCTCAGAGTGCTGCAGCACTCCTACAACTCAGTACCCCTCTAAGTATCTACCTCAGTGCCACTCCAGGCACCTACAGCTCAGTGACAAACTTGTCACCTACCTTAGGCACAAAGGCCCTACACTCAGATCCACACTTGGATCCTACCTCAGAGAGCAGCACTCTCCTACCTCGGGAAATTAAGCCCTATAGCTCAGATCCGCACTTGGATCCTACCTCAGAGAGAAGTACTATCCTACCTCAGGCAATTAAGCCCTACAGCTCAGATCCACACTTGGATCCTACAGGATGAATTAGGGTTGGTGTGATGATTGGCCATAGGTGAAATTTCACTGTGCCAATCTAGCTGGACTGAGATAAACCTAGTCCAACCTTGACTATAGGAAATATATTTCCTGAGTCTACTTATCTGGTCTGAGAGAATACTTAGACATAACTTCCCCTTCTCAGCATCAGGGATTTTATCCAGTTGGAGCAAGAGAAGTAACTGCAGCAGATCTTACTGCAACCTGAGATGGGAGAATCCCAACATAACTCTTTTCTTCACAGCAACAAGGATGAAGATCACTTTGGCCTGTTCTGGAAGTAACTTGCAGATCAGCTTCTCTGCCCCTTTCTGAACTGAGCCAACTGTACATCCCTATCTCCTTCTTCATAGCTCCCTAAGAGAATGGTCTTTAGGATTTGTTGGCGGAGTCTGTGAAGTACCTGCAGCAAGGGTCGGCCCAAGTTGCTACCTCTATCCTCAGAGAAATACTTTGGACATGCTTGCTGGTGCAGATAAAGATCATACCAGCTATCTTGTTGTTGATGATGTTGCTATCAACAACTAACTTTGCTCTTCGTCTTATTGACTTGAGCTTCCTATTCTTCACCTCAGCAACAATGGCGGAGAAGAAGAACTATCTCTTTTCTTTTCTCTGAAGGCTTTTTTCTTTTGTATGCCTTTTTCCTTTTATTAATTTTGACCCAACGGCTCTTAAGCAGTGGGCCCCACAAGTTTAATGGCCAGCAGCCAGCTTAAGCATTGGGCCCCACACATTTAATGTCCAACAGTAACCTTGCTTTAATGCCAACTGTCGTACAGTAGGTCTGCGACAACATTTGTCGCATACTGTAGCCATCCCACCACTAATTTGAAATATGTTGACTTGTTTACTTGCTGATATCATCAGTTGTGGACTTAGCCAAAAATCAAACAACATTAGCATAGGCATTGAGTGAGTAAGCATCACTCAACGCCAAAACACTTGAACAAATTTACTGTCTCATGGTATTGAGTGAGTAACCTTCACTCAACGCCAAACTACTTAGAATTGAAATTTGTTTCTAGGCGTTGAGTGATTCAGCTTCACTCAATGCCAACTTGCTTTATCAGCTATCTGCTACTTGGTATTGAGTGTGTGAGCATCATTCAATGCCAAACTCATTAGACAAAATTTTGTCTTCACTAGGCATTGACAGCGTTGAGTGAGCAACCATTTTTCTGCTTAACTGTCTCAACACTTTCTTGTTCTCAGTTGAGACAAACACTTGTCTCAACGGTTGTGCTGATACCAATTCTTATCTCAGCGGTTGTGCTGAGACCAACACTTGTCTCAGTGGTTGTGCTGAGACAAACTCCTGTCTTAACGGTTTTACTGAGACCAATACTTGTCTCAGCAGTTGTGCTGAGATGAATTCCTGTCTCAGCGGTTTTGCTGAGACAAACTGTTGGGTATTGTATCCACAATTACCTGGATTTGAGGAAGCCACCTGTCAAGCTAAGATGAATTCACAATGTATTTGATGAAATCTTTCAAGTTGTGCTTGCAGTTATTCCACGCTAAGTACACACCAATGTCAGGGTGCAGTAGGTCAATATACACGGGTCTGCGCGACGTAATCCCTCGTTGAGCAGATCAGTGTGTTGGCCTATGTGTACTCTCTCTATTGGAGTGTACTTATTTTCAAGTACAGGGCTGTGATAATGCAAGAGCAGGCAAGGAGCAAGGATGGGTCAAAGAGCAGCTCATGGGTGGAAAGACGAAAAATCGTCTAAGTAATAATCGACGAGAATGATCAAGTGATTCTCGCCGAATCGGCGAGAATCACTAGTGATTCTCGCCGAATCGTCAAGAATCACTGGCTGATTCTCGCCGATTCTCTCCGGCTAACTCAGGGAGTGCAAATCTGTTGCTAAGTCAAAATCGTCGAGAATCACTGGCTGATTCTCGCAGAATCGACGAGAATCACCTTCGATTCTCGCCGATTTTGCCTTAGGCGTATTTCTGAAGCACGCTGGACCGGATCAAATGTTAAGGCGCTGTTTTGAACCGGTTTTAGGGTTTCTTCTGGTGGGACCCACAACGGTCATCTTGAAGACCTAATGTATAAATACATCTGTATTTTTGAACAGTGAAGAGACAGAAAAACAAAAGCCAAGCCGCCGACGTGACCTAGATCGTGAAACTTGCTCCGCCGCCGTCGCCGCTCGTGCCAGTTGATCGCCGGCTTTTGATCGTGGTTTCTTCCAGATCACCCGGCGACAGAAGATCAGCCAAGCACAGCGTCTCACGCGTCTAACCAGAGATCCTTTGTCTCTTGATTCGTTGATCGGGAAAACCTTCCCCTTCCGAATCGATCGAGACGATCGATCCTAGTGTGACCGTTGGAAGACCTTGCTAGCTTTGCTACGAAGATTGAATCTCCAAAGAACAGCCGCAGCACGCCTTTGTTGCCACCGATCCCGAGAACCAAGCTGCCGCTCTTCTTGCCGCCGCCGGTTTCGGGGAGATTCTCTCCAAGTGAGATCTAGGGTTGTGGACTCTTCATTGACTTCAAGAACACGTCATCGAACGAAGAGGGACACCTTAGTCTCCATAAGTTGTTTGTATTTCTTATACAATCTATTTTCAATTTCTTTGTAACGGACCGATTGGTCCCTAGTTGTAAGGGTTGGGTGCAACCCGTGTTGTGGGAGTGGTGACTCCTACGTTTGGAAGGGTTCCTTCCGTTAGTGCAAGAATTGGATTTCAATCCTGTTGGTGAAGTGACCGAGTTGTCCCTGGTTGGGAGATAGGTCGAAGGGGAAAGTGGATGTACCAAAATCGGGGAACCACTATAATTTGTTGGTGTCCTTTCTGTGCTGTGTTGTTTTGTTTTCTTGTGCAGGTACGATTTTAATTCCGCAAAAACGCTGCAAGACACCTATTCCCCCCCCCCCCATAGGTGAAGTTAGTTGACACTAAGTGGACTTTCAAGTGGTATCAGAGGGAGGTTACTCATCAAAAAGGTTCACACCTTGAGTAGAATCCTGCCACCAGTGTTAAAAGCATGGAGCTGGATCATGGGATCTCTCCACTAAGACTTCCCACGTGCACAAAGGAGTATTATCCCGTCTGGAAGATGAGAGTGTCCTATCACTTGGATGCTATCGATCCTCGAGCATCTCTTATCTTGGAAGAGGGTCCATTTATTCCTATGAAGACCTCCGGCTCTGGAAAGGATATCCAAATTCCCAAGTATATTACTGAGATGTCGGAGACTGAACTCTCATTATTTAATCTGTACAAGATGATTCGTCAGATCATCATGGATGTCTGGTCTGGACCTTTTCGATCTAGGTTGGAAAAGTGTGGGACGACCAACTCTATGTGGGTAACCATCTCAGATCTCATGGAGGGATCAGAGAAAGCAGGGATCTGCTGTCAGCAAGAGGATGAAGCCTATGTGGGGGTCCTCGCCTCTGAAGATGAAGGCAAGGATCAATCGGACAGCATCAGGACTCCGGTGTCCTTGTCAGAGACTGAAGAAGAAATTGAGGAAAGCAGTTCTGATGAAGCTGACACAACGATCTCTGGCGATAGTAACAGTAACTCTGAAGAACAGGTAACTTCTTCATCTTGCCCCTTTTCTCTTGAAGTTCCTAAAGACAGGAATTGTTACCCTTCAGAAAATCCTGATTCCCTGAAGAGAGCCCTTCAGAAAAGCAACCTACTTGTTGAGGAGCAAGCTCAGGAGATTGCTCGGCTGAAGATCTTGTTGGTTCTCCAATTGGCATCCAACAAGGTTAAGGACTCTAAAATCTCAGATCTAGAGAGTAGTCTAGAGAATGAGAAAAGGATAGTATCCAACTTTTCCAAGGTTGATGCTATCTAGAGAAAGGAAGAAAATGGGTGGATCTCCCGAATTATCAATTCATGGAGAAATGGGGAAACGGTATTCAGACCCCCCACTCCAGGCAGGAAGAGTACTCATCATGCCTTCAGGTATGATCACAGGAACAACCGTGGTCACTGCAAGGGTGATCTGCCCTCATGTGGAGACACCCATAGTGCAAGGGCTGTCATGGCCACCCTTGAGAGAATACCTAAGGCTCATTCTGAACCCTTTGTATTCTCGGCCACTGCCCCAACTCGGCATGAATCTGTTGGTATCAGCTCTCAGTGCGCTTCTCACCACCCTAGGACACAGGAAAGGGAGGTTAGAAGTCATGCGGTTAGTTCTCATGGGGCCTCTGGTGTTAAATTTTCTCAACGTGGTCAGCAAGATAGCCCAAATGCCAAATTAATATCTTTGGAACTACCCAGTTCGCATGTTGAACCAGCGGAAACCAAGGACTAGAGGTACAAAGGTAAATCCCAACAAACAATGGAGGCACAAGCAGGTCTTTTATACATTCACTTCTTTACAATGCGAGGCATACATAGCGAGACATGATTTCGCTAGTATAACAGCTGAAAACAGAAAGCACCAAAAACAAGCCGGGCGGACAGCACCCGAGTCCGCCGAGACCGCGAGGTCGCCGAGGTCGCCGAGTCCGCTGAGCTCGCCCAAGCTATGCTGCAATCCGCCGAATAGAAACGGAGTCCGCCGAAGCCGCGAGGCCGCGCGGACACACCGTTATTCGCCTCCTGCTGAACTTGAACTGAGGAACACCCCTACCCGCCTGAAGCCGGCGGACAGGTTATTGAAGCTGGCAAAGATGAAACAGAACTGACAAGCCGTAAAGCGACCTCCTGCTGAGTTCGCAGAGACCGCACACTTCCAAGTACTTGACCGAAGTCACAGCCAAACTCCTGGCTCCTTGAAGCTACCCGCACGACCTGTACACAGCAAACCGTCAGCCTGAAACAATCCGCGCGGACTGACAAACACAGACCGCAGCTCCTTGCACACCCCAACTTACTGTTCACTCAAGTTATTTAGGTCATGCCAGGGGGGGTCCTATTTATAGGCAAGGTGAGGAGTGTGGTCACCACCCAAGAGATAGCGTCACCACCCCAGCCCGCGCGATAGCAAAAACAACGTCTGCCGAGTCCGCGTGGACTTGGCCGGATACCAAGGAAAACCGCCAGGAGCAAGGCAAACATTGGCGAACCCTCTCCAGTCCGCCCAAGCTATGAGGACAAGGCATCAGCCCGCAAAGCTCCAACCACTGCAAGACAGCAACCCCCTTCAATGGCAGTCCGCACCAACCCGAGGCAGTCCGCAAGACTCACACCCCAATCCGCCACAAGTCCACGACCAAAGGACGACAGCAATAGTCCGCCCGGTCACAGCGGACTTGGCGGATACCGCGGACACCATGGCCTTGGCACAAAGTGTGACCAAGTCCAAAACCATCAAGGGCCAATGCGAGCATGGCGGACACAAACTCTCGTCCGCCAAACACCCTAGCACAGACCGCCAAGAGTCCGCGAGCTCCTCGCACTTCTGTCTAACGCAACAGCCAACCCCGGACTCCAAACCCAGTCCGCCAATCGAACTCCACAGCAAATTGCCTGCTATGCCACCAGAGCTCGACAAGGCCTCAGCCCAGCTCCAAGCTCAGTCCGCAACAGCCCACACCGCGGACACTCCAGTCCGCAAGCTTCCCGCGGACACGAGCCAAACCGCCTATCAGCACAAGCTTGCACCCGCGGCCACTGAGCAATGCACCAGTCCGCAAGCCTCCATCCGCTCAGGCCGCTCCTTAGCAAAGCCAATCAGCAAACACCCTATCCGCAGAAACCAGACCGCATAGTCCGCGGACTCAACCCGTGCAAACCGCCCAGAAGAACAACTGGCTTCTCACTAGACCTTCCACCAGGCCGCAACTCACAGTCCGCCCAGTCCGCCTAGTCCGCCAAAGCTGTCCGCCCCAGGCCGCCCGGCCTGTCCCGTCACCCACTTCCACTTCAAAAAATTCAACACTCCCCCTTGAAGTGGGAAGTGGTGACCAAGCCCAGCAAGCTGCGCAAGCGTTCAAAGGGCCCCTTCGACAGTGGCTTCGTGAAGATGTCAGCAAGATTATCTTCACTCCGAACATACCCGACCAGCAGAGACCCCTCCAACACCTTCTCCCTGATGAAGTGGTGATCAATTTCTATATGCTTGGTCCTGACGTGACACACTGGATTGTTGACCAGTTTGAGAGCACTCTCATTGTCACCCCGGAGTAAATTAGGCCCTTGCACTTCTTCATGAACATCCTCTATAATCCTCCTCAACCAAACGGCTTCCCGAGCAGCCAAGGCCGAAGCCTTATACTCCCCCTCCGTGGTTGAAACCGACACCGAGTCCTGCTTCTTGCTACACCACAAGACGCTAGCTGAACCGCAAGTGAACACATAACCTGAAGTAGACCTTCGATCATCCGAATCACCGCCATAGTCAGCATCCGTGTACCCGAGCAACGCAACCTCCGCGTCCCTTCTATAGAGGAGTCCCATGTCAGAAGAAGCCTTGACATACTTCAGAATTCCTTTCGCCGCCACTAGATGAGATTTCCTTGGTTCAGCCATATACCGACTTACTCGACCAACAGCATACGCGATATCCGGCCTTGTAATCGTCAGATAAATCAAGCTCCCAACAAGAGCCCTGAACACCAAGGGATCATGAAGAACCCTTCCCTCATCTCGTCGAAGCTTTAGCCCAGATTCCAGTGGAGTAGAGCACTTCTTCCCTTCACCCATGCCAAACCGCTTCACAATGCGATCAGCATACCCTTTCTGGCTAATGAGAACCCCACACTCCTTCCTCTCCACTTCCAGACCAAGAAAGTGATGCAACTCTCCCAAGTCTTTCATCTCGAATCGTATAGCAAGCTCAGCCCTGAGCCTTGCTACTTCCCCCTCCGAGTTCCCTGTGATGATCATGTCATCCACATACAACAGGACCAAGACTCGTAGCTCTCCCTTCTTCTTGACGAACAAGCTTGAATCCGAGTTAGAAGCAAGGTATCCACAGAATTGCAAGTACTCTGCAATCTTCCCATACCACGCTCTAGGAGCTTGCTTCAACCCATAGAGAGCCTTCTTGAGTTTGCAGACATAGTCCGGATGCTTCTCAGAGACAAAACCAAGCGGCTGATCCATGAAGATGTCCGTGTCAATCTCTCCGTAAATAAAGGCATTCTTCACATCGAGTTGCCACAAACTCCATCCCTTGGTAGCAGCCAAGGCGATCACCACTCTTACAGAAATCATCTTCGCAACTGGACTGAATGTCTCCTCATAGTCTTCTCCATACTGCTGTGAGAATCCTCTAGCGACCAGGCGAGCCTTGAACCGATCAATGCTCCAATCAGCCTTCTTCTTCAACTTATACACCCACTTGCAAGTAACCGGAGTAACGCCATCAACCTTGGGAACAAGGTCTCAGGTTTCATTCTTCTTCAGAGCATCAATCTCTTCCTTCATGGCATCATCCCACTCCTTTACTCCAGTGTCCTCGTTGAAGTTTGCAGGCTCTCGCTCATCCAGAGGACCTGCAAAGAAGCAGGAGACAAAGCTCACTGCATTCCCATCACAGTACCGAGCCGGTGGCTTAACCACCCTCTTCGATCTCCAAAGAACCGGCTCCTTGCTCACGGCTTCCGTTGCTTCTTCAGGCTCCACTCCTACCTGGGGCAAGCATTGAGTAGTGCTCCCCCTGCTTCCTGAGCCAGAAGGCTCAGCCTCGGAGTTCGAAGCAACAGGAGCTGCTGGTGAAACAGCAAGCTCCTCTTCCAAGCCTTCAGCAGCCACCACCGGTGCTTCATCAACCTTGCTACTTCCGGTTAGCTCCACCGAGCCACCTCCATATGACGTCAGATCGTCAAAGACAACGTCTCTTGACACCACGAACTTCTTCGTCACAGGGTCCATGTATTTCCATCCCTTCTTCCGCTCATCATAGCCAACAAAGACAAGTTTCCTTGCCTTCGCATCCAGCTTTGTCCGTGAAGCATACGGGACATGCACGTAGCAAGTTGAACCGAACACCCTAAGGTGTTCAACACTCGGCTTCTCCTTCAGCAACAGCTCAACGGGAGTCTTCATGTTGATAGGGCTGAGTGGCATCCAGTTGATAACATAGGCAGCACAAGACATTCCCTCCGCCCAAAAGGACCTTGGGATATCTTTCGCATGAAGCCAGCATTTGCAGGTCTCCGTCAAATGACGGATCTTCCGCTCCGCTACCCCATTTTGTTGTGGAGTGTGAGCACAAGTAAGCTCCCGTTGGATCCCGTGCTTCCTGCAGAAGTTAGAAAACTCGGAGGAGACAAACTCCCCCCCGTTATCAGTTCTAAGCTTCTTAACCCGCAAACCAAGCCGACCTTCTACCAACTCCTTGAACTCCATGAACAAACGGAAGGCTTCCGACTTCTCTTTTAAGAAGTACACCCAAGTATACCTTGAGTAGTCATCAACCAAGACAAGCATGTATCTGCTTCCGCCAAGGCTGGCAGTAACCGTTGGTCCCATCAGGTCGCCATGAATACACTCCAGTGATTTCTTGCTCCTTGTTTGTGATTTATCAAACGGAAGGCGATGTGCCTTACCGTATTGACAGCCCGCACAAACATGCCCATCACCAAAGGAGGACAACTTTGGCAACCCCCTCACCAAACTTCTACTCGCCATTGCCTTCAGCTTGTCCATGCCAACATGCCCCAGCCTCTCATGCCAGATAGCAGCGCTATCATTGGCCCTCATCTTATCAACATAAGCATTGGTGGAAAGAACAAACAAGTTCTTCACCCTCCTCCCAACATGAGCAACATCAGCCTTCACCGCTGATACGTTGCGAAGGAACCTCACGTCTGTTGGCCCAAACAGAACGTGATACCTAGCATCCACCGTATTGGTCACCGAGAAGAGGTTTTTCTTCATGCCCGGCACGTGATACACACTCCTTAACGTGAGTGGCCCCTGATCACTACTCAAAGACACGACCCCCTCCTTCTCTACTGCATAAACAGTATTATCAGCAGTGATAATAGCTTCATTACCTGAGTAAGCCTGCATGGAGGTGAACTTCAATTTATCTCTGGTGAGGTGATGACCACACCCGGAGTCCACGATCCACTCGCTGTTGAAGTCCTCAACAGACAAGGCCCGGACACAAGTGCCCGTCATGAAAGCTCCGCCCCATTCTGCTTCTTCACTTCTCAAGCAAGCTACCTCCTTTCCCGCAGCATGCCCAGGCTGCAGTTTGACCTTGCAGTCCCGCTTGAAGTGCCCACGCTGATGACACCGGTAGCACTTCAGATTCTTCTTCCAGTCCTTAGGAGCATTGCTCCTCTCCGGCGGATATAAAGTTGAAGTCTCCTTCTCAACAGCGGCCTGCACCTTCTTCTTCTTCCCTTCTCATCCTTTCTTCTTGCCTGAGAAGAGAGCTTCGCTGCCTTCCTGATTCAGATTCACTCCAGCCATCTGCCTTGCTAAGCTTTCCTGCGAGGCAAGCAGATTCTCCAGCTCCAGCAATGACGGCTGAGTAGCCCACCCTTGAACAGATGTAACAAAGGCCACATACTCCTTCCGCAAGCCGCGGATAATGTGCCTTTTCATCTTTGCCTCAGAGATAGGCTCATCAGGATCCAGTGCCGACAGCTCAGCACACAAGCTCTTCATCTTTAAGAAGTACTTGGAGATGGAAAGGTCTCCCTGAGTTGCCCTGGCCAACTCATTTTCCAGGAACTGAAGCCGCGCCACATTCTTCCTATTGAACAACTCATCAATGGTTGTCCAAATATCAGCAGCCGACTCACATCCAATGATGTGATCAAACAGTTCCGGAGAGACAACTCTCTTCAGAACGAACTCCGCCTTAGCATTTGTTCTTCTCCAGAGCCTCACCTGCGCAGCAGTACCGAAAGCAGCAGAGACTTCCTGTCTGTCGTCACCACCGATGACTTCCCACAGCTCCTCGCCAAGAAGATAACTCTTCATGCACGACTTCCACTTCTTGAAGTTAGTCGGCGTTAAGAGTTCAATGCCCAGACCTCTTGCAAAGCTCCCTTCCATTGCAACACCTGTTGGCAACCTTTCAGCAGCTCCGAGCAATAACACAGGTTGATCACCACTCAATCACTGAGTAACAACACTGGCTGACTTCCGCTCACGCAACTGAACCTCAGCAACCTCGCTTTGATACCATGTTAAATTTTCTCAACGTGGTCAGCAAGATAGCCCAAACGCCAAATTAATATCTTCGGAACTACCCAGTTCGCACGTTGAACCAGCGGAAACCAAGGACTAGAGGTACAAAGGTAAATCCCAACAAACAATGAAGGCATAAGCAGGTCTTTTATACATTCACTTCTTTACAATGCGAGGCATACATAGCGATACATGATTTCGCTAGTATAACAGCTGAAAACAGAAAGCACCAAAAACAAGCCGGGCGGACAGCACCCGAGTCCGCCGAGACCGCGAGGTCGCCGAGTCCGCTGAGCTCGCCCAAGCTATGCTGCAATCCGCCGAATAGACACGGAGTCCGCCGAAGCCGCGAGGCCGCGCGGACACACCATTATTCGCCTCCTGCTGCACTTGAACTGAGGAACACCCCTACCCGCCTGAAGCCGGCGGACAGGTTATTGAAGCTGGCAAAGATGAAACAAAACTGACAAGCCGCAGAGCGACCTCCTGCTGAGTCCGCAGAGACCGCACACTTCCAAGTACTTGACCGAAGTCACAGCCAAACTCCTGGCTCCTTGAAGCTACCCGCGCGACCTGCACACAACAAACCGTCAGCCTGAAACAATCCGCGCGGACTGACAAACACAGACCGCAGCTCCTTGCACACCCCAACTTACTGTTCACTCAAGTTGTTTAGGTCATGCTAGGGGGGTCATATTTATAGGCAAGGTGAGGAGTGTGGTCACCGCCCAAGAGATAACATCACCACCCCAGCCCGTGCGATAGCAAAAACACCGTCCGCCGAGTCCGCGTGGACTTGGCCGGATACCAAGGAAAACCGCCAGGAGCAAGGCAAACATTGGCGAACCCTCTCCAGTCCGCCCAAGCTATGCGGACAAGGCATTAGCCCACAAAGCTCCAACCACTACAAGACAGCAACCCCCTTCAATGGCAGTCCGCACCAACCCGAGGCAGTCCGTAAGACTCACACCCCAATCCGCCACAAGTCCACGACCAAAGGACGACAGCAACAGTCCGCCCGGTCACAGCGGACTTGGCGGATACCGCGGACACCATGGCCTTGGCACAAAGTGTGACCAAGTCCAAAACCATCAAGGGCCAATGCGAGCATGGCGGACACAAACTCTCGTCCGCCAAACACCCTAGCACAGACCGCCAAGAGTCCGCGAGCTCCTCGCACTTCTGTCTAACGCAGCAGCCAACCCCGGACTCCAAACCCAGTCCGCCAATCGATCTCCACAGCAAATCGCCTGCTGTGCCACCAGAGCTCGACAAGGCCTCAGCCCAGCTCCAAGCTCAGTCCGCAACAACCCACACCGCGGACACTCCAGTCCGCAAGCTTCCCGCGGACACGAGCCAAACCGCCTATCAGCACAAGCTTGCACCCGCGGCCACTGAGCAATGCACCAGTCCGCAAGCCTCCATCCGCTCAGGCCGCTCCTTGGCAAAGCCAATCAGCAAACACCCTATCCGCAGAAACCAGGCCGCATAGTCCGCGGACTCAACCCGTGCAAACCGCCCAGAAGAACAACTGGCTTCTCACTAGACCTTCCACCAGGCTGCAACTCACAGTCCGCCCAGTCCGCCTAGTCCGCCAAAGCTGTCCGCCCCAGGCCGCCCGGCCTGTCCCGTCACCCACTTCCACTTCACAAAATTCAACATCTGGAAGGGTGCTGACTGAAAGGAACGCACCACCGCCCAGGCCTCATGACGCTCTCTACATGCATTCCTTCCACCCTTCCAAGTGTCACGGTGGAAGAGGCAATTTTGTGAGCAGATCCGGCTCTACCCCGTTTAGACCTAGGACCATGACTACCTCAGTCACTGGATCAGGTCAGAAACGGAGGTACAACATTCACACGTGTTGGTGCTGTGGCAAGGTGGGACACTTTGCCATAGACTGTTGGCACAACCCCTCTGTGTCAAGGGCAAGGGCTTATCCACCTCTTCTGGGTAGAGGTAGTCTTCCTGACAGGATTTCTGAGAGAAGGCATTCGAGTTTTTATGCTAACAAGAACCTAGGACCCAATACATATTGGGTTCCTAAGGTAAGGTAACACTCTTTTGCAGGGTAGTTTAGGTTCCCGTAAATATGATGGGAACTAGACAGAAGATGTTTCAAGAAAGAATTGGAACAAGTATCTGGAATAACAGAAGTACTATCTACAATGGTATACTCAAATTGAACACCTGGGATGCTTTAAATAGAGGGGCTAAATGATAAATCTTATAATCCCAGGTATTTTTGATCAGCTCCAATACTTGAGTCATATTGTGTCGACATTTACATATATATACTTATATATACTCATATATGTGTGTACACCTAAGGAAAGGTTAACACTGTAAAAATAACCCTTAGATACATTATTAAAGATTTATCTGTAAATTCACTGGTAGATTCGAGAATGAACCTCTACAGGCATAAATCAGCCCACTGAAAATTAAAGAAGATACGTCATTGGAAGTCACTAAAACTTACAATTGACATCAAGAAATGTGTGGAAAACTCCTTTCAAACCCTAAATAGATTTGTATTAAGAAATATATATTTAGAAGATTTCTAAACCCTTTAACATCAGAAGATTTAGAGAATCCGGCATGCCTCTTAACCCGTAGATTTCTATTGAAGAATCCCATCAATTTCTATTTAGAAAAACTCCTGCCGACTCTTCGTATTCCGCATTTCGCAAAGAAACCCGTCGATATCCCGCAGGAATCCCGCCGACTCTTCCTTCCCTCCTCCCGACGACTTCCCGCATCTTAGGTTCCAAATCTCGTCGACCTCGTTCCGGATTTCGTAGACCTCTCTTCTCGCGTCCAGGGTGCTCGTCCAGGTATTCATTCTCCGCGGTTTCGATCAAACAAGGACGTGAGCTCCTCCAGGTTTTCCGTCGTCTCCATCGACTCTCGCTTCCTCCGCTTTTGGACTTGGGATTCCCTCCCTAGGTTTGCAATGGCTCCAAGGACCACCGCCGGCCTGGTCACTGGATGTGAGTTGGTTCGAACCGGGTTCTCACATGCCTCGGATGAGTTCAGAAACATCATCATCATGCTTGAAGAGGCTGGACTCTCTTTTATACTGGAGCACCCCTGTAAAATTTTGGACAAGGAAGTGATGGAGTTTTTCGCAATCGCCAAACTTCGGAATGAAGACTCTATCATCAAGAGTAAGGTTGCAGGTGCAAGGATCAAGATGTCTGCAAGCAAACTGACCCAATACTTGCAGCTCACCAGTTCTGAGCACGAGGATTATCTGGAGGAACATGATAAAGCCAGAACATTATTATTCTGTGGACTAGCTAGAGGAACCAGATCGATAAAGAGAAAAGAAATGAATGAGGAGGGGAAACTCTTGTCCGACATCATTGGGAAAGTACTGATATGCAAACCCGGCTCACATGACCACATCTCAGCTGACATGTTCAAAATTCTTGTGGCGATTATCTGCAGAAAGAGACTCAACTGGGGGGCTATGCTTTTTGAGAAGATTAAGGACACTCTTAGATCTCCAAGTTTTGGAAGAATCATCAGCCTATATCTTAATCAGTTGAACGGAGATAGGTTCGACATGAGTAAAGGAGTTCCATTGCATTATTTGAAGAAAATGGACTCCAGCGTATTTGACAGATGGGAGCGATGCATCGGGCAGGCTGCAGTGGTAGTAGAACAAGAAGAATCTCCTACCGAGGACAGAACTGTAGCAGATTCCGTGGCTATTCCCAGTGAAGTTCCTGATGCACTGACTGCAGGAATTGAGGGGGAGCCTCTACCCGCTTCTGCTAATGTCATATCTGGCATCTCTCAGATAGCTAGAGATGCAGTTGCGGATCTGCAAGAAGAAAGTGAAGATGTGGTGAAAAATGAGGCGGCCCTGAACGTGAATGATCTAGGAGCTGGAGGTGATGTAGAAGAGAATGATGAGGAAGGTTTGGAAGATGATGTAGTTGAGAATGACATCATGGATGATGAGGATGAGGAAGAAGGAAATGAGAGACAGGAAGTAATGGAGCCTCAGGACGACACTGAAGTTCCATCTGAAAAGCAAGCTCCTGAGATAGTTCCTGAGAAAACTAGTGCAACAGTGGAGGGGGAGTCCTCTCAGCAGAGGCTGCTAAGTACTTCTGAGAAATCTACTGAGGCTGCAAATATTCCCCCTTTAGAGACTATGCAAGTGTCCAGCTCTACAAGTGAATCTGCTGAAGAGCAAGGCCAAGGAATGCCTCAGGGTCATCCACTACGAGCTGATCTAGCTAATCACACAGTGAATGTTATTCAAGGTATAGTGGATGAGCTCAAAGTGTCTTTTGAGCAAGCTCAAAATAAAGTGTTAAAAAGAATTAAGAAATCTGAGAATCTAATGCTCAAGAACGTTGTGGAAATTAATCACAAACTGAATTTGATGGAAAAGAAGTTTGAAGACAAGTATACAGCAGCCGGCAAAGCTGTAACTCTTCTTATGGACGGATTGAAAAAGAACACAGATACTCTCGCAGTAGTTAATCAGAATGCTCATGTAGTGGCAAATAACATCCAAAAATTTGATGCCAACATGGTGCTTCTTAACAGAAATCAACAAGCCTTGATTACCGAGTTCTCCAAGACTACAAAGCACATTGATGAGTCACTGCATTCTTATGCAAACTCCATTGTCGTCGAAGCCAAAAAGGGGGAGCAAGAATATACAGCTAAGATGGTCGGGCTTCAGGAAATCATAATCAAAAATTTTGACCAGTCAAACATATATGTATATGACAGTTGCTGGTGGATGCTCAAACAAGTGTTAGGCACCAATATCCCTGAAAATCCCAATATCCCTGAAAATCCTGAGGGTAATCCTGCTCCTGAGAACAATACTGCGGCTGATGAGGGAGCAAGTGCTGAAGAAGTTCCTTTAAGTGAAGCTGATGCTCAAAGGGCTGCTAGGGCCACCTCCAAAGCAAAACTGATGGCCATGTTTGACCAAGAAGCCCTAGCAAAAGCTAGGGACAAGAGAAAAACTCAGGAAGGGACATCTAAGGAAACACAAGCTGAAAAGAAAATCAGATTGAAGGAGGATGAAGTGAGGAACGAAAAGTGGAGTCCGGTATCAAAGAGTATTATCTTGGACACGTTCTGGCTACAAGAAAAAGGGGAAATCAATCGGAACGACGTATACAGCCAGCATGAGTGGGAGCTGCACAAGACATATGAAGCTAAACGGAACATCTTCTTCAGGACCAACACTGTGGCAGACAAAGCTCCTCCTCCCAGATACTATCCAAAGCCCAAGGAATACGTTGAGAGGCAAAGAAAGAAGTTTCTGGCTCAAAAACACAAGGATGACCTAGCCAAAGAGAAATAGACATAAGTTTATAGCTTGTCATTTTTTCAAGAGCATATTTATCTTTTCTTATTGTTATATGAACAATTTTTGGGAATATATATATATATATATATATTTATATGAATTTATGATTGACTCAAGTTTTGATCTGTTTGCCTTTATTTCTTTGTGTCGTATCTTTAAATTCTATATGCTGTGTATATTATCTGGATGGTGGTATTCATCTTAGCTAGTAGGATTTTGGCTTCGTCAAATAGGGGAAGATTGTTGGGTATTGTATCCACAATTACCTAGATTTGAGGAAGCCACCTGTCAAGCTAAGGTGAATTCACAATGTATTTGATGAAATCTTTCAAGTTGTGCTTGCAGTTATTCCACGCTAAGTACACACCAATGTCAGGGTGCAGTAGGTCAATATACACGGGTCTGCGCGACGTAATCCCTCGTTGAGCAGATCAGTGTGTTGGCCTACGTGCACTCTCTCTATTGGAGTGTACTTATTTTCAAGTACATGGCTGTGATAATGCAAGAGCAGACAAGGAGTAAGGATGGTTCAAAGAGCAGCTTATGGGTGGAAAGACGAAAAATCGTCTAAGTAATAATCGACGAGAATCACCAAGTGATTCTCGCCGATTCGGCGAGAATCACTAGTGATTCTCGCCGAATCGTCGAAAATCGCTGGCTGATTCTCGCTGATTCTCTCCGGCTAACTCAGAGCGTGCAAATCTGTCGCTAAGTCAAAATCGTCGAGAATCACTGGCTGATTCTCGCCGAATCGACGAGAATCACCTTCGATTCTCGCCGATTTTGCCTTAGGCGTATTTCTGAAGCACACTGGACCGGATCAAATGTTAAGGCGCTGTTTTGAACCGATTTTAGGGTTTCTTCTGGTGGGACCCACAACGGTCATCTTGAAGACCTAATGTATAAATACATCTGTATTTTTGAACAGTGAAGAGACAAAAAAACAAAAGCCGAGCCGCTGACGTGACCTAGATCGTGAAACTTGCTCCGCCGCCGTCGCCGCTCGTGCCAGTTGATCGCCGGCTTTTGATCGTGGTTTCTTCCAGATCTCCCGGCGACAGAAGCTCAGCCAAGCACAGCGTCTCACGCGTCTAACCAGAGATCCTTTGTCTCTTGATTCGTTGATCGGGAAAACCTTCCCCTTCCGAATCGATCGAGACGATCGATCCTAGTGTGACCGTTGGCAGACCTTGCTAGCTTTGCTACGAAGATTGAATCTCCAAAGAACAGCCGCAGCACGCCGTTGTCGCCGCCGATCCCGAGAACCAAGACGCCGCTCTTCTTGCCGCCGTTGGTTTCGGGGAGATTCTCTCCAAGTGAGATCTAGGGTTGTGGACTCTTCATTGACTTCAAGAACACGTCATCGAACGAAGAGGGACACCTTAGTCTCCATAAGTTATTTGTATTTCTTATACAATCTATTTTTAATTTCTTTGTAACGGACCGATTGGTCCCTAGTTGTAAGGGTTGGGTGCAACCCGTATTGTGGGAGTGGTGACTCCTACGTGTGGAAGGGTTGTTGAATTCTGTGAAGTGAAAGTGGGTGCATGGAAGGATTGGGAAACCTATCCGCGCGGACTACGCGGACAGGGTTGGCGGACTGCTAGGTCGGCAGGGATGTTGTAGGCGGTTTGCTCTGTGGCAGCCTGGGCGTTCTGTTCGCGCGGACTACGCGGACAGCAGCAGCGGTCCGACAGGCCAGTGTATGCTCAGCAGGCGGTTGACTCCCAGGAAGTAACCGGGCGGATAGAAATCCTATCCGCGGAGTCCGACATGAAGCGGACTGATGAACTGGAGCTTGGCAGACCGGTTTGGCAGTTGCCTTGGTCTTGCTCCATTGGAGCGGCAAGTAGAAGCCGCGGAGACTGCCGGTCAGTGCGGACAGAAACTGGAGGTCGCCCGGTATGGCGGGCTAGATCCAGTGTCCACCAGTAAGTGCGGACTGGCCCATGGGGCCAGTGGACTGGACTTGGTGTGATCTGAACCAAGTCCAGGATGGCTCAGTCCGGGAAGATCGCGCAGTGGAGCGCGGGCTGCTTTCTCAGTCCGCCAAGCCTAGTAGAAGTGCTGATGCCTTGATTGCTAGCTTGGGGGTATGCAGACTGGAGGATTGCCTGTGCAAGAGCGTGCAGACTGAAGCTGGAGTCCGCTGAGTTCGGATTAGCCTTGTGATGAGTTTATGAGCTCAGTATTGCGGATTGGAGTTTGCTGTGTAAGCAGACTGGATCGGCGTATCCGCTGAGTCCGGAGGTGCCTTGGAGATAGAGGCAATGGACTCAGGAGTTGCGGACGGTAGCCGGGTGTCCGTTGAGTCCGACAGGTGCCTTGAAGGCGAGGCTGCGGGCTCGGGGTTTGCGGGCTGATGCCTTGTCCGCAGATTGGCGGACACGGCTGTTGTGGAGTCCGGCTGTGGTGGTCCTGGCTTGGCCTCTGGCGGCAAGGCGGGCTGGATATTGGAGTCCGGCCTTGGAGAAGCTGGGGCGGACTAGCTATCTGCACAGGAGCGGCGAACTGGAATGTGTGTCTGCGAGCTGGCGGACACACTTGTTCTTGCTGCGGGATGTGGCGGTGATCCTATCGGCTAGGGCGGTGACCATATTCATCATCGTGCCCATAAATAGGACCCATGTCACATCAGGAATATAACGGAACCTGAACCGAAGTAAGTGAACAGTAATTGAGCTCGCGTAAGTTGCTGCGGTCTGGACTTTGGTGTCCGCGCGGATAGAGTTGACCCGGTTGTGCTGTGCAGGTTGTGCGGATAGCGCTGGAAAGCCAGGATTTGGCTCTGATTGCGGTCAGGGACAGTGAGGACTCTGCGGTTAAGCAACAGGCGGTAAACAGCAGGTCGCGGATAGCGACCAGGCGGTCTTCTCTTTGCCAACTTGGTTCGGGGTTCAGGAAGTCGCCTGCTTCAGGCGGACTGTTCCACTCGGTGACGCAGCTTGTGCGGTCTGGCGGCTAGGCAACCTCGCGGTCAGGCGGCCTGCAGATCGGCGGTGAAGAGCTAAGCATTGGAATAAGGGGTGAGTCCGCGCGGCTTGGGTTGCGGTCTGGTGACCTGGCGGACTGAGCGGACTCCACAGCAGTAGACCGACGGCTTGGTGGTTGAGTCCGCGCGGCTTGTTTTTTGTTCTTGTCTTTGTAACTGTCTCTGTGCTCCCGGTGTTGGTTTTGGTGAAGCATGTCTCGCCATGTATGTCTCGCCTTGTAAAGAAGTTTGCTCTTGATCAATAAAGAAGCTTGTGCTGCATGTGTTGCTGGTTGTTACTGCTTTGTTGAGATAACCCCTGCTAACTCCACGATCCGGGAAAACTTTCAACATTATAAGTGGGCGTATCCTCCTTCGGTTTGTTGAGTTTTCAACAGGGTATCCAAGGGGGCGTCTGCGGTTTGTTGAATTTTAACATGGTATCAGAGGGAGGTTGTTGGAGTGGTCAAGCAGTGCTCAATGGAAGTAGTTACTCTTCTGTAGAGGAAACCAGTGGTAGAACCATGGCAGTGGAGGATGCAAGTTGTCTTGGAATTGATCTCCTTACAGAGACGCACTGTGAACGGTGGAAGTCCTGTATGAAGAGCTTTCTTCTTGGCGAGGACCTTTGGGAGGTTGTATGCGGAGCAGGAAGATAAGAGGATACTGCTGGCAATGCTGAGGCGATGAGAGCTTGGAAGGAGACAAATGCGAAAGCGGAGTCTATTCTCAAGCAGGTGATCTCATCGGAGCTCTTGGACCACATCAGTGGATGTTGATCAGCTGCGGAGGTTTGGACTTCCCTTGATGGGTTGTTCAGGAAGAAGGTGAAGGTTGCTGCTGAAGATGGTCCCTCTACTTCGTATCAGGAATAAAGGAGTGTTTCTCCTAGGCGTGATAGGAAGAGGAAGGAAGGACCAAGGTGCTATAAATGCAAGCAGCAAGGTCATCTTCGGAAGGAGTGCAAGGTTACCTTGCTCTCGACGAACGTTGCTCAGGTAGGGAGGAAGGAGAAGAGCCTTGTTGGGTTATCAACAAGTTCTGGAGCTGATCGGAGGAATGCCAGTGTTAGTGCAACTATCTGGCATGAAAGACTGGGGCATGTAGGGATGGACAAGCTGAAAGCAATGGCGGAAAGAAGACTCGTAAGACGCTTGCCTAGATTGTCATCCTATGGCGATGGTCGGGGGTGTGCGGGATGTCAGGAAAGTGGAGCCTCTCGCTTCATGGTTGACAAAGCACAATCCAGATGTAAAGCACCATTGGCGGTTGTCCATTGTGCTCTGGTGGGACCGACCGTCACAGCCAATCTTGGAGGCAGCAGGTTCATGCTGATATTGGTTGATGACTATTCTAGGTATACTTGGGTATACTTCATGAAGAAGAAGTCCAACATGGTACGCTTTTTTGTGGAGTTCAAGAAGCTTGTGGAAGGCCAGCTTGGCCGGCGGATCAAGGTGTTGAGGACAAGTATCAGTGGTGAGTTTGGCTCAACCGAGTTCTCACACTTTTGCAGGAAGCAAGGGATCCGGAAGGAGCTTTCTTGTGGACATACTTCACAACAAGGTAGTATTGCAGCTCGGATGATCTGTTGGTTAACGGAGACCTGCAAGTGTTGGCTTCAGAGTAAAGGCGTTCCGAAGGCTCTTTGGGCCGAAGGAATTGCCTGTGCTGCTCATGTCATCAACCGGATGCCTCTTAGTCCGATCATACTGAAGACTCCTTATGAGCTGATGTTCGGAGTGAAGCCCTCAGTGAAGCACCTTCGAGTGTTTGGATCTACCTGCTATATACACTCTCCGGGTGCTCTCAAGACAAAGCTAGTCTTTGTTGGGTATGATGAGCAGAGAAGAAGATGGAGGTGTATGGATCCTGCGACGAAGAAACTAATAGTGTCGAGAGACATTGTTTTCGATGAGTTGACGCCGTATTGGGGTAGCTCTTATGTAGAGCTAGAGATAAGCAGGTCAGATGTTGGGCTGAAGGAGGCTGCTGCTAAGGAAGTGGAGTTGCCTGAGTCACCAGGTGCTCCAGGTTGTTCTAGCTCCGGGGCAAAGGCGTCAGAGTAGAGAAGAAGGGGGAGCGATGCTCCAGGATTTTCTGGCTCGAAGGTGGAGTCTTCCGGTTCAGGAAGCAGGGGGAGTGATGTTCCAGGAAGTTCTTGTTCAAGAGGAGAGTCTTCTGGTTCAGGTAGCAGGGGGAGCGTTGCTCCAGGTACTCTTGATTCCAGTAAGGAGGCGTCTTGTTCAGGGAGCAAAGGGAGCATTGTTCCGGGTTTGCCCGGGAACGGAGCTGGTTCAAAAGCAGCGGAGGTGGTTAGCCATGATCAGGTTCTTCGGAGATCGAAGAGGATCAGTAAGCCACCAGCTCGATATAGCGAAGGGAACACGACGGACTTGGTACCATGTTTCTTTGCTAGCCCTCAGGTCGAGCAAGGTACTTCTGGCTGTGATGACCCCACTAGAATCAAGGAGGTGTTTGACACCAAGGCTGAAGAGGTGACTTCTCTCAGAGATAACAAGGCTTGGGCTTCTGCGTCCAAGGAAGTTGGTGATACTCCTGTGATGCAAGAGTGGAGGTTGAAGCTGAAGAAGGCAGAGGGAAGCATGACTCCTTTTTGGAGATGCTGGAGGGCTCCCTCAAGGTCCATGATATGCGGGGCGAGGACTATGTCTTGGACATCTCTTCGTAGATGCTATCAGAAGGACCAGGTGCAAGGTTAGGAGAGCTGCTGGAGTTATTCACCACTTCTCACTTCAAGGGGGTGTGTTGAATTCTATGAAGTGAAAGTGGGTGAATGGAAGGCTTGGGAAACCTATCCGCGTGGACTACGCGGACAAGGTTGGCGGACTACTAGGTCGGCAGGGATGTTGCAGGCGGTTTGCTCTGTGGCGGCCTGGGCGGTCTGTTCGCGCGGACTACGCGGACAGCAGCAGCGGTCTGACAGGCCAGTGTATGCTCAGCAGGCGGTTGACTCCCAGGAAGTAACCGGGCGGATAGAAATCCTATCCGCGGAGTCCGGCATGAAGCGAACTGATGAACTGGAGCTTGGCAGACCGGTTTGGCAGTTGCCTTGGTCTTGCTCCAGTGGAGCGGCAAGTAGAAGCCGTGGAGACCGCCGGTCAGTGCGGACAGAAACTGGAGGTCGCCCGGTATGGCGGGCTAGATCCAGTGTCCGCCAGTAAGTGCGGACTGGCCCATGGGGCCAGTGGACTGGACTTGGTGTGATCTGAACCAAGTCCAGGATGGCTCAGTCCGGGAAGATCGCGCAGTGGAGCGCGGGCTGCTTTCTCAGTCCGCCAAGCCTAGTAGAAGTGTTGATGCCTTGATTGCTAGCTTGGGGGTATGCAGACTGGAGGATTGCCTGTGCAAGAGCCTGCAGACTGAAGCTAGAGTCCGCTGAGTTCGGTTTAGCCTTGTGATGAGGTTATGAGCTTAGGATTGCGGATTGGAGTTTGCTGTGTAAGCAGACTGGATCGGCGTGTCCGCTGAGTCCGGAGGTGCCTTGGAGATAGAGGCAATGGACTCAGGAGTTGCGGACGGTAGCCGGGTGTCCGCTGAGTCCGGCAGGTGCCTTGAAGGAGAGGCTGCAGGCTCGGGGTTTGTGGGCTGATGCCTTGTCCGCAGATTGGCGGACACGGCTGTTGTGGAGTCCGGCTGTGGTGGTCCTGGCTTGGCCTCTGGCGGCAAGGCGGGCTGGATATTGGAGTCCGGCCTTGGAGAAGCTGGGGCGGACTGGCTATCTGCACAGGAGCGGCGAATTAGAATGTGTGTCTGCGAGCTGGCGGACACACTTGTTCTTGCTGCGGGATGTGGCGGTGATCCTATCGGCTAGGGCGGTGACCATACTCATCATCGTGCCTATAAATAGGACCCATGTCACATCAGGAATATAACGGAACCTGAACCGAAGTAAGTGAACAGTAATTGAGCTCGCGTAAGTTGTTGCGGTCTGGACTTTGGTGTCTGTGCGGATAGAGTTGACCCGGTTGTGCTGTGCAGGTTGTGCGGATAGCGCTGGAAAGCCAGGACTTGGCTCTGATTGCGGTCAGGGACAGTGCAGACTCTGCGGTGAAGCAACAGGTGGTAAACAGCAGGTCGCGGATAGCGACCAGGCGGTCTTCTCTTTGGCAACTTGGTTCGGGGTTCAGGAAGTCGCCTGCTTCAGGCGGACTGTTCCACTCGGTGACGCAGCTTGTGCGGTCTGGCGGCTAGGCGACCTCGCGGTCAGGCGACCTGCAGATCGGCGGTGAAGAGCTAAGCATTGGAATAAGGGGTGAGTCCGCGCGGCTTGGGTTGCGGTCTGGCGACCTGGCGGACTGAGCGGACTCCACAGTAGTAGACCGGCGGCTTGGTGGTTGAGTCCGCGCGGCTTGTTTTTTGTTCTTGTCTTTGTAACTGTCTCTGTGCTCCCGGTGTTGAGTTTTGGTGAAGCATGTCTCGCCATGTATGTCTCGCCTTGTAAAGAAGTTTGCTCTTGATCAATAAAGAAGCTTGTGCTGCATGTGTTGCTGGTTGTTACTGCTTTGTTGAGATAACCCCTGCTAACTCCACGATCCGGGAAAACTTTCAACATTATAAGTGGGCGTATCCTCCTTCGGTTTGTTGAGTTTTCAACAGGGTATCCAAGGGGGCGTCTGCGGTTTGTTGAATTTTAACAAGGGTTCCTTCCGTTAGTATAAGGATTGGATTTCAATCCTGTTGGTGAAGTGACCGAATCGTCCCTGGTTGGGAGATAGGTCGAAGGGGAAAGTGGATGTACCCAAATCGGGGAACCACTATAATTTGCTGGTGTCCATTCTGTGCTGTGTTGTTTTGTTTTCTTGTGCAGGTACGATTTTAATTCCGCAAAAACGCTGCAAGACACCTATTCCCCCCCATAGGTGAAGGTAGTTGACACTAAGTGGACTTTCACAAACATTTCTCTCAGCGCTTTTGCATTGAGCTTATCAGCTGTCTCAGCCGTCTCGACGCTTTTGCCTTAGGCAAAATCTTCCTGCTTCTCTAGCGTTGAGAGCATTGAGTGTGTCTTCATCACTCAACGCTTTTTTCCTTAGCCCAATTTCTAAACTTAGTTTGACTAACTGAACTGAGTTTGACAAATGGAGAACTGAGCTTGACGAACTATGAATCCCAAGATTCTGACATTAGCTCAGCGACTGGTGAGCTCAGCTCAATGAATGGTGAGCTGAGCTCGACGAATTCTGAGTCCCACACTTCTGAGTTAAGCTCGACAAATGGCGGGCTGAGCTCGACGAATTACGAGCTGAGCTCGACGAACTCTGAACTTAGATCAACGAATTTTGAAGTTTGACTAAGTTCAACTCACAACCTTTTTGCTGTGATCTTTGCTCGACGAATGGTGAGCTCAGCTCGACGAACTTTGAACTCAGTTCGATAAATTTTCTGAAATGAGTTCTACTCACCGCCATTTGTTGTATGGCGTTGAGTGTGTCTTCATCACTCAACGCCTGTGGACATAGACAAATTTCTGTCAGCCCACAACATAGGTATGAGTTTACCTGACTTGGCCACTTAGGCTACTTCCTGCCTTCCCATCATCTTCACTTTATGACCACATGTCACATCACTTAGACAACCTGTCTTGACTTATTCCATGGAACATCCTGACTTGGCCACTTAGGCTATTTCCTACCTTTCCAGCATCTTCTCTTGGTATCCACATTTTTTCCTTATGACCACCTATCATATCACTAGACTTGTTCCATGGAACATCCTGCACATGATGAGCTTAAACAACATCAAGTATAACTATGCTCTTAGTCTTGATGGTGATGCCTCTTCAAATCCACTCTAGGGAACATTGTGGGCAATGGACCCAACAATGTATACCATTGACTTGTTTGACATCTACAAATCTGGGATATTATGAGTAATGGACCCAACAATCTCCCTCTATTTGAAGAAATCAAAACCCTCAAACAGAATTCTTAGTCAATGATATAAACTAACATATGCAGCATATAAAATTGTAAATTGGCAAACTTAACACCATATAACAAGATTGTCAAGTTATAGGTTACCACACTTCCTTTGCTTGCAAGGTGATGATGATCACTTGTAGCTCCCCCTGTTTTGCTTCCTAATGCTTGATCATTTCCTTCTTCCCAATAATCTCCCCATTTACCTTGCCTGCAGGGTGATCATTTAGTTCATGCTCCCTGCTCCCCCTATTTTGCTGCATAGCCTTGATCATTTCCTTAATCCCTTCCTTCTCCCCCTTTTGACTTCTATAAAATAGTTAGGGGGTGATGGCCTCTGATCATCTTCTCTACCTTTTTTATTTCGGATAATCAACTATTGCATCTTCTTGTTCTCTACAAGAAGCTGAACTTGCACCCCCTCAACTAGAACATCTTCTATCATCCTTTCTGATAGACTCTTGAACCACTTGGAGAGCTTGATACCACTGAATGTATTTTTAGCCTACAAGAAGTTGTACAACCTACAACAAAAAAATATGAGGAGACTTTGAAGCTTGACCAAGTTCAACATACCCAACTCAAGCTTGAAGGTGTTGAACTTTCCTTCATCTAGTGGCTTAGTGAAGATATCAGCCACATGCTCGTCTGTAGGAACAAACTCAAGACTGATATCTTCACATTACACGTACTCTCTTATAAAGTGATACCTAATCTCTATGTTCTTAGTCCTGCTATGTGAGACAAGATTCCTAGCTATAGAGATTGTACTAGTAGAATCACAAAATAAAAGACTTCTACTTATCTGGAGGTTATAGTTCTGGAGCTGATGCTGGATCCATAGAAACTATGTACAACAGCTCCCAGCAGATATATATTATGACTCTATAGTTAAAATTGCAACACTTGTTTGCTTCTTATTGCTCCATGATACTAGTCTTCCTCCTAAGAGCTGACATGTGCCTGAAATGTTTTCTTGTCCTCTTTGCAGCTTGCAAAATCTGCATCTGGATAACCTGTTAGTTCAAAATCCCTATTTCTAGGATACCATAGGCCAAGATCTGGTGTGCCCTTAAGATATCTCAAAATCCTTTTAGTAGCAGAGTAGTGAGATTTTTTAGGGTGGGCCTGATACCTAGCACAAACACATATAACATACATGATGTCTGGCCTACTTGCAATAAGGTATATAAGGGGGCCAATTATCCCTATATCCAAACTTTTATCAATAGGTTCCCTGCCTCATCTTTGTCTATAGGCATACTTGACCCCATGGGAGTTTTCATGGTGGAGGCATTCTCCATACCAAACTTTTTGATCAACTCCCTGATGAACTTAGACTGGGATATGGACAAGCCATCATCAGTCTGTCTTACTTGGAGGCCCAAAAAGAACTTGAGCTTACCCTTACAGCTCATCTCAAACTTCCCTTGTATAAGTTTAGCAAACTTCCTGCAAAGGTTGTCATCAGTAGATCCAGAGATTACGTCATCAACATAAATCTGGAATAGGATGATCTTGCCTTTAAATTCCCTTAGAAATAAGATCTTGTCTATATTCCCCCTAGAGAATTTGTTCTCAATGAGGAAGCTATACAATGTCTCATACAATGATTTAGGGGCTTGCTTCAACCCATATAGATCTTTCCTAAGCCTATAAGTAGAATCAGGTGAGTTAGGAATAACAAAACCCGAAGACTGTTCAACATAAACCACTTTCTTTAAGTCACCATTTAGAAAAGCTGACTTCACATCCATCTGATAGACTTTGAATACTTGGTATGCAGCATATGCAAGGAACAGTCTGATGTCTTCTAATCTTGCTACAGGGGAAAATGTTTGATCAAAGTTAATACCTTCTTCTTGTTTGTACCCCTTAGCTACCAACCTAGCCTTGTTCTTAACTATAATGTCATTTTCATCAAGTTTATTCATGTAAATCCACTTTACTCCAATGACATTATATCCTTATGATCTGAGAACCAGCTTCTAGACCTTACACCTCTTAAACTGGTTCAGTTCCTCTTGCATAGCTACAATCCAGAATGGATTTATGTTGTCCTCTTCAAACCTTTTGGGCTCTACTTGTGATAGGAAGCTTAAGTATAGTGCAGTGTTAATACTTTTGCTCCTGGTCACCACTCCTTGGCTAGCATCACCAATAATCAGGTGTCTTGGATGATCCTTTATATACCTGACAGCTGGAGGCAATCTTGCTTCAGCATCTTATACTTCAATGTCTGCATCTTGCTGACCTTTATCCACATCATTAGTGTCTGGTACTTCCTCTGGAATATCCACTACATCTTGGATAATTGGAGCAGCTTCCTTGATGGTTAGCTTGTCCATCATCACCTCTATACCTGCAGGACTAGAAGAGGAGCTTGGTAGCTCACAGTTAATCATAGTTGACTCATCAAATACTACATTAACAGACTCTTCTATAACCTGACTTGTCAAGTTGTAGATCCTATAGGCCTTACTATGATTATTGTACCTAACAAAAATCCCTTCATAGGACTTGACAGCAAACTTAGTCACATGAGACTTCCCATTATTCAGCACATAACACTTACTACCAAAGATCTTGAGATAGCCCAAGATTGGTGTTTTGCCCTTCAAGATCTCATAGGGAGTCTTTTTGTGGCTCTTGGTAATAGAGGCTCTTTTAAGGACATGACATACAGTATTTACTACCTCAACCCAAAAATATTCTGGGAGAGATGTGTCACTCAACAAGGTCCTTCCATCCTCTATGAGTCCTATTCTTTCTCTTAGCAATCCTATTTTGCTGGGGTGTTCTTGGAAAAGAAAATTCTTGGTGAATCCCTTGCTCTTCACAGAACCTTGTCATGTTATTAGACTAAACTTTAGTCCCATGATCACTTCTGATTTTGACCACAATACTATCCAATTCATTCTGAATTTGTTTAACAAATGTCTTGAAGACATCAGGGGTTTCAGACTTTTTCTTCAAAAAGAAAACTCATACAAATCTGGAAATTCATCAACAACCACAAGGGTGTAGACTTTCCTACCTGGACTATGAACTAGCATAGGACCAAACATGTCCACATACAAGAGGTATAAACACCTCACAGAGTCATTGATCACAATGATTTTGAGAGAAGCTTTGGTCTACTTGTCCTTTTGGCTTGCAGAGCAAACGCCTTCCTTAATGAATTTCATTTTAGGACCATTCCTAACAAGCTCTTCACTAAAGAGTTTGCCAATTATCTTATAGTTCAAATGAGCTAGTCTCTTGTGTCATTGGACACAATATGGGACTTTCTCATTTGCAACTAGGCATATAGGAGAGTCCATATCTAAACATAAAAAATTTAAGCAATAGACATCTCCACTCCTAGTGCCTGTCAAGATGACCTCTTGGTCACTCAACCTCTTAATATGACACTCATCTTTGTGGAATACTATGTCATAGCCAAGATCACAGAGTTGGCTTATGCTTATCAGGTTGTGTTGCAACCCTTCCACATAAGCTACTCTTGTGATAGTGATTATGTCATTTGCGATCTTACCATAACCTCTGGTGACTCCTCTGTCTGATTTACAAAAGATCACTTTGGGTTTATCCTTCACTGGAGTGTACTCCCTCAAGTTTCTCATTATTCCAGTCATATGCCTGGAACATCCACTATCCAAGTACCATATACGGGTATGAGCACTTGGACTAACCTGTAAAATATATTTACTTTACCTTAGGACCCTAATATTTATAGGGTCCTTGGTGCATGTCAGTCTGAAAATTAAAAAAGTCCACCAGCAGTTTTTCTGACTGGTAGAATGACTTTAGTTTTGGCCACACTTGGATTATGCCAGCAATCTATAATATAGTGGCCCACTTTTTCACAACACCAACACTCATGAATGTTGTACCTTCTTTTCTAAGCTGGTCAGCTAGTTGTGCTGACAACAACTCTTTATCTAGAAGGAACATCGACAGACTTTTTCAAGTTCCTTTTAGCTAGGATCTGGCTAAAGGTACATCTTCCAGTACACTTATTTAGCCTACTCTGAATGCCATCACCAGCAGTATTCTTTGCAAAAGACATGCTCTTGACAGCATCAGAAATAGTCAAATCAAGCTTGCTGATAAACTGAGCCTTGGTTAGAGTCTTTGTTGGATGGCCCTGAACTTTGGCTGCGACCATATTCTTGAGAGTGCGGGTTGGAGCACCAAAGATAAATGGTCCATAATGGGCCATTTGAATTTCTTCATGTACTGCCTTGAAGGCACTCATCCACATTCCTATTCTCCTTCCATTGGTAGGTACACTTGTATCCTTCCAAGAAGAATTCTCATTCTTCTAGTGACCATACATGAAGTCCTGGTCATACCTATTAGAAGGGAGTATTACCCTTTCAAAGGCAATGGGTGGCTAAACTGGAGCTTTTCCCTTTCCTTTGAAAGGGGCAACTCTTGTGTTTCTCTTGATTCCTAATCCGTTCTTATTTCTCTGAGAGGAAAAGGAATCAATAATGGGCAACAACAACTTTGTCTTAGAATAACTAGCCACAATTATCTTCTCCCTTTGGAGTTTTTATTCTAGAACCCTAATAAGGGCATTCTTGTATTTTATGGTGTCCATCTGCATGATAGTAATGTTTTTCAGCTGGCTAACTTCCCTGATTTTCTATTCCAATAAGATTGCTGACCTAAAATGTCGGGAAGCAGCAAGCTGTAGAGATGCAATCTCCTGATCCTGCTTTTTAGCCAACAACTTACTTCTTTTTAATGCCTGTAGAAGTTCAACATACTTATCAATCAATTGATTGATATCTTCCTAAGATTCTGACATATCTTCATCACTCGATAAAGAGGCACTAGAATAGGGACTTGTCTGATAATATGACTCAGAAGAAGAACTAGATAGAGATTGTATCTTTTCTGGACCAGGTTGATCCTGGCAGGATTCTTCCTTAGACATTGTCATCAACCTAATGTAGGCTTCTTCTTCTTCAGATTCTGATGAAGAAGAGTCAGTCTAGCTCTTCTCCTTCTTTGATATGAAGGACTTCTCCTCTTTGCTCTTTTGATGGTGGTATTTGTTCTTGCCGTAGCAATAGTAAACCACTTTAGTAGAAATCTATTTACCAGGTTTAGAACCATACCTGTCCTCCTTGGAGGATTTATTCTTTCCCCTATAGTAGTCCTCCTTGTGATGGGAGGAGGAGGGCCTGCTCCTCCACTGGTTCCTCTTCATCAGCTTCATAAACTGCCTAGAGAAGGCAACAAACTCCTCATCAGACATTTGACAGTCTGATGTGCATGTCTCTGAACTTTCTGAGTCAGACTCAGTAGCCCTCCTTGGTGGATAAGGAGTCTTTCCCCTGCTTCTCCATGTGGCCTTAGCTTTGAATACCACAGTCCTTTCTCTAGCCTAGGACTTGCTATTTTTCTCCTCCTTCTTCCCGGCAGTCAGCTGCATTTCATAAGACAGCAGCTTCCCAAACTGAGTTGGTGGAGGAGTATATGTCAGCTTTACCACTTCCCTAATGGCACAAATCTTGGTGTCCTAGTCTCTAGTTAGAGACCTTAGGAACTTATCATTAAGCTCATAATTACTGAAGACCCAGCCATAGGTCCTTAGCTCATTAACTATTCTACAAAATCTTTTATAGCAGCTGGCTATGCTCACTTCCTTGGATTGCCTGAAAGCCTTATACTCTTGATTTAGCATGGACTTCCTGTCATCTCTGACCTCTTCTGTGCCCTCCATGTAGACCACCAAAGTGTAATGATCCGGCCCATGGTACGCTCGCCGACCCCAAGCATCGTTACAGGGCTGTAGCCCATGACACGCATACCCATCTCCGACCTGTTTATCAGCACGGTAGGTTGCTGAGGCGGGGCTTCGATCCCATGACCTCCTTGAAAAGGTGCCTTAAACCGCAACCCCATCACCAACCTTGTTCATTACGAAGTGTCCCACATCTCTTTGGTTGTCTTGCAGTGCACCCGATTCTGAAAGGTGGAGTCATTTATGACACTAAAAATAATATTTTATGCCCTCTTGTCCAGGGTGGCAAGAATGACCTCATCCTTAGTCATTTCTGAGTATGTCTTTGATGTCTGGACAGTTGCATCCAGAGTTGAGACTTTCATAGGGATGAAAGGTCCCTCTTTGATAGTGATAAAGATCCTTGGGTTAGATGCCTCCATTAAGAGTCTGACACTTACAAATTCCAAAGACTTCCTTTCTGCAGATAGGAAGCTTCATGGAACCAAGATTCTTAAGGTTCTCTCCTGAACCCGTAAGTATACTCTGACTACTACCCTTGGAGATCTACTCAGACTGTTAAGTCTTTCTTGAGCAACCTCCCTCTGATACCACTTGAAAGTCTTTATTTTTAAGGGTAGCAAAACCACCTAGAGGGGGGGGGGGTGAATAGGTTTCAAGGTCTTCAGTATATCTTTTAACTTTTATAAGTTTAGGCTGTGAGTGGTGATTTACTTCCTATTGCTTTCAAGACATTCACCCAGACGACACAATAATTTATAGTGGTTTCCCAGATTATGGGTATGTCCACTGTCCCTCCTGCCTTTTTAACAGTGTGTTAGACAAGACACTTCTCCAATATATCGGCTCCTAAGAGCTTACAACACGATCCCACAGGACCACTTAGTCTCCTCCAAGACTTACAACTCAGGTATAAAGCCCTACAACTCAGTGATCAGAAGATCACCTACCTCAGGCCAAAGGCTCTATCACTTAGGTTTGGAGGACAGCCTTACCTTAGATCCAAAGGATCCTACACTCGACCTATATAAATAGGCTTACAACTCAGATCTAAGAAGATCCTATAAAAATAAATAAGTTTGTTGTTGTTTATTACTAGATAACAGAGAATTGATCTCTGTGTCTTTCTCCTTCTATCTTGAGAAAGATTAATCCAGATTTCTTCTTCACAGCTCCAGAAAATAATCTTCAGGATTTGCTTAACTTGGGCTGTGAAGTGGGCGCAGCTAGGGTTAGCCCTTGCTGCTTCTTATTTCTTGTATATTGATGATGAAGACGGCAACATCTAACAGGAAGAACTTTCAGGTCGATTGACTTGAACTTCTGCTTCTTATCTCAGCAACAATGGCGAGAAAGATGATGAAGATGTTCCGCTTTTTGAAAAGATAAAGCCCTAAAAGTTAATTCAATTTCGCCAATCTCATTCATTTTATCTTCCGCCGTGCAACGACTTTCTTGACCTATGGGCCCAGCTTTAATTGCTGGTATATAACCTTCCTTTTACAGAATATATTATACAGCTGGCTATCGGCGCCATCTGTGATGGATTCCAGCTTTCCTGTAACAAGTTTAAATTCCTTTGACTTTTGTTGACGTCAGCATCTACGGTATTAGCCAAATTTTCAGATTCAATCGAGGTGTTGAGTGCGTTAAGTGAACTGGCTTCACTCAGCATATCTGGACTTATCCAAATTCTCTACACCATCAGGCATTGAGTGCGTTGAGTGAACTGGCTTCACTCAGCACATCTGGACTTAACCAAATTCTCTACACCATCAGGCGTTGAATGCGTTGAGTGAACTAGCTTCACTCAATGCCCCTGGACTTGGACAATTCCTCTGCCTTGCTTAGGCGTTGAGAGCGTTGAGTGAATGGTCTTCACTTAACGCTTTTTGACTTGGCCAAACTTTCGGCACTACCAGACATTGAGTGCGTTGAGTGAGCCTTCATCACTTAATGCCCCTAGACTTAGCCACTTCACTGATTTCCTATCTTCATGCTGAGACTTTGAGTGAACTTTCTTCACTCAACGCTTCTGTACTTAGCCGCAATTCTGAAATCTGTCAGTTTGCTGAGACATTGAGTGCGTTGAGTGAACTTGATTCACTCAACGCCTCTGGACTTAAATAGATTTTTCTAACTATCTTAATTAATCTTTGACTGACCATAGCTCTGTCGACGCTTTCCCCTTGGGTGTTGAGTGAGCTAACCTCACTCAACGCTTCTGGACGTAGTCAATTTTTTTGTATCCTTCTTCTTTGGCTTTGACAGAATTAGCATGACTCAACACTTCTGCTCAACTGGCATTGAGTGAACTGGATTCACTCACCGTCAGTGGACTTAGCCACAATATTGTCTCTACAATCTGCTGGGTTTTCACTATCCTGTCTTTACTCAGTGCTTTTGTTGTCTGACATTGAGTGAACTGGCTTCACTCAACACCTATGGACTTAGCAGCAGAATTACTTTACAGACTGCTGGGCTTTAACTGTCCACACCTTACTCAGAGCTTTTTGGTATCTGGCATTGAGTCGACTGTCTTCACTCAACGCTTGTGGACTTAGTCGATTTTCAGCCTTTCCAGCATCCTTCTTTGACATTTGGCGTTGAGTGAACTGACTTCACTCAACGCTTGTGGACTTAAATCAATTTTTGTCTCTCCACTCCTCTACCTTGTGACCGCCTATCACAACCACTCGGAATACATGTATAACCTACATGCATGAACTTAAACATACATCAAATATAACTATGTGTATACCATTGACTTGTTTGTCTTCTACAAATATGGGATATTGTGAGCAATGGACCTAACACTGGCTTACCACTTCATTCATCGCCTTCAAAAAAGAAGACAACCTCGGAGCAGTGGTGTACAACCCCGTGTCCAGCGAGCAAGGTCACCAGGGGGCGAGCAGATCAGGCTGGGAGCAGCAGGCGAGCTCGGCAGCGGCAGGGGCGAGGCTGAGCTCGGCATCCGTTGGCCAGAGTTCGTCGATCGGCGACCCCGAGCTCGGCATTCGCCGAGCGGGCTGCAACTCGCGCCCTCGCAGTGGAGTTCGGTAGCAGCGTGCGAGCAGAGCACGCCGAGGTGGCCAGAGCTCCCAGCTCGCCCGGGTGTCAGAGGTGCCTTTTACTGTTTTACCCCTGCTGGTCTGCCCATAGCCCTTCAGAACAGCGGAGCTTGGCTGTTGGCAGACCCAACTGGGGGTTTTTTGGTAATTTCAGGTCAGTTATTTTGGTTATTGGCAGTCCGGATTTCAAAAGCTATAAATAGGACCCAAGGGGTACCCCAGAAAGCAGGTTCTCCCTGCGCTCTTCTCCCCAAAATCTTTAAGTGCTTTCTGAGGGTACCTTAGCTCGGCTTCAGGCTAAGGAGGGGAAGCGCTCTGAGATCTTCCGGGTTTGTGGTGGGACCTCCCTGCCGAGCCCTTGGGTCTGTTTCTCCTTGCTCTCGTCATTTTTCTTGCAAGAACAAAGTAGGAGCGAGACCACCCCCTTCCCCAAGGGCGAGCTCCACAGGAAGCCGGGTTTCGGTTTCAACATTTTGGTGCGGTGAGCGTGGACAGTGGTCAGCGCAGAAAAGTTTCCGCGAGCTCGATGACGGGACAAGGATCCGACAGGCCGAGCTCTCCCCCCCCCCCCGCCTCTCGCAACGGTGGGAATGTTCGAAGACTTCAGAAGCGAGGTGCTGAATCTGGTCAAGTTCTCACTCGGCACGTGGGCCGAGTGCTCGACTCCGGCAAACCAGATCGCGACCGCCCCCTCATTGGGCGAGGACGCTCCCGATAGGCGAGCTGGGAAGGAAGTGGCCGAGGAAGGTCGAGGGTGCGAGCTCCCCGGGCGCGAGCTCTTCCCCGGCTCGGCAGGCCGAGGTCGCTTCGGCGAGCTGGGCTCGCGAGACTCGCCAGCTCGCCCAGTGGGAGGAGGGAGCCCTTTCAGCGAGCTGGTCTCTTCAGCTCCAGTTCCAGATGGGTTCAGGGAGCCCGAGATGTCCTATTACACTGGGAAGGGAGACCCGGTCCAGCATGTCCAATGGTTCGAGGACGTGGTCTCCATCCGTCAGATGTCGGACGGATTCAAGTGCCGGCTCTTCGCCATCACCCTCCGGGAGAAGGCAAGGGAGTGGTTCCACCAGCTACCGGCCAGCTCCATCTACTGCTTCGAGGACCTCCGCCGAGGATTCATGCTGAGATTCACCACTTTAAAGAAGAGGAAGAAGGAGTCCGAGTCTTTGTTTCACATTAAGCAGGGGGTGAACTAGACGTTGGGAAGCTATGTGGACCGATTCCAGGTGGAAGTTACTCAAGTCCAGGAGATGCCGGGCCATAGTCTGATGATGGCCTTTACCCTGGGCCTGCAGTAGGGTTTCTTCCGGATGGAGCTGAAGAGAGTTCCCCCCCTCTCCTACGAGGAGTTGATGGAGAGGGCGGCGAGAGAGGTCGACGGGGAGGCGTCGAACCCAGAATTTGCAAGGAAACTGGCCAGGTGGGCCACAGAGGAGGAGAAAGAGTCGAGAGGAGGAAGGGCACAGGAGGAGAGAAGAGGGGAGCCCAGGCAGAGGGAGCAGAGGCAGCTCCAAGGGCAGCAGCAACCGAGGTGGGGGCGCCAGGAGCCCGACCGACGGCTGGGATGGAGGCCTGAGTGGCAAGGCCAGGGGCCGCAGAGGGGGAACTTCGGAAGGGACCACTACCATGGGAGGCAAGACTAGTTCCACCCCCCGGGCTGGAGGCAGGGCCAGAGGCCCCAGCTCCCCGATCAAGAGGAGGCCATGGCCATAGCCCTGGGAGCAAGGAGGGGAGCATGGAGAAGGAGGAGAAGAGAGGTCAGGGTGGAGCTGCCCTATTGCGACTTCCACCAGGAAGAGGGGCACGCCACGGCCACCTGTCCGGAGTTCCTCGAGATGAGAGGGAACAGGGAGCGGCAGCAGCAGCAGGAGGCGCGACAGGAAGTGAGGATTGAGGAGGTCCTGCCTCGGGCGGAGGAGGATCAGTGTGAAGACCGGGTGGATGTGGGGACCCGAGGAGGGATCAGGGTGATCCACGGGGGAGTAGGGATCGAGGCTTCCCGCAAGGCAAGCCTCCACACCATGTACCGGCGGAGCGTCGCCTCTACATCCCAAACCCCGCCACCGAAGGAGAGGATCACCTTCTCCAGGAGTGATCTGCCAGACTACGAGGATCCGTTCTGTGATGCGCTGGTCATCAAGGCGGCCATCGAGAACTTCACCGTCTCTCGGATCCTCGTGGACAACGGGAGCTCCGTCAACGTCGTCTTCAAAAAGGCGTTCGACGCGATGAAGGTGGAGGCAAAGAGGGTGCTGGCCTCAGATGGCCCCTTGTTCGGATTTTCAGGAGAAAGGAAGGAAGTAGAGGGAGGAGTTGGACTCCATGTCACCTTGGGGGGGCAGTCCCGAAACTGCAAGTTCGTCATCGTGGACGCCCCCAGCAGCTACAGTGCCATCTTCGGGAGGCCTCTCATCAGCGCCTTCCGCTGCGTCCCCTCATCTTACCACCAGCGTTTGAAGTTCAACGCTGAGGGGGTGCAGGTCAGGGTTAGGGGGGACCCAAAGGTGGCGCGAGAATGTTACGTCACTGCGGTGAACACCATCTCTTGGCAGGAGGGAGCCGAGGAGATGGGACGGAGGATGGAAGAGGTCAAGCAGGGAGTAGGAGGGGAAGAGCTGGGAGTGGAGGACTGCGTGGAGAAGGCGGCAAGAGGAGATCTGGAGGAGGTGGCCGAAGTAAGGGCCGGGGGAGGAGAGATGGAGGTAGAAGCCCCCGTTCCGGAGGAAGGGGACGCAGAAGGATGGGGGGAGCGGCCCAGGCTGGAGGCAGCCGAGGAAGTGGTGGAGCTGGAGGTGCTCACCCGGGGAGGAAGGATGGAGAAGGTTCGCGTCAGCGGAGGGCTGACCCCGGAGGACCAAGGCAGGATGCTGGAGTGCATCCAGAAGAACGTGGACATCTTCGCCTGGAACGCCGCGAAGATGCCGAGGGTTGACGCGGATGTGGCTTGCCACCGCCTCAACCTGGACCCGAGAACATGCCCCGTTCAGCAGAAGAAGAGGTCCACCGCGGACAAGCTGGCGGAACCCATCCGGGAGGAGGTGGCGAAACTCCTCAAGGCAGGCTTCGTGTCTGAAATTCAGTACCCCGGCTGGGTCTCCAACGTGGTTATGGTTAAAAAAGGGGATGACCGATGGAGGATGTGTATCGACTTTTCCTTACTTAATAAAGCTTGTCCTAAGGATTGTTACCCCTTGCCTCGGATCGACGCGCTGGTCGACTCAGCCGTCGGTTTTTCTGTAATGAGTTTTTTGGATGCTTTTTCAGGTTACCATCAGATCAGGATGCACCCCCTGACATCAAGGATGTCTCATTCATCACCGGGGATGGATGCTACTGCTACAAGATGATGCCCTTTTGGGTGAAAAATGCTGGGGCTACCTACCAGAAAATGATGGACAGGGTCTTCAAGGAGCAAAGGGGAAGGAACTTGGAGGTGTACGTGGACGACCTCATGATCAAAAGCCGGGATGTGGACTCCCACCTCCGGGACCTGGAGGAAACCTTCGCCACCCTGCGCAGATACAAACTGCGGTTGAATCCCCTTAAGTGTGTCTTCGGGGCCAGCCGAGGGAAGTTCTTGGGGCATCTCCTCACCCCCGCAGGGGTCGAGCCGAATCCAGACAAGGTCAAGGCTATCCTTGAGCTGGGGTCCCCGCGAAATACAAAGGAGGTCCAACGGTTGACAGGGAAGCTAGCAGGGCTGAGTCGCTTCCTTTCTCGGGCAGGGGAGAAGTGCTCCCCCTTCTTCAAAACACTGAGGGGAGGTCAGAGGTTCGAATGGACCAAGGAATGCGAGGAGGTGTTCCAGGCCCTCAAGATGCAGTTGACACAGGCTCCGCTGCTCCAAGGGCCGAAGGAGGGGGAGGATTTGTTCTTATATCTCGGGGTCGGGGCAGAGGCACTGAGCTCCGTCTTGGTTCGGGAAGAGGGAAAGAGACAACTCCCTATCTATTATGTCAGCCGGGTCCTGAGAAAGGCCGAGCTCCGGTATCTGATCTTGGAAAAGCTTGCGTTCGCCCTAATCATCTCGGCTCGGAGACTGGGACCTTACTTCCAGGCGCACTCGATCCGGGTGGTGACCGACCACCCTCTCCGCAATGTCTTCGAGTGGGTGGAGCATTCAGGCAGGTTGACTAAGTGGTCGGTGGAGCTGAGCGAGTTCGACGTCTCCTTCATTCCGCGGCTCTCGATCAAGGCTCAGGCGATGGCCGACTTCCTAGCCGACTACGTGGTTGAAGTGGCGGAGGAAGAACTCACCCGCCCGACCCCTTGGAAGGTGAGGGTGGATGGCGCCTCGGGGAGGCATTCCCTAGGAATAGGGGTGATCCTAGAAAGCCCTCAAGGGACTCGTATTGAGCAAACAGTGGTGGTGCACTTTCCCATTACCAATAACCAGGCCGAGTACAAGGCCGTAATAGCAGGGCTGCGCCTGGCCCGGGAACTGGGGATATCAGATGTGGAGGTCCTCACTGACTCCATGGTAGTGGCTTCTCAGATTAACGGAGAGTTCGAGGCAAGGGAGCCCGCCATACGATCATACTTGGCCAAGGTCAAGGGGATCATTGGCACTTTTCAGACTTTCACCATCCGACACGTGCCCAGGGAAGAGAATGAACAAGTCGATCAACTAGCAAAGCATGGTCCCCAGGTGGGGGGCACCATCACTGACCTGTTCTGCCCCTCCATCGAGGAAGGGGAGCTCATGGAAATCGATCAGCAAGCTTCATGGATGGATCCAGTCGTGGTCTTCCTCTCCACAGGAGAATATCCGGAGGGGGTAGATAAGAAGAAACTAAGGCACAAGTCAGCCTATTATCTCCTCCGGGACGGGCAGCTATACCGGAAGACCCTCTCGGGGATGCTAGCCCGCTGCGTGACCGAGGGTGAAGTACGGAGGATCTTGGAGGAAGTCCACTTCGGGGAATGTGGGAGCCACTCCGGGAGTCGGACCCTGGAAGGGAGGATAGTCAGGCAAGGGTATTTCTGGCCCACCCTCGGCCGAGACGCTGCAGAATTCGTAAGGAGATGTCATAAGTGCCAAATGTTCGCCCCTCTCCAGCTGCAGCCGGCCCAGCGGCTCCGTAGTATCACGGCCCCATGGCCCTTCGCAATCTGGGGAATGGATTTGGTTGGGCCGTTTCCCCAAGCCAGCGGCCAGAGAAGGTTCCTCTTTGTAATGATTGACTACTTCTCAAAGTGGATGGAGGTGAAGGCGTTGGCCAAGGTGACCTCTCAGGTGATCAGGAATTTTGTTTGGGGAGAGATCATCTGTCGCCATGGGCTGCCGCAGGCCATCGTCACGGACAACGGACCCCAGTTCGCCAGTGCCGAGTTCACCATCTTCTGCGAACAGCTTGGGATCGATCTCAGGTTCGCCTCAGTCCATCACCCCCGGAGTAACGGGCAGGTGGAGGCCGCAAACAAGATCATCGTCAACCTCCTCAAGAAGAAGGTGGAGAATCTGAAGGGGAGCTGGGTGGAGCAGCTCCCTGCGGTTCTTTGGGCCCTAAGGACCACCCCCAACACGGCTACGGGAGAGACACCATTCAAACTCTCCCATGGGTGCGAGGCAGTGCTCCCCATAGAGTTCGAAGTCCAAACGCCACGAGTCGTGGCAGCCAAAGAGGTCCGCGAGGAATGTCAAGCAGAGAATGAGGAGGAACTGAGGCTCTCCCTTGACATGGTGGAAGAGGTTAGGGACCTTTCCGCTATCCGACAGGAGGAGGTAAAAAGAAGAATGACCAAGTACTTTGACAAGCATGTCAGGGTCAAGCAGTTCGTGGAAGGGGACTTGGTGTTGAAGAAAGTGGATGCGGCAGGGAGGTCGACATCCGTAGGGAAGCTCAATCCCAGCTGGGAGGGACCATTCATTGTAAAGGTAGCCTTGGGGTCAGGGGGCTACCGACTCCAAAATATAGAGGGCGAGAACCCGAGTATCACCTGGAGTGGTGACGACCTCAAACGGTTTTTCCCCTGAAACATGTAAACAGCACTTTGATTATAATAAATTTCTTCAAGTCCTCTGACAATGTTGTAACTAGCCTGCATGATAGAATGTGATGTGTTTTGGACCCCGAGCAGATCCCGCTGTCAGGCTCTCACCTAGCTGACAGGGCTGGAAGTCACTCGGTGTCATCCTTGGCCCCGAGCAGATCCCGCTGTCAGGCTCTCACCTAGCTGACAGGGCTGGAAGTCACTCGGTGTCATCCTTGGCCCCGAGCAGATCCCGCTGTCAGGCTCTCACCTAGCTGACAGGGCTGGAAGTCACTCGGTGTCATCCAGGACCCCGAGCAGATCCCGCTGTCAGGCTCTCACCTAGCTGACAGGGCTGGAAGTCACTCGGTGTCATCCTCGACCTCGAGCAGATCCCGCTGTCAGGCTCTCACCTAGCTGACAGGGCTGAAAGTCACTCGATGGTGGTAGTATTGGACCCCGAGCAGATCCCGCTGTCAGGCTCTCACCTAGCTGACGGGGCTGGAAGTCACTCGGTGTCATCCTTGGCCCCGAGCAGATCCCGCTGTCAGGCTCTCACCTAGCTGACAGGGCTGGAAGTCACTCGGTGTCATCCAGGACCCCGAGCAGATCGCGCTGTCAGGCTCTCACCTAGCTGACAGGGCTGTAAGTCACTCGGTGTCATCCTCGGCCTCGAGCAGATCCCGCTGTCAGGATCTCACCTAGCTGACAGGGCTGGAAGTCACTCGATGGTGGTAGTATTGGACCCCGAGCAGATCCCGCTGTCAGGCTCTCACCTAGCTGACAGGGCTGGAAGTCACTCGGTGTCATCCTTGGCCCCGAGCAGATCCCGCTGTCAGGCTCCCACCTAGCTGACAGGGCTAGAAGTCACTCGGTGTCATCCAGGACCCCGAGCAGATCCCGCTGTTAGGCTCTCACCTAGCTGACAGGGCTGGAAGTCACTCGGTGTCATCCTTGGCATCGAGCAGATCCCGCTGTCAGGCTCTCGCCTAGCTGACAGGGCTGGAAGTCACTCGATGGGGGTAGTATTGGACCCCGAGCAGATCCCGCTGTCATGCTCTCACCTAGCTGACAGGGCTGGAAGTCACTCGGTGTCATGCTTAGCCTCGAGCAGATCCCGCTGTCAGGCTCTCACCTAGCTGACAGGGCTGGAAGTCACTCGATGGTGGTAGTATTGGACCCCGAGCAGATCCCGCTGTCAGGATCTCACCTAGCTGGCAGGGCTGGGAGTCACTCGGTGTCATCCTTAGCCTCGCGCAGATCCCGCTGTCAGGCTCTCACCTAGCTGGCAGGGCTGGGAGTCACTCGATGATGTCGGCCTTAAAGTCATCAGGTGCAGGCCAGTCTGTGGTAAGGAGCCAAGGGGAAGGGTCCTGCCAGGACGAGCTCGGGCTCGGCAAACTCAGCTCGGCACAGTCAAGAAGGCAGGCCGGGCTGAAGGGCTCTGCATGGGCGTGTTTGGGCTCGTCATCTCCAGCTCGGCATTGGCGAATAGGCCGCAAGCCCGGGCCTCGCCAAAGGGAGGCAAGCCGGACCAGGGAATCTCGCCTCCCTAGCCCATTACACTTCAAAATTTCTTCTTCGACGGGCACAACCTGGATGGCTCGCATACGAGTAAAGGTAGGCGGATAGAAGGGTGGAGGCCGCGTGCGAGTAATAGTGGCATGATAAGGGCAGAGAAGCAACTCGCCGCAAAATCGTTTGGGGCTCGGCGAACACCCCAAGCGCGTCTCGCTCGCGTGTGCGCTCTCATAATCACTCTACTCGCGGAACCTGTCCCTGCGAGGTCGCGGGAGGAAGCACTCGCGTACATTCATAACACAACAAGCATAGTAAAGGAGCACCGGTATGATCAAAAAAAATAAAAGAAACTTTCATTGATTATTCACAAATGTACAGGGAGCTCGCCACGGCGAGTAGTCAAAAAAGGAAAGAAAGAAAAAAGGGACAAATACAAGGCTGTCAGCTGGCCTCGCCCCCTCCGCCGGACTGGCCCTCGCCGCCACCCGAATGGTCCTGGAAGCTCTTCCCAAACATTGTGTCCAGGCTATCTTCTCGCTGGGCGGCGTCGCCGGAAACAGACTCGGCATCAGGTCCTGAGCAGAGATCTCCCCGCATCCTTCCACCAGCACCCCGGAGTCCTTCATCATCGCGAGGGTGCACTCGGCGGTCTGGATTGAGTTGATCCACAGTCTCTCGATGAGGTCGGCCTCGCCGAAGATGCGCGGGCTCTTGTAGGGGAGTGTGGGATCGATGTCGTGCGACGGGAAGAAGATCTCCGCCTGGCGACGAACCTCGCCGAGAAAGTGCTGGTTCTCCCCCTTCAACTTCGCGTTCGCGCCCTCCAGCTCTCCAAGGCGCGAGCGCAGGTGGCCGTTCTCCTCCCCGAGCTCGGCATTGCGAGCCTGGAGCTCGCCAGCAGCGTCGGCATCCGCGGCCAGTTGCGCGCGCAGCCGGCTAACCTCCTCCCCCAGCTCAGTGTTGCGAGCCTGGAGCTCGCCCGCCGCCTTGGCATCCTGGAAAAAAGCCCATTTAGCGGAAACAAAGCTTTTTAAGTAAAAGAGAGCGGTGCGTAACACTTACCAGCCCGCCAGCAGTCTGGGCGAGAAGGCTATCCGCGATGCCGAGCCGCCTCGCCTGATCGGCGACCTGCTCCTTGGCGAGGTCGCGAGCCTGCTCGGCCTTTTCGAGCTGGTGGCTGATGGCGAAGCTGCGGCGCGCCAACATGTGGTGCAGCTCCAAAGTCCGCAGGTGGGACTGCAGACCCTCATGGCCGAGCTGCCGGAGGGTCGTCTTCTTGTAGGCCTCGGCATCCTCCCGGCCATAAAGGCCGAAGCCGAGGGCGTAGGCGTGACCGGTGGCGGGCTCGCGGTCGTGCCAGGACGGATGCAGAGTGGAGACGGAGACTCGATGAGCGACCTCGTCCCACTGCAGCATGGGCTCGCCCGTGGAATCCTTCCAGCGCCCGCCGAAGTTGAAGAGGGGGTGCTGCTTCGGCGGCGCGCGCTCGCGGGCAGCCCTCTTCGCCGAAGGAGGAGGGGAGATCGCGGCCGAGGTAGAAGGGCCCTTGCCGTCCTTTCGGCCCTTACTGGTCGTCTCCTTCTGCGGGCTCTCCGGTGACGCGCCGGGAGGAGTCTCCGACGAGCTGATATACTTGGGGCTGGGTTGATGTTGTTGTTGCCCCCGCGGAGCCAGCAGGGCCCTCCGCATCTTTTTCATCTGACGGGGGCCGGATGGCGGGTTCGACCCCGCGTCCTCAGATTGCCTCTTGCCGGACGAGGGCTGCGAGAGGGCCGCCTCGTCTCGGCAGGCCGCTGCCGCCGCCCTCTCACGAGCAAGAGGGTCAGTATCGAGCCCCGGGTCCGCGAACGGCGGGTTCGCGAGGATTATTCGCTCCCCTGTAGAAAAAACACTTGGAAAGGTTAGGGATTTCGGATATGATGATGTGCCGAGCTCGGCGAGTAGGCGAGCTCGGCAAGATGAGGAGGGCATACCTTCGCCGGGCAGAACCGGGGGGAGCGCGTCGAGGCCCCTCCGCAGGAAGGCGACCTCGAAATCTTTGTGAAGGAAGAATTTGTGAAGCTCGGCGTCGTTGCCGGACACGGCCGGCGGGCGGTACACCTCCTCGCCTTTTTGTTGCGGCGAGTATGGGATGTTGCCGATATCGCCCTTGATGAAGGCGATCTTGGTCATCCAGGTATGGTGCTTGTTCGCGATCTCGCGAACTTTGATCAAGGAGCCGCCGAAGTAGGCGACCCCATCCGTCGTCGCCTTATAGGAGAAGAGTTTCCTGAACACCGTCAGGTTGAACTCGATCCTCTCCCGCCGGAGGTAGCTCGCGAACGCCACCATCATGGCGATGGCATTTGAGTTCAGCTGCGCGGGGACGGCCCCGTAGTATTTCAGGATCTGCCGAATCTCCGGCCACAAGGGAAGTCGCAGCCCCACCTCGAAGTGCGAGATGGGGAAGGCGAGCTCGTTCTCGTAAAATGTGTTAATGGCCTCGCCCGGCCCCGGCCTGCATGCCTCAAAGCCAGGCGGCACATACAAGGCTATGAATTCTGCGAGCTCCTCCTCGCTGGTGTGGCCGTCGAAGAAGCAGTAATCAGCGAAGTGTTGCGCGCATTTGGAGTGGCCGTCGGCGTCCGGGTTGGTCTTGCCCATGATCGCAGAGAAGAAGCGCAGCGCGAGCAGGGAAAGGAAAAAGCAAGGAAGGGAAAGCAAAGCAATAAAGGCAGTACGGGGGTAGGTGAGGGGGGGGGGCTATTTATAGGAAAAGGAATCTGAGGCAGGCTGTCACATCAGCGCAGCTCGCCACCCCAGCTCGCCACCCCAGCTCGCCACCCCAGCTTGCCGACTTCTGACGCATCCCAACTAAGGCTAAGTCAAACATTACGGCTTTTTATTTAAATAACATAATTAAGAATGTTCTAAGAGTTATTCATCACAGAAGGGGAAAGTTCAGAATAAAAAACAGGGCGCGCAAGCAGGGAGGGCACCAGGATGCGAGCGTCGGTCGGCTCGGCAGGGGAGCCCGCAGACTTACCTAACCCGGCCTCGCGACCCCCGCCCCCCAAGCTGCCGCGCGCGGAGTAACTCGCGGATCCTCCCGGAATTCCTTTGCGCAACCAAGAGACCGTCGTCTATCTCATCCAGGAGTCGGGAGGGAGACATCAACTAGCCAGCTCAGCCGAGGAGCACCTCCTCAGCAAGACGCGCGTAGTCGCACTGCAGCATCTCGTTGACCCCCTACACCTCGCGCAGTCCGCACACCAGCTTCTTAAGGAGCTTGACCTCCCTCCTCATCAGCTCTCCTTGATCCACCTCCGGACCCAGGTAAGAGTCCAGCGAGCTCGGAGACGGGAGGGGAGAGTGGTGGGCTGCCCGCGAAGATTCCTCGGCAGCCGATTGACTGGGAAGAGCTGTAAAGACAGGTATTAGCAAAAAGAGCAAAAACTTATGGAGCAAGGTGTCAAGCGAGGTTGACCTGAAGAGCTCGGCGGTTCAAAAGAGATGCGGGGAGGGATGAACCTCAGATCCTTCCCGCGACCTGGGCCGCGAGCCCCCGGCGAGATGAGCTCGAAAGCCGGGGTGGGAATGGACCCCAGACCTTGCCCGGCGGCCGCGTCAGTTTGCCGAGGAGGGGAGCCCGGTGGCGAAGTCGGCCTCTGCGAGCTCACAGGCAGGATCCCGAAGAGGAGCGGCGGATCCCGGGGATGGCTGTCCGGCACCGAGAATCGCGAAGTGGCGAGCGCGGCCTCACCTTGCGGCATGGAGACCCGCGGGGCGGTGCCCTCACCATCTGGTTGGCCGTCCTGATCGTCGCCAACTACAACGACCTCCCTATCATTCTCTGGAATAGTTCGAGTAGAAGAGCCAGTCTCGCGGGCCAGAGTGGCCCTCAGGTCGTGGAAGATGGGCTCGGCCGCCTCGGGGAATGGCTTTGTCCTCTTGGAGCTCGGCTCGGTAAAATCAATTTGGGGAACTTTCGCGGGGACCGCCGTCAGCGCGGCAATGCGAGCCGCGGAAGCCTGGCGAGCTCGGTCTATGCGCTCTTGAATCTCCTTGGGAAGGGGCATCTTGGCAAGGCAGCAGGGGGGAATGGCAAGAGCCAGGTAGCAGAGCAGGTGCACATATATATAGCCGCAGGTGGCCCCCACCAGAAGATTCCCTCCAACTCGCCAGCTAGAGCTCGCCGCACACTTCGGGTTGGATGATTCTTTCCGAGCTTGTGCCAAGCTCGAAAAGAGCGGGGATTGTGTACAACCCCGTGTCCGGCGAGCAAGGTCACCAGGGGGCGAGCAGATCAGGCTGGGAGCAGCAGGCGAGCTCGGCAACGGCAGGGGCGAGGCTGAGCTCGACATCCGTCGGCCAGAGATCGTCGATCGGCGACCCCGAGCTCGGCATTCGCCGAGCGGGCTGCAACTCGCGCCCTCGCAGTGGAGTTCGGCAGCAGCGTACGAGCAGAGCACGCCGAGGTGGCCAGAGCACCCAGCTCGCCCGAGTGTCAGAGGTGCCTTTTACTATTTTACCCCTACTGGTTTGTCCATAGCCCTTCAGAACAGCGGAGCTTGGCTGTTGGCAGACCCAACTGGGGTTTTTTTGGTAATTTCAGGTCAGTTATTTTGGTTATTGGCAGTCCGGATTTCAAAAGCTATAAATAGGACCCAAGGGGTACCCCAGAAAGCAGGTTCTCCCTGCTCTCTTCTCCCCAAAATCTTTAAGTGCTTTCTGAGGGTACCTTAGCTCGGCTTCAGGCTAAGGAGGGGAAGCGCTCTGAGATCTTCCGGGTTTGTGGTGGGACCTCCCTGCCGAGCCCTTGGGTCTGTTTCTCCTTGCTCTCGTCGTTTTTCATGCTGGAACAAAGTAGGCGCGAGACCACCCCCTTCCCCAAGGGCGAGCTCCACAGGAAGTCGGGTTTCGGTTTCAACAAGTGGTCTCCGTGGGGGCAGCCCGGGGGGCAGAACATTAGAGCACCTGTACCTCGGGAGTAGCCCCGCCTCGACCATCAGAAGGAGTAATCTTACCCTGAGAAATCGAACAAGGCACTGTACCATCATCACCACGAGGGGCTGCAATGGCCTTCCTCTTCCGACCGTAATCCGAAGTTGTCTCGGTAATCCGCCCAAAATCTGAAGAAATACCGCACCGCAACAAGCGTTTCTCTTCCACAAACGAGGAAATGTTGAACAACCAATTTTCCAACTCACGAGCTCTGAAATTCCTAGCACTGGCGAAAATTCCGGCTCCTTCCCCTTTTGGCGGCAACAACGATCAGACAATGTATTCCACAGCTCTGGCAAACCCCAAGAGTTCTTAACATAGCCAAACAGAGTATTTCCGTGATGGCAGTCCGTCCGAGTCTCAAAATCAATTCAGCTCTTGTTTCTATGAATTTCAACACACTCATGACTATCAGATTGGATGTCACACCAATCCTGTAAATAGTCTAAAGAAAGTTTCCCGCCATGTTCACGAAATAAGACAACAAATCTAATGAGACATACTACTCCCAGTGGTGTAAACTTGGAAATCGTCACACCACAAAATTTCAGGATCTCGATCACTTCCTCACATGGTGGGAATCGGAAACCCGATCTCAAAGTAGTCTCACAGATCGTCAACCAATCACGAGGAGGATTTTGAACCCTCTCTTCGGCACGTGGTATCTTCACTTCAAGGTCGGCAGATAGACTGAACCTTCTTCTCCAAATCACAACCTGATCGTCGGTAAGAGAGGAACGTAGACGCATCAGTCTCGCAGTACGCTTCGATCCGTTGTATAATAAATCAAGATTGGTCTTAAATAAAACAATCTATAAATAAAAAATTTTCCGCCCTCGTCGTATGTATAAAGGCACGTTGTAACGCCCCCATCCGTCATATAACATAAGACAGACGGTTCGGCTGGGGCCCGACGCCATGTACCACAGACAGGTAAGGAGATTACATATTATTTCCAAATCCATTTTCATTTACGAACGCATTTTTACTAAGAGCATTCTAGCGGAAGCATTTAGGTTAAGAACCACTAACAATAGGAATGTCCACTATAACAGATTGAACAGGAATGATATCTATAATATACACGACACATGTTTTAGCCTTTCAGCCTTACAATTGTTTCATTTACATCAAGTGACTTCATACATCGGTACGCAGGTCGGCCACACATGAAAACAGTAAAACGTTCGCCGTTGGGCCTTTAAGGGCTAGCCAATCGCAGCGTAAGGGCTTGAGCCTGCTACTTCCCACCGACGTCTCCAGCACCTGCACAAACGGCCCACACAAATGTGGCAAGCAAAGCAACGATCAACAATTTGCTGACCAATTTATAATGATCCCACCCCATACTCGGGGTGACAGTTCTCCTTCCCTACAAACAACAGCATATATCTATATAGTGGCAACAACAAAGTGCATTTAAGTATCATTCACCACAGACATTGGCTCCACGGCCACACGCCCCGTGCACTCAGGGAACATTTTCGATGTACCGGCCTCCCCCGTGTAACACCATCGTTCAGAGGTACTTAACTTGACGACATTGTCGTTCAGAGGTACTTAACTTGATAGTAACCTTTGTCGTTCAGAGATACTTAACTTGAAGACTACGTCGTTCAGAGGTACTTAACTTGACGACCGACTGCCCATTCAGAGGTACTTAACTTGACGACCCAGTCGTTCAGAGGTGCTTAACTTTATGGAATCGTAATTGGCCTCTACGGCTTTCTTTACCATTTCAGGCTGGTAACCACCATTGCTGGGAAATTTAAGCTCACAGCTTTTCATACAATGGCCCCCATGTCTCTTAGAGATAGGCCTCACAACATTTTAGCTCACTAGGAGCTATCGCCTAACGACACTCACTATCGCCCGACGACATCAACATTTCTCCAAACTGTGCCTGGGAATTTTCCAGGAAATGCTTCCAGTACTTTGATGCAGCATCCTGCACACCTCTAGACCCCGGATTTCATACATACATCACACGCACATCCATAGAGTCTTCTCCGGCACGTAAAATAAACATCACCAATCCAGACCAACCCGTCCGGATGGGTTTCACACAACATGCATATTCCATACTCTAGATTTCAGGATCTATATACAAGATTAAATGAGGATCATGCCGATCTACCCATTGGAATCCACCTGTTTTCACCTTTTGGTGAGGGGTTCCATGCAAGTATGTATATTAAGGACTTCACTTATCCAATGAGAAAATTGTTACCCTTGTAGTTCTCTTCGGAGCCATGGCAAAGCTTTTCTACGCCGATGGAAATGAGCGCCTCACTTTCCACTTTGTGGATCTAGCCTCGGATCCTGCTCCCGATGAGTGAATCTCCTTCAGCACCTTCACAAAGGTCAGCCCAAATCCTTAACTCCAGCCTTTAGTTCTCTTCTCAAGAACTTGGATGAAATGAAGAGAGAGAGTGTGTGAGAAGGAAATAATGATTTCCTTATCACAACCCCTCTGCATATGTGGCCTTGGTTAAACCCCACCCACACGATCAATCCATCAAAACGAAGCATTGGCCTGGATTTGAGTTGAAAAGTCAACTTAACTGCTTTGACCAGCCAGCCGGCTCCGCTGTTACTCGAGAAATCCTTTTGATGTTCGTTCAAAGAATGCAGCACCACGTTAGTCGAACTTCCCGATAACCGTTCGACGTTCGTCGAACTCCATTCGACGCTCGCTGAAAGGATACAAGGAATATAAAAGCACCACGTTCGTCAGTTCGACGTTTGTCAGTTTAACGTTCGTCGGTTCTACGTTCGTCGGTTCGACGTTCGTCGAACTCCATTCGACGTTTAACCTGTTACTTCTAAACCTTTTTGGGGTGTTACAATCCTCCCCTCCTTACGGAAATTTCGTCCCGAAAATTCCATACAACTATAAGAAAGACAACAACAAATATGTTACAACATATATTCTCTTCACAAAAAATGTTACAACATTTTATACAAATAACTTGGGAAATTCAGCACTCATTGTTTGCTCCCGCTCCCATGTTAGCTCCTCACGGCCATAGTTGTCCCACCGGACCTTGACAATCCCGATTGTCTTGTTCCGCAGCCGCTTAACCACCTTATCCTCGATCTGAATGGGCCTAAGCTTCGTCGTTAGCCTAGATTCGACCGGTACTCGATTATTCGCAATCACCTGAGCTGGATCTTTCACGGCTTTTTGAAGCACTGATATGGGGAACACATCATACAAGCCACTCAGTTCTGCTGAAAGAGCTAGCCGATAGGCAGCTTCTCCAACTCGCTACACTACTTCGAATGGACCAAGCTATCTCGGACTTAACTTTTTCAAGCTCAGAATCTTGGACACGCCCTTGAATGGTTTGATTTTCAAGTATACCCACTCGTCAACCGAAAACTCTATATTTCGGTGCTTGGCGTTGTAGTACTTTGCCTGCCTATCGTGGGCAATCAGTAGCCTCTCTCGAATAGTACATATGGTCGAATTTTCCTCTTCGACCTCCTTACATTTATAAAGCCTTGACTTGCCTGTTTCCGCTCAAGCTAACGGTGTACGACACTTCCTACCGTATAAAGCTTCAAAGGGCGTCATCTGTATACTAGCTTGATAGCTATTATTGTAGGCAAACTCAATCATATAGAGGTGATCTTCCCACCTCTTCCCGAAATCCAGGGCGCACATACGGATCATGTCCTCCATTGTTCGGTTCATCCTCTCAGTCTGTCCATCCATTTGTAAATGAAAGACCGTACCGAACTATAACTTTGTACCCAATAACTGGTGGACTAGCCTCCAATCACCCGAAGAAAAACATCCATCTCAGTCGCTGACAATGCTACAAGGCACACCGTGCAATCGTACAATGTTATCCACGTACAACTTAGCCAGTTTCTCAACTAAATCATCCTTCCGATTAGGTATGAAGTGTGACACTTTGGTTAATCGGTCAATGATCACCCACACGTCATCGTTTCCGCTATGAGAACTCGACACTCCATGCACGAAATCCATAGAAATGTCATCGAACTTCCACACTGGGATTGGTAACGACTTCAGGAGACCGCCAGATTTCTGGCATTCAACTTTTAGCAAGGCACATGTCTGACATTTTGCGACGTAATGGGCTATATCTTTCTTTAGACCTGACCACCAAAAAAATTTCTTCATGTGCTTGTGCATTTTTGTGCTCCCTGGGTGAATTGAATACTTCGTAAAGTGTGTCTCATACAACAATTCTTCACGTAATTTACCCACATTCGGGATGCATAAATGATCATCTTTCCGCAAAAGTCCATCATCCCAGGAGAATTGGGCATTTGACCCATCCGCCGCATAGCGTTGTAGACTCTTATCAAGTTCTATTACTCGTTGAACCCTGTCCGCAAGGTCATACTGTACCTTCGTACAGTTCAGGCATGCACTTGCAATAGCATTCTTGTCCAAACAAGAGATGTCTAAGGCCTCCAACTCCTGGATTAGATGCTTATCATGCATATGCAACCAACTTGCTCTTGTCAGAGTCCTATGACTTAAGGCATCTGTGACCACATTTCCCTTCCCGGAAGTATAATGAATCTGGAAGGTGTAGTCCCTGAGGAACTCCATCCAACTCTGCTGTCGCATATTTAGATCCTTCTGATCCAGCAGGTACTTAAGGCTCTTATGGTCCGTGAAGATGTCAACTTTCACACCATATAAGTAGTGACACCATAACTTAAGAGCAAAAATCACCGCCGCCAACTCCAATTCATGGATGAGATAGTTTCGCTCATGCACTTTCAACTGGCATGAGCCATAAGCTTTCACTTTACCAAAATGAAGAAGAACACAGCCTAAGCCGCTCTCTGATGCATCACTATAAATTTCATAGCCGTCCGAACCACAAGACGTCGTAAGGATTGGCGTCGTAGTCAGATGACCTTTCAGCTCCTCAAAATCTCGCGTGCACTCTGGCGTCAAAACGAACTTATGATCTTTTCGCGTCAGTATGGTGAGAGGCAAGGCTATATACGAGAGGTTCTCTACGAAGCGCCTATAGTAGCCCGCCAGTCCAAGGAAACTCCTGACTTCGGCTGCAGAAGACAACACCGGTCACTCTCATATCACAATTATCTTTTGAAAGATATAGTACCTAAACACCTAGAGGGGGGGGGGGGGGTGAATAGGTGACCAATTTCTTTTTAGACTTTAATGGCAGCAATCAGTTAATATCACAGAATTCTAACTACTTTTGCACAGCAATCATACAGTATACACAACAAAGTACAGCACAGCACAACAGACACAGAGTTTTATAGTGGTTCCCCAAGATTTGGGTACATCCACTTTCCCCCTTCGCCTATCTAGCAGTGTACTAGATTCGGCCAAACTTCACCACTGTCTCAGAACCCAAACTGGTTCCTACACCTCAGGCCCAAAGCCCTACAACTCAGCTTTTCCACAAAGCCTACACTCAGCCACAAAGGCCTACACTCAGCCAACAAGGCCTACACTCAGCCAACAAGGCCTACACTCAGCCAACAAGGCCTACACTCAGCCAACAAGGCCTACACTAAGAGATTTCAATCTCCTACACTCAGGCTCTCAAGCCCTACCCTCAGCCTTTATATTTACAGGCTTACAATCACTCAGATCCAAAGGATCCTACAAGATAAAAATGATTTCACAAATGTTAACTCAACAACCCAAAGACAAGAGAGGGGAGTTGTGAGTTTCTTGATGAGTTCTTAGAAGAACTCAGCTGGATTCAATCTGACTTAGCTTTCTTCAAAGCTTCTTGAAAGTAGAACTGAATAAGACTGATTCCTTCTGCAGTTGATCCTTGACCTCTGCTTCTTAAGATCCAGAATGAATCTGAATCTTTCTTCTCAGCCTAGTTCCAATGGCTGATTTCTTGGATGAAGCCCTCTCTCTCCAACTTCTTAGATCTGCACTTGTACTGCAAGATCTTCTTGTCTTGATACTTGATCAATAACTCTGTGAATCACTTGTTGAATTACTTCAATTACTTGAACAACAACAACAACAACTTCTGTAGACTGTATGAGCCTATTTATAGGCCTTCTTCATGGTAACCGGCTGGTCCAGTCCATAACTGAATTCTGACATCTCTGACAGGTGCTGTAGACCGGCTGGAATGGCAGTTGTCAAGTCATCCAGTCAGTTCTTGAAAGTTCTCTAACTGTCTGAAAGTGTCGAGACTTTCTGTCTTTAAGTGTCGACACTTATAGACCAAGTGTCGACACAAGTTGTGTAAGTGTCGACACAAGTCTACAAGGTGTCGACACAACTCCTTGTGTTGTAGATTTTATATCTCGACACAGTTTCTTCTGTATGTGTCGACACTGAAATTGAGTGTCGACACAAGTACTTGATCTTCTGTATTTTGTTGAATTCTTTTAAGTGTCGACACATATCCTTTGTGTCGACATATCTTCATGTGTTGAATCTGTTAAGTGTCGACACTACTTCTTGGTGTCGACACATAGTCTTCAATGTTGATACTTGCTGAGTGTCGACACAGCTCCTTGTGTCAACACTTGATTCTTCTGTTGAGACTTCAGCTGAGTGTCGACACATCTCCTTAGTGTCGACACTTGTACTTAGAATATTTTGTCGATCTTGTTGTTCTTTGCTAAGTGTCGACACAGCTCCATGTGTCAACACTTTCTTCAAGTGTTGAGTCTTCAGCTGAGTGTCGACACATTGTTCTTGGTGTCGACACTTACTTCAAGTGCTGACTCTTCTGCTGAGTGTCGACACATTGTTCTTGGTGTCGAGACTTATACTTAGTCTCTGCTGACTTTTGCTGAGTGTCGACACAGCTCCTTGTGTCGACACTTTCTGGTGTAGACACATCTTCACTGGGTGTCGACACTGCTGTTAAGTGTCGACACTTTTTGTCTGCACTTTTCTTCATTGAGTGTCGACACTGCTCCTAGTGTCGACACTTTGTGTCTGGTGTCGACTCTGCATCCCAAGTGTCGACACAATGACTACAAGTGTCGACACTGCTTGTCTGGGTGTCGACACAAGTCTTCTTAAGTGTCGACACTTTCCCTCTGGGTGTCGACACATGGACTTAGAAATTTTTGCTTCAGTCCTGCAAATACTTAACCTGCACAAGTAACTCAAAACACATCAAATACATTTTGATGTATATCATTGAGTTGGGTGAGGCTTCTTCAAATCAGGTACATTTAAACCAATGTACCCAACAATCTCCCCCTATTTGGAGAAGTCATAACCCTTAGTCAATGATATACACCATTCATAATTAAGATTACAAAATGATGTAAAGCAGGATATTGTACAGCAGGGTAAACATAAACATGTATTAATTTCACATGTATACAAATTCATCATCTCAGAACAAATAAGAAATAGACATAGACATTATCACAGAACAAACATGAAATAGATTAATCATATAACATATTGTTCTAATATCTGTCTTATACATTTTCAGAAGTTCACAAAATGTTTTACATCCAAAAGATTACAAAATAAACTTCAAGAAAATTCTAAATCTATTTTTGTTCAGGCTCTTTAATAACTATCCCTTTGCCAGCTTGAACTTTAGCTTGAACAGCAGCATCAGCAGTTTCAGCATCAGCAGGCTTCTTGCCTTTCAGATCTTTCTTCTTAAGCTCTTCAGCTTTGATCTTCTGTCTTTCAAAATAATGGTATGGCTTTGGAAAGTACTTGCTAGGCTCTAGAGCAGTAGGAGGTAGCTTTCCCATCTTTGCCTTCCTTCTGTATTGAACAATTGCTTCCTGTCTGGTTTCATGTTTCCTCCATTCAGCTTCAGAGAACCATTTGTTCCTGTCTTGAATGTTATCCTTGGCAGCTTTCCAGGCAGTCAAAATGATATTTCTTGAGGTAGGGCTCCACTGTTCAAAGTCTGGCCTTTGTTCAGCTTGTTCCCTAACCCTCTTCTTAGACAATCTATTCTCTTCTTCTTTTTGCAATGCCTCTTGCATGGCTTCAAAAATAGGCTGAACAACCTTTTCAATAATCACATTGTCCTTGCCCCCAGGTGGGCTGTACATAGTCTGTACATCAGCATGCACCATTTCAAAATCTGGAGGAGGATAAATGACTTGAGCTACTTCTGGTTGCTCACCTCCTAGATATGCAGGTTGAATTCCAGATTCTGCCACATTGTCATCATCACAAAGAGGAGGGTATCCCAGTGTAGCCCTGATTGAATTTGATATCCATTTTGCATGATCAGAGCTTGCCTTGACTAACACTCTCTCCCCCTTTATGACTTCTCTTTCAATATGATCTCTCACATCATCCTTCTGAAATCTGACTTGATTATCCAAGTAATTTACTCCATGTTTGAAGAAGGGTTTTAACCTTTGGAGTTTGTCAGTTATATTCTTTTGAGAATCTTGTATTGCAGTCTTAAGAGCAGTGAGTTCTTCTAGGAAAACTTTGTCAAAATCTGCCTTGGCTATAGCTGGAGTCTGCCCTGCAGCAATATTCTTCAGTTCTGTAACTATGGCAGCATTCTCTCCTTTAGCAGCAGTAGGTTCTTTGTCAAAATCCACTTGATCCAGATTTAAAAATAAATCCTCCATAGTGTACTCTTGTGGTGAAGGAGCTGGAGTAATTCTAGGCTCTTCAACCACTGGATCAGGAACCACTAGAACAACAGCAGATGTGTTTTCCATGACAACATCTGGAACTTGATTATCCAGCTGAATTTACTGATGAACATCAGACAAATCAGTATCTTCTATAGGAAAATCCAAAGTATTTAGTTCAGTGATTACCTCTAGTATGATGTTTGTTGCTTGTTCACTTTCTAATGTAGTGGGTTCTGCTACAACTGGAAGCTCCCCCTGGCTTTGATCCTTATGGATGGGGCTAGCTTAAGCGCCATTAGGATTTGTAGAATTTGTCTGGAGAGAAGAGAGGTGTCGACACTGAAGTTTGGTCTCGAAACTTTGAAAGCGTGTCGACAAACAAAGACAAAACCCTATTTATACCTTTCTGATTTTGAAGATGAACAGGCGGGACAGCTAACTTAAAATGTGTCGACACTGGCAATAAGTGTCGACACTGACTTATAATGTCTCGACACATATGTGTCGACACAAGTTTAGTCAACAGATTTTATGTGTCGACACTTGTTTATGTGTCGACACAACTTAACTCGACACATAGTCGAGACTTTACTTAGAAAATTCTGAGTAAAACTTAAGTGTCAACACCACATTGGATGTGTCGACACCTACTTGACATGTGTTGACACTAACATTCTGAAGTGTCGACACCAACTTCCTAGATGTGTCGACACCGATTTCCTGAAGTGTCGACACCACTATTCTGTGTCGACATAGACTTGTCTATGTGTCGACACCTTTTTACTTAGTCATTTTCAATACTGTAAACTTACTCTAAGTTTATCATTCCTAGTTCAATTTTAAATCTATTGAACTTAGCTTCTTCTAGGGGCTTAGTATACATATCAGCTATTTGATTATCAGTTTTAACATATTCTAATAAAATATCTTTTCTTTCTACATGCTCCCTAAGAAAATGATATTTAATTTCAATATGTTTTGTTCTACTATGGGATACAGGATTATTAGCTATTGAAATAACACTTGTAGAATCACAGAAGAGTGGAGTTCTACTTACCTGAAATCCATAGTCCTCTAGCTGATGTTGTATCCACAGAAGTTGAGCACAGCAACTTCCTGCAGCCACATACTCTGACTCTGCAGTGGAGATAGCCACACTGGTTTGCTTTTTGCTACTCCATGAAATTAGTCTCCCACCTAGGAATTGACAGGTTCCAGTAGTGCTTTTTCTATCTTCTTTGCATCCTGCAAAGTCTGCATCTGAATAACCTGTTAGTTCAAATTCTCCATTCCTAGGGTACCGGAGGCCTAGATAGGGAGTGCCCTTTAGATATCTCAATATTCTTTTGACTGCTGTCAAATGAGACTCTTTAGGGCAGGCTTGATACCTTGCACAGACACATGCAGCATACATGATATCTGGTCTACTAGCAGTCAAGTATAATAGGGAGCCAACTATCCCTCTATACAAGGTTTCATCTACAGGTTTCCCTGCATCATCCTTGCTAAGAGACATACTTGACCCTATAGGAGTCTTCATGGTACTGGATGAATCCATACCATACTTCCTTATGAGTTCTAGGGTGAACTTGGACTGACATATGGATAAACCACTCTCAATCTGTTTAACTTGGAGACCCAAGAAAAACTTCAGCTCTCCCATACTACTCATCTCAAATTGACCTTGCATAAGTTTTGCAAACTTTTTGCAAAGGCTGCTTTTAGTAGACCCAAATATAATGTCATCTACATATATTTGGACTAGTATAACTTTGCCTCTAGATTCCCTAAGGAATAGAGTCTTATCTATTTTCCCCCTTGATAACTTGTTCTCAATGAGAAAACTAGATAGGGTTTCATACCAAGCCCTAGGGGCTTGCTTTAACCCATATAAAGCCTTCCTAAGTCTATAGACATGATGAGGTAGAGTTGGATCAACAAAACCTGAAGGCTGCTCCACATAGACTTCTTCCTTAAGATTACCATTCAGGAATGCTGACTTGACATCCATTTGGTAAACTTTGAATCCTTGATAGGTTGCATAGGCCAAGAACATTCTTATGGCTTCCAGTCTGGCTACTAGAGCAAAGGTTTGATCAAAGTCAATACCTTCTTCTTGCCTATATCCTTTAGCAACCAGTCTTGCTTTATTCTTAATGATGACCCCTTGTTCATCCATCTTATTCATGTAGATCCACTTGGTTCCTATTATATTGTGGTCTTTAGGTTTAGGAACAAGTTCCTAGACCTTGCATCTTTTGAACTGATTAAGCTCTTCTTGCATTGCTTCAGTCCATTGTGGATCTAGTATTGCTTCTTCAAACTTCTTAGGTTCAACTTGAGATAGAAAACTGGAGTAGATTGTTGCATTCATGTATCTGCTCCTGGTTTGTACTCCTTGTCTTGGATCTCCAATAATCTGCTCTACTGGATGATCTCTAAGATACCTGTTGGCTGGAGGCATCCTAACTTCTGGTTGAACCTCTTCAGCATCTCCATCATGCTGTACTCCTTGTACTTCTTCTGCAATTGGCACATGTAGTTCTCCCCCTGGACAATAGCTACTCTCCTCTACTTGCTGTCTTGCAGCAGGTACTTCTTCTATAGTAAGCTTGTCCATTTTCTTTGTTAAACCTGTGGGGCTGCATACACTACTAGACAACTCATTGTTAATAAGTTTAGTCTCATCAAAAACTACATGCACAGATTCTTCTACAACTTATGTAGTCAAGTTGTAGACTCTATAAACCTTACAGTTATTGCTGTACCCAACAAAAATTCCCTCTTGGGACTTGACAGCAAACTTAGTTAAGTAAGACTTTCCATTGTTAAGTATGAAGCATTTGCAACCAAAGATCCTGAAGTAGGATAGGTTTGGTTTTCTGCCTTTCACAACTTCATAGGGGGTCTTGTTGAGTCCTTTAGTGATGGTAGCCCTATTTATAACATGGCATGCAGTATTAACTACTTCAGCCCAGAAATACTCTGGCAGTGATGTATCACTTAATAGGGTCCTACCAGCCTCTATCAAGGTTCTATTCTTCCTCTCAGCAATGCCATTTTGCTGAGGTGTTCTAGGTGAAGAGAATTCTTAAAATATCCCAAAGTCTTCACATAGTTTTGTCATGCTATCAGACTGAAATTCAGTACCATGGTCACTTCTAATCTTGACCACTGTACTGTCTAGTTCATTCTGAATTTGCTTGACAAAGCTATGGAAGACACTAGGTGTTTCAGATTTCTGTCTTAAGAAGAACACCCAGGAAAACCTTGAGTAGTCATCTACAACTACAAGGGTATAGACCTTCCTACCTAAGCTGTGAACTGGCATTGGACCAAAGAGATCCATATGCAAGAGGTATAAACACCTCACATCATCTTTGTTTTCTATGCTTCTAAAGGTGGATTTAGTCTGCTTGCCCTTTTGATAAGCTGAGCAAATACCATCTTTAACACACTTAACTTGAGGACCATTCCTCACTAACTCTTTGCTAAAGAGTTTGCTAATAGTCTTGTAGTTAAGATGGGCAAGCCTCTTGTGCCATTTGACACAATGAGAGACTGTCTCATCAGCTACAAGACACACTTGAGAACCATTGGTCTCACACATAATGTCTAGACAGTAGACATTCCTCTTTCTATAACCTATCAAAATGATCTCTTGATCACTTGACCTCTTGATATGACAACCATTTTTAACAAATGAGATGTCATACCCTACATCACTTAATTGACTTATACTTATTAGGTTGTGTTTCAACCCTTTAACATAAGCCACTTGAGTAATGGTAACTAAGTTGCTAGAAATGTTACCAAACCCTTTGATGATTCCTTTTTCAAAACCACCAAAGGTTACTTTTGGACCATCTTTTATTGGAATGTAGTCCTTTAGTAATCCTCATGTTCCAGTCATATGTCTGGAACATCCACTGTCCAAGTACCATGTTGGGGTATGGCCACTTGGACTCACCTGCAAAACAGATTAATGAACCTTAGAACCCAAAGAATTCTTGGGTCCTTGGTACTTGTTAGTTTGCATTCTGACAAAGCTACCACTGGCTTTCCAACAGGTAGTTTGGTACTCACTTTGGCACTAGCATTGTGCCAACAGTCCATTGCAAAGTGGCCAACCTTGCCACAGCATCAACATTCAAACTTATTGTACCTTTGCTTAGGTACTGTCTTTGCTGTCTTATCTACAGCAGACTTGTTGAATGTTGGGGCTTTGCCCTTAGACTTGGACTTAGACTGCTCAGTCCTTGCAGGTCTAATAAAACCCAATCCAGCCTTGCCTTTATGATGAACAAATTCATCAATTAAAGGTAGCACTGACTTAGGTTTAAAAAACCTAGCAACAAGCTCTCTCTCTTTCTGAAGTTTAATCTCCAGACTCTTGATTTGATCATTCTTATAGGTGATAGTCCCCATCTGAATCACTGTTATGTGTTTCAGCCTGGCTATCTCATTAAGCTTTTGATCAAATAACTTCTCAGAATCTGTTGCAGCAGCTTTAAGATCAGCAATTTTCTTTGCCTGACTTTTGGCTAGGGACTTGCTTTTCTTGTAAGCTTGCAATAGTACTTTATATTCATCGATAAGCTGATGAATATCTTCCTCAGACTCAGATACACTCTCATCACTAGATGATGATGAATCTGATTCTGTACTAGAACAAGAATCTGAACTTAAAGTTGAACTTTGTACCTTACTGGGTCCTGGCTGCTCCAGGATTTTGTCACTCTCAGTCAATGCCATCAGTCCTTGGCACTGACAGTCTTCTTGTTCATAAATAGACTCCATGATCTGCATGAATTCTTCTTCTTCTTCTTCTTCAGCAAACATCCCTATGTATGCCTCAGCATCAGACTCAGTTTCTGAAGAAGAGATATCTGACAGAGTCTTCTCCTTCTTGGCAACAAAAGACTTCTCTTTCTTGCCTTTGAAATGAGTCTTCTTCCTGTCACTAGACTCCTTTCTCTTCTCAGGACAATCTGCAATAGCATGGCCTTATCTATTGCAGCAATAACACACTATTTTTGAACTAGTTGCCCTGCTAGATTTAGTCCTCTTCCTGTCCTTCTTTGAAGCCTTTTTATCCTGATAAAAATCTTCTTTTCCTTTTGAAGTAGAAGGCCTTGACTTCCACTGTTTCTTCTTCAAGAATTTCTGAAAATGTCTAGTGAAGGCAGCAAAGTCTTCATCACTTTCACTGCTTTCAGATTTTGTGCTGACTGACTCATCTGACTCTAATTCAACTACCTTTGGAGGTGGAGTTGGTGACTTATTCCTGCACTTTCTGGAGGCTTCTGTCTTGAAGGCTACTGTTCTTTCCTTGTGTTCAGTTCTTGTTGATTTCTCCTCCTCTTTCCTCACTGTCAAGTGCATTTCATAAGACAATAACTTGCCAAACATTATAGGTGGAGGAATTACTCCCAACTTAGTCATTTCTCTAATGACACAAATCTTTGTGTCCCAATCTTTAGTTAGGGACCTTAGGAACTTGTCATTTAGTTCATAATTGCTGAACTCTCTTCCATAAGACATGAGTTCATTCACTATTCTGTAGAACTTCTTATAGCACTCAGTTATGCTATCACCCTTTCCTTGTCTAAAACTTTCATACTCCTGATTTAGCAAGGATTTTCTATCTTGTCTAACTTCTTCAGAACCCTCCATATACACAATAAGAGTGTCCCACATCTCTTTGGCTGTCTTACAGTGTATAAGATTCTGAAATGTTGCATCATCTATGGCACTCACTATAATGTTTTGTGCCCTCTTGTCCATGGTGGCTAGGACAATCTCATCCTTAGTCATTTCAGAGAAATCCTTTGGAGTTTTCTGATTTGCATCTAGAACTGATATCTTCATGGGCACATATGGCCCCTCTTTTACTGTGATGTAGATCCTAGGGTCTGAGGCTTCCATAAACAGCCTTATCCTTTCCTTTCAGATCCCAAAGATCTCTTTCCTGCATATGGGCAATTTCATGGAACCCAATTCCTTGTGATTCTCAGAAGAACCCATGTTTCTTGATTTTCTTGAATCTGTAATTTACCTTAGACTAAATCTGCCAATCAGGATCTCCTCATACTGTTAGTCCTTTTTGAGGAACCTCCCTCTGATACCACTTGAAAGATATAATACCTAAACACCTAGAGGGGGGGGGGGGTGAATAGGTGACCAATTTCTTTTTAGACTTTAATGGCAGCAATCAGTTAATATCACAGAATTCTAACTACTTTTGCACAGCAATCATACAGCATACACAGCAAAGTACAGCACAGCACAGCAGACACAGAGTTTTATAGTGGTTCCCCAAGATTTGGGTACATACACTTTCCCCCTTCGCCTATCTAGCAGTGTACTAGATTCGGCTAAACTTCACCACTGTCTCAGAACCCAAACTGGTTCCTACACCTCAGGCCCAAAGCCCTACAACTCAGCTTTTCCACAAAGCCTACACTCAGCCACAAAGGCCTACACTCAGCCAGCAAGGCCTACACTCATCCAACAAGGCCTACACTCAGCCAACAAGGCCTACACTCAGCCAACAAGGCTTACACTCAGAGATTTCAATCTCCTACACTCAGGCTCTCAAGCCCTACCCTCAGCCTTTATATTTACAGGCTTACAATCACTCAGATCCAAAGGATCCTACAAGATAAAAATGATTTTACAAATATTAACTCAACAACCCAAAGACAAGAGAGGGGAGTTGTGAGTTTCTTGATGAGTTCTTGGAAGAACTCAGCTGGATTCAATCTGACTTAGCTTTCTTCAAAGCTTCTTGAAAGTAGAACTGAATAAGACTGATTCCTTCTGCAGTTGATCCTTGACCTCTGCTTCTTAAGATCCAGAATGAATCTGAATCCTTCTTCTCAGCCTAGTTCCAATGGCTGATTTCTTGGATGGAGCCCTCTCTCTCCAACTTCTTAGATCTGCACTTGGACTGCAAGATCTTCTTGTCTTGATACTTGATCAATAACTCTGTGAATCACTTGTTGAATTACTTCAATTACTTGAACAACAACAACAACTTCTGTAGACTGTATGAGCCTATCTATAGGCCTTCTTCATGGTAACCGGCTGGTCCGGTCCATAACTGAATTCTGACATCTCTGATAGGTGCTGTAGACCGGCTGGAACGGCAGCTGTCAAGTCATCCAGTCAGTTCTTGAAAGTTCTCTAACTGTCTGAAAGTGTCGAGACTTTCTGTCTTTAAGTGTCGACACTTATAGACCAAGTGTCGACACAAGTTGTGTAAGTGTCGACACAAGTCTACAAGGTGTCGACACAACTCCTTGTGTTGTAGATTCTATGTCTCGACACAGTTTCTTCTGTATGTGTCGACACTGAAATTGAGTGTCGACACAAGTACTTGATCTTCTGTATTTTGTTGAATTCTTCTAAGTGTCGACACATGTCCTTTGTGTCGACACATCTTCATGTGTTGAATCTGTTAAGTGTCGACACTACTTCTTGGTGTCGACACATAGTCTTCAATGTTGATACTTGCTGAGTGTCGACACATCTCTTTGTGTCGACACTTGATTCTTCTATTGAGACTTCAGCTGAGTGTCGACACATCTCCTTAGTGTCGACACTTGTACTTAGAATATTTTGTCGATCTTGCTGTTCTTTGCTAAGTGTCGACACAGCTCCATGTGTCGACACTTTCTTCAAGTGTTGAGTCTTCAGCTGAGTGTCGACACATTGTTCTTGGTGTCGACACTTACTTCAAGTGGTTACTCTTCTGCTGAGTGTCGACACATTGTTCTTGGTGTTGAGACTTATACTTAGTCTCTGCTGACTTTTGCTGAGTGTCGACACAGCTCCTTGTGTCGACACTTTCTGGTGTAGACACAGCTTCACTGGGTGTCGACACTGCTGTTAAGTGTCGACACTTTCTGTCTGCACTTTTCTTCATTGAGTCTCGACACTGCTCCTAGTGTCGACACTTTGTGTCTGGTGTCGACTCTACATCCCAGGTGTCGACACAATGACTCCAAGTGTCGACACTGCTTGTCTGGGTGTTGACACAAGTCTTCTTAAGTGTCGACACTTTCCCTCTGGGTGTCGACACATGGACTTAGAAATTTTTGCTTCAGTCCTGCAAATACTTAACCTGTACAAGTAACTCAAAACACATCAAATACATTTTGATGTATATCATTGAGTTGGGTGAGGCTTCTTCAAATCAGGTACATTTAAACCAATGTACCCAACATCTTTGCAGGATCCATCGCAATGCCCTCTCCACTAACCACATGGCCAAGAAAGGCCATTGACGACAACCAGAACTCGCACTTCGAGAACTTGACGTAGATCTTGTTTCTCCTCAGGGTTTGCAACACCATCCGTAAATGGTTCGCATGATCTTCTTCAGACTGAGAGTACACCAAAATGTCGTCAATAAAGATGATGACAAACAAGTCCAAGTACTCTCGGAACATTTGGTGCATTAGATCCATGAACACCGATGGCGCATTTGTTAGCCCAAACGACATTACAGTGAACTCGTAATGACCATAGCGTGTCTCAAATGCTGTCTTGGGAATGTCACATTCCCGGATCCTCAACTGATAATAGCCAGATTTCAAATCCAGCTTCGAGTAGACAGTTGATCCCACTAGCTGATTGAACAAGTCATCAATCTGTGGAATCGAATACTTGTTCTTTTTCGTCAGCTTGTTCAGCTCTCGATAGTCAATGCATAGCCGCAAGCTTACGTCTTTCTTTTTCACAAATAGGACCAGAGCACTACAAGGTGACATATTTAGGCGTATAAAGCCTTGCTCCAATAGCTCTTGCAATTGAACCTTTAGTTCCACAATCTCCTTTGGCACAATACGATATGGCGAGCGGGCCACCGGTTTCGCACTAGGCACCAACTCAATAGTGAAGTGAATCTCCCATTGGGGTGGTAACCCCGGAAGATCTTTAGGAAACGCATCAGCGTACTCCGATACAATAGGAATATCACTCACATTGGGCCTCGGCTCAACAGCCTCCAACAGCGTGAAGAACAACTCTGCGCCCTTCTAAACTGCCTTGGCTACCTGGATAGAAGACATCATTATCTTGCTCGATCCTCGCATGCCAGCGAATTTAGTCTCACGTTCAGTGTTCTGTCCCAGTGTGACTTCCTTATAGTTGCAATCTATATAGGCATGCTGCTTTGAGATCCTGTCCATACCATAGATTACATCAAACTCCGATATTTGCAGCATAGATGCTTCCAATCCAAAATCCCAACTTCCTATTCGCACCTCAACATAACAGGCTCGATCCCCGTACATCAAGAACCCGTCAGGTAGCAACACATTCACTCGATCTGTCAGCGTAAACGAACGCACTGCGATACTCCCCACGAAGTCCTCTGACAGAAAGTAATGAGAAGCTCCCGTATCAAATAGCGCTCTCGCCGGATATTCTAATATCAGTAAAAAGTCTAATTCAAACCAATCATGCACAAGCAACACACAAGGTACTAAGTATGAAAAGTAGTAAAAACTGTATCTTAACTCATACCTGTTACGGCGTCACTTTGTTTTACAGCTTCCTGTTGGCCAAGATTATAGACTCGGGGTTGCGCTTGGGATGCAGTTGATTCCACCACTGCCTTTCCCTTGTCAGCATAAGATGCACCAATTTTTTTATCCCCTTTTGGAAGGCCACTCCAGCAATTTCTAGCTATATGACCCACCTTTCCATATGTATAACATGTGTGCGGACCTCTTCCAGATGTTGCTCCAGACGGAGGAGCCGGTGTAGAAGTTTTAGGCATCTTTTTCCACCCTCGAAACCCAGACTGCGACGAACTAAGTACCTTGAACTCTGTTTTCTTCCCTGCCAAATCATTCTTTTGCTGCACAGGATTCATGTCCAGCTCGAGGGAACGGGCTGTATTGACCCAAGGTAAGAAAACCCTGCGTCATCGGTCCTGAGAGAAGAAACCGCAGGTCATCTCTCAGCCCTTCATAGAATCGATTTGTTTTTCTTTCCTTATCTACAAATGTAAAGCTTACATATCTTCTCAATCTCGTAAACTTGTGCAAGTAGTCATCCACCGACCTCGTGCCTTGAGTTAACCTTTGAAATTGGTTCTCCATCGTAATTTGCTGTGTCGATGGAACATATCTCGCCAAACAACACCTTGAGAACTCCTCCATTGAGATCTCAATCAATGACCGACTAGCAAACTGGTGCAGCTCCAGCTCATCCCACCAAAGTCTTGCCTCACCATCCAACAAGAAGGTAGTCACAGTGACTTTTTGCCACTCTTCCGTTTTAGTTGTTGTCAGGACCCTCTTTATTCTTGAGAGCCAATCTTCGGCTTGTGTAGGGGTTCTAGTACCCAGAAACACAGGGAGATTGAAACTCATCACGTGTTTAAATTGCTTCTTCGTTGCTTGCCATGCAGCCACTGGCTCAACGACCACTTGTCTCGCCGCTATGCACTCCACTATGCCAACTGGTTCCTGAACCACCGCAGGAATAGGAGGTTGTCTCTGACCTCCAGGTTGCGCATTGATCATTGCGAATATGGCTTCAGCAACCAACAGTATAGTTTCCGCAGAAGTAGGAGGTGTTGGCACCTCATTTGGTGCACTACTCTCCACCGAGCGCTGGGGTACTTGCTGCCCTCACCACTTCGAGTTGACTACAATGTGAAACACACAATTAAGCAACTTTGACTATTGCCAAAAGCAATCACATGAATATACCAGTTCCGCAAACATGTTTATTTTTATTTCTAAGTGGACATTCATAGGTTTAATTATATTATCAAGGTAGCGCACGTAAACACGCTCACCACCCCTTAAAAGAATTGGACCATGAATTCAAATAAGAAATACTGAGAACAGAATCTGATACCAATTTTGTAACGCCCCATCCATCATGTAGCATATGACAGAAGGCCCGGCCGGGGCCCGACGTCATGTACCACAGACAGGTAAGGAGATTACATATTGTTTCCAAATCCATTTTCATTTACGAACACATCCTAACTCAGAGCATTCTAGCGGAAGCATTTAGGTTAAGAACTGTAACACCCCTACTATCCGTTGCATAGCATGATATCAGTAGGTACACAACCGGGGCCCGACGCCATATACCACAGACAGACCGGTGGGGTCATACGTATGGAAACCATCCAACCAATCTAAAAAGTCCTAACAGAGCATTCTAGCGGAAGCAATTATAAGAGTTAGAAATCAGAAACCAGCACAAGCATGAATGTCCACTAAAACAAAAGGAATGTCATTACAAAATACTCAAAAGTCGGCCTTAAGCCCCTTACAAAAGTTTCACTTGCTTTTACATGATTTTCAAACCTCGGCTGAAGGCCGCGGCCATACATGAATAAAACATAAAACATTCCACTTGGGCCTCGAGGGCCCAGCCCGCAAAAGGGCTTTAGCCGCTATTGACCGCTTGGTCCAGCTGCACCTGCAAGCAAAACAAATAACCGCAGGTTGGCAAACAAAGCAACGGTCAGCAATGATGACAAATTATAACGACTCCCGGCACAACTCGGGCGGCGATGCTCCTTCCCTGCATTTCATTAGCACAAGCGAGCAATGCATATTACCATAGCCACCTCAACACAGACGTGGGCGTACGGCCACACGTCCGTGCACTCAGGGCACATTCTCGGTGAACGGTCGATGGACGTCAATTGAGCCATTAACATTCCGGACTCACCACCGCCACTTAGACGGCCATTCCTATGAGCAATTCGTCTTCATGGTATTGGTCACGTCAATTTAAGCCATTGACCACCGAAGACTCACATCTATGCCAACGGCGAGTGCCATGTAACTTGGTCTCTCAAACCGAACGACATAAAGCGGGTACGGCTCCATCTAACCCGTGCTCATATCGCAACGGCAATTTAAGCCATTTGCGCGGGTCAAACTTTCACCGAGTCCCATTCTACCGCAAGACACATAACCCCGTTATGTTCAAGTGGCTCTCAGGCCACCAAGTTGGCAAGACCTCGTGTCCGCCCAGTTTTTTCCGGGTGCACCTTTGGGTTAGTCCCCAAGGCTCCCTGCTGCAATCTACCGCGTAGAAAACCCGAAAAACACCAAATAGCACGGAGTCTTCTCCGCCTTATGCAATGCAACATCACCGATCCGAACTACATGTCCGGGTAGGCTTCAACCAAAATGACTATGTCCGTTCTCGCTACGGATGCTAAACAACGGGGACTTTACATATCTACCCGAAGGAACGCCTCCAACTCTCGCAAACTCGCGAGAGAGGGCTTCCTATGCTAAGAAGAGAGCTATCATGCTCACAAGTGAGGATCGTTACCCTTGCGTTCCTCTTTGGCGCCATCGAAATGTAATCGGATAGAAATCACCGCCTTGCGTTGCCTCCGTGGATCCGGAGTCGGCTTGCGATTCGGAGCTCCGGCTCCTCCAATGGCGGATCTAGCTCCTCTTCCTCTAGCCTTGGCTCTTCTTTCTCCAAGGGTTTGGAGAGAGATCAAGTGATGAAAAGTGTGGATTTTTCTAAGTCAAACCCGTGTATTCCTCCCAGGAACCATCCCCAGCCGTCAGATCTCAACCTAAGAAAACGAGCGGCTTTGATTCGGGGCTGAAATGCCCAATCTGGCCGCACACGGCCTGGCACACGCCCGTGTCCAGGGCCGTGTGCCGCATTCGCCGTCAAATCGAATCTTCTGACACGCACACGGGTATCGAACACGCCCCGTGTTCGAGCTGACACGCCCGTGTGTGTCCAGCTGACACGGCCGTGTAGCCGGCCGTGTACCCCATGATTTTCCCCCTTTTCCAACCGAGCACTGCACGGGTTCTAGGACACGCCCGTGTCCTTGCCCGTGTCACATTGACACGCTGGGCCCCCAGGCCGTGTACACGGGACATTTCGTCGAGGGGAGAACGACGACTCGCTGACACGGCCTTGGACACGCCCGTGTCCGAGGCCGTGTGCCTTGTCTCGACGACCGTCGAGTGAATCTCGACGATTTCACCTTGACGCTCGGCGACACGGGTCGACACGCCCGACGACACGCCCGTGTCGCGGGCCGTGTGCCCATTCTCGACGAATCGTCGAGAATACTCGACGATTTCACGGCTAAGTGTCCGACACGGGTCGACACGCCCTGCGACACGCCCGTGTCGCAGGCCGTGTGCCCATTCTCGACGAATCGTCGAGAATAACTCGACGACTTCGCGGCTAAGTGTCGACACACGCTTGACACGCCCTGGGACACGCCCGTGTCCCAGGCCGTGTGCCTTCAGCCAGAAACAAAACTGGCCCAAAACGTCCCCCTTTGCTCCTTTGAGTTTCGGGGCGTTACAACTCTACCCTCTTTAAAGAATTTCGCCCACGAAATTACATAAGGAAAAACATGTACAAAACAAAATTTGTACCTGAGCGGAACAACTCCGGATATTCGTCAAGCATCGTCTGCTCTCGCTCCCAAGAGAGCTCCTCACGACCGCAATTGTCCCACCGGACTTTGACCATCCTGATCTCTTTATTGCGTAGCCGCTTGACCTCCGATCTTCAATCCGCACGGGCTTGACTTTGTCGTTATCCCACTATCCACCGGCACTTGATCGACCGCGATCACTTGCGTAGGCTCTTGCACCGCCTTCCTAAGTACCGAAATGTGGATACATCGTGTAAACCACTAAGCTCCACTGAAAGCTTCAACCTATAGGCCGCTTCTCCCACTCGCTCCAGAACCTCGAACGGTCCAAGGTACCTCGGGCTTAGCTTTTTCAATCGCCGCACCCGCGAGACACCCTTGAACGCTTGATCTTCAAGTATACATAATCGCCCACAGCGAACTCCACGTTCCTGTGCTTGGCATTATAGTACTTTGCTTGCCGGTCCTGAGCCATGAGCAACCTCTCCCGAATGTTCTTACCAAGACGTAGTCAGCATCATCCACTTCCGATCGCTTATACAACTTCGACTCGCCGGTTTCTAACCAAGACAACGGCGTGCGCATCTTCTACCATATAGGGCCTCGAAAGGCGCCATCTGAATACTTTCTTGGTAGCTGTTGTTGTATGCGAACTCCACCAAATAAAGGTGGTCCTCCCATTGCTTTCCGAAGTCCAAGACACACATGCGAAGCATGTCTTCCATCGTTCTATTGACCCTCCTCGGTCTGCCCATCCGTTTGTGGATGGAAGGCTGTGCTAAACTTCAGCTTTGTTCCCAACATTTGCTGCACCAGCCTCCAATCATGGCGTGAACCGCCCATCACGGTCACTCACGATGCTGCGGGGCACACCATGAAGCCGCACTATGTTATCCACATATAGCTTTGCCAGCTTCTCCACCGATCATCCTTCCTATGCGGAATAAAATGCGACACCTTTCGTTAATCGATCCACGACCACCCAAATGGCGTCGTTCCCCTTTTGCGACCTTGGCAAACCATGCACAAAGTCCATAGAGATTCGTCAAATTTCCACTCCGGAATAGGCAAGACTTAAGAAATCCTCCCGGCTTTTGGCACTCCGCCTTTACCAAGGCGCAGGTTTGGCACTTCGCTACGTATAGCGCCACATCCTTCTTCAAACCCGGCCACCAAAATAGCTTCTTGATATCGCGGTACATCTTCGTGCTCCCTGGTGAATCGAGTACTTGGTATGTGCGCCTCGTACAACAACTCCACCCGTAAATTGCCCACACTTGGGACGCACAAAACGACCGTCTTTCCACAGCAATCCGTCCTCTACAACGAATTGGGAATTTGACCCATCCAAGCCTCTATCATGAACTGCTTCATATGAGCATCCATATCCAAGCCTGCCGAATCCGATCAGCCAGGTCATTTGGACTTCAGTCAATTCAGCACTGCTTCAGCACTAATTGTCTATCCACACAAACAATCTCCAACGCCTCCAGCTCCTGCACCAACCGCTCATCATGCACTGATAGCCAATTGCTTGAGCTGGGGCTCGACGACTCAACGCGTCGGCAACCGCATTCCCTTGGCCAGGCACGTAGTGGATCTTAAAAGTATAGTCCCCCAGGAACTCCATCCACCTACGCTGCCGCATATTCAGATCTTTCTGATCTATTAGATACTTTAGGCTCTTGTGATCGGTGTAGATGTCAATCTTCACACCGTACAAATAATGCCTCCACAGCTTCAAGGCAAAAATCACGGCCGCCAATTCAGTCGGACCGGATAATTCCTCTCGTGCACTTTTAGCTGTCTCGAGCCATAAGCTATCACGCTTCCGTGCTGCAGTAGCACACAACCCAAACGCTGCCTGAAGCATTGCTATATATATCTCATAGCCTTCGGTCCCAACCGGCGAACTCAACACAGGCGCCGTGGTCACCGACACTTCAATTCCTCAAAAGCTCG